>JARHVA010007689.1:197500-626192 GCA_037957365.1 Torreya grandis | reverse complement strand
TCTCATTGGCTTAGAAACACACTATAATTTAATTTTTTTGAGGATGATGATGTCATGATCTAATCATAAGGTAAATGTCTCCAAATAATTTGAAAACACATTGAATTCTACACTTTTCCTCCAAACCTCCAAACTTCTCTCTTAAAATTTTATGCCCCCTTCCACTTGTTATTATAGAAGATGCTTGGCAAAAGGTTGATTGACTTAACATTTGGTGCCTAACTAACCATGGAGGTTATTTTTAGGTGTTTCAATTTTTGATGTTTTCTCTTATTTTCAACTTCAATTTAATTCGCTAACCTAAAATAAAATCCATGAAACCTACAACTCTCCTAGACAGCATTGATGGAGGTCTCAAGCTTGAGCCACCTTCAACTAATTACCCTCAAACCTGCTCCCAAGGTCATTTGGCACCTTGAAGACCACTTATGGACCTGTAAAAGACTTCCAAACATCCATAGCATGCATATGAGTAATAAAATGAATATTTAGAAAGCCTTTAAGACTTAAAACAATGGTGGAAATCACCATTAAACCTTAAATAATCCATAAAATGTAAAAAAAACTAGGTTTTTGACCCTTTCACTTAGTAAAGAATAATATAAAACCTTGTGAAGAGCTCTAAGTGATAGAGAAATATAATTTAGGTTTCATTAGATATTTTCCATAGATTTAGGCCATTTCTTTAAGACCTAAGAAAATAGGCATTTTTAAGCCATTTTGGGCATTCTAGGAACCCAAAAATGTCAAATTATTCTATAAAATAGGTTGGTTATGATATGTAGGGAGTACTCTACACATTCTAGGTGGTTTCAAATAAATATTAGCCCATTTTATGCACTTATTAGTCCATAAACCCAAAATTGGTCAAAAAGCTCCTTTGGTAGCTCAAATAACCTCACCTTCAAGATGACTGTTCATGAAATGTAGACTCCCATTACACCACTTATTTCCATGGATCTATAGTACATATAAACCTTCAACATCCATGAAAATAATAGGCTCCCATGTGGAAGGTATGAAAAGATACATACATAAAGATAATTACCTATAGGGTTTGAAATTATTCTATACATGCTTATGCTCCTAGTTATTTTTCATAAAAGCTAGGCCCTTAACCAAACTCAATCCATAATTAATTTAAATTAAATATGGGTACTCAAAACACACTATAAGCACTTGGCCCAACTCCTCTTAAGCATGAAACTAGGTGTCTTAGGCCTAAAATTTTTGAATTCCTATAAAGGACCAATTTAACCTCCCCATTGATCATATTTTATTGAAAAAATCTTAATGACACCTAAAACATCTCATAACACCTCTTGAAATGATCAAAACCCACCTTTTCTCTTTATTCCTTTGAGATGTCTTATGGGGTTTTGAGCTTTCCTATGGGGTTTGCATGAATTTTGGAGTGTGATTAATATTTAAAGGTGTTTAATAGGCTTAAAAAATTATTATTATTATTTTAAAATAGTTACATAATCTTGTAACCCTCAACCATACCTTAAAACTCTAAAAAGCATGCTTGCACCAATGGTAGTTATCATGAGACATATAGGGGACTATGAAAAAATATTAGGAACTTTTTCTTGTCACTTTACCTTTAAAAGATTATGGATAGGTATATTATGTCATTATGACCAATCCTAACAAATTTTAAGGCTTTTAGATGCATACTTTGTCCTATAGATGAATTTTACCAAACTTTAACTTGAGTTGCTTGCATGCTTCCTCCATGTCTCAACTTGTCTTTATTCAAGAAAAAATTATTGAAACCTTGAATTTTATCACTTATATAGAACATAATAGGTTTAAAAAATCATATAATACCATTTTAATACCTCTCTAAGGCTTAAACTCTCCCTTATAACTCAAAACTGACAAAATCTTCAATTGGTCTCTAATGGCTACCTTCTTGACTGCAAGAGGTCTATGTAAGAAAAATGGGTATTTTCACATTTTTTAGGACCTTTATGATTTCATGGTATTATTTTCTAAGTCATGGATACCATTATTACCAAATTTCATGCTTTATTTTAACTTGTAGATGCCCTAAAATGGTTAATTCCTCTAACACAGGCTCTAATGTTAACCATAATCAAATGTGGGGTTGACTGTACTAAAACAATGAATAGTTACCATTTTAATAAAAAACCTAAAAAATATTTTTAATATATACATTAGGTCATAATGAGTCTCTCCACCAAATTTCATGATTAGATCATGCATATTTTGGCTTGTGGTCCCATTTTACCAAAACCTAGTGACGTGCTCCCTGCTTGGTCAAGTTCCACAACTAATTTTTCTTCCTTTTTGCCTTGGTTTTTGCCTTAGCATGATTATTTTTCTTTTAAATTCTCATGGAACCTATAATTTCATGATTTCATCCTTAAATTCTCAATCTTCACCCACATCACCTTATGTCACCTTGTACCTTCTCAAAAGATCATAAATGAATGTATGTCAATAGAAATTTGATCTTCTTATTATGAAAAATTAGATTATTTGGTCTAGTTAATACCTATTTATCTCCATAAATACTTCAATTACATGGTAACCACCATTCATATTTCCTCTAGCATGTTTTGACTTTGTAGCAAGGCATTTAGGCCTTAAACATCCAACCTTCCATACAATAGGCTTGGACTATCTCATTATAAGCATGGAAATGCTTAATTAGATTTGATCAAGGTCTTGATAATGTCAAATTATCATTTATTTTTCATATGACATCTCATATGAAACCATATCTTAACCTATAGGTACCTTGAGTTATGCTTGCTAGTAAAAGACTATGAGAGCATTACTACTCTTGGTTGTAGGTATAATTTTTTTGAGGTATATGACTATGTTTTGTCTTTTAAAACCTATACCTACCCTCTTGATAAATCCTCATTTCATTTTAAATGTTTTAAAATAAACCACTATGTTGTCAATCCTACTTGGCCTTGAGAATATGTCTTTAGCCATATGATGGTTATAGGTGTTATGTTAGGGTTGAGAATGACTATGTTAAAGCCTTTGAGAGTCCTATAATAAATATCATTATTTTAAATTATTAAGTTCACCTCTCAACTTATATGATATAAATCATCATGAAATTATTCAAGAGGAAACATTGTCCTACTAAGTACATACTTAGCTTGAAAGGTGAACCATGTTCCATGATAGTTGCATATGAGATAGTCTTTTGTTGTCACTGTAGCACTAGGTGTTTTAGATCTCTTCACACTATGAACCCAATCCCACTACCTTTAAATCTAATTAAACCTCCATGGATCACTCCCATTAACACTAAAACCTTCATAGACCATTGTTATAAGGTCTCCAAATTAAAAAAATCACTACTTGGCTATATGTTACTCCTCTTTGGCTGACTGTAGATTAATTATGTGGTTCATTAGCCTTATTCAAGTCTTCACATACCTTTAATCCTTTCTTTATGTTTAAATATAATCACCTTCTAATCCAAAATAATTTTGAGAGTTTAAAAACCCTTAAAACATCCTCAAATTATCAAACACCCCTTTGATTGTGGTTTTTTTAAGGTAGTTATAGGTTTCCATTATTGATGGTTATAGGTGTCATCTTGAGGTAAAATGAGAAAAATATCTTGTTCCTCCTCTAGAGTTTCCATTGAAGTAAAAACCTATGACCATCTTCAAAAAACAACCTTACTAACTCATAAATCATCACTTTCTTCCAAGTAGACCTCCACGCACATGAACTTGATTGTGTTTTATGATGATTTGTCCATGTATAGACAATGACAAGTTGTAGATGCTTGGATATATTTGAACCCAAAAAAAATTACAAGAACTATGAGGATGGTCTCTATTTTAATATGATATCTCCACAGCCACAATATCATCCCTTTAAGGTTTACACCATGAAAACCTTTCTAACTCCCTTATACACCTAGTTGGATGTAAGTGCTCTTGAGGCTAGTTATATGTTAATTTTGGATGGAAAACCAATTCCTTTATTATTTTTTAATGAATATATCACTCCTCTTATCTAACCAGTCCCTCAACACCATCTCTCTCTATCAATCTACCAAAACTTCTACTTTTTGGTTGTTTAGGCTTATCTACTAGCCCTTTTTAGGTAAATACTTATTATATATAAAAATACAAGTTCACTATGAGAAACTAAGATCCATATAAAAAACACTCTATCCTAGTCTTACTTTTCATGCATTTTAAAAATATAACTTCAACTACATGACACCTTTCTAGCTCCTTTGGTCTTCATTAGGCCCAATAAGGTCTTGTTTTGCCCCTATTTACACACAATCCTCATTTATAGCTCATACATGTATGAAAAGGAACCAAAAACACAAAAATATCTTCACATATATCAAAATATATCATATTACCAAAATTTTGGGATTTTCAATGGTTGAAACTTTACTTATAGGGTTTTTGTCTTGAAACCCTAGACAATCACCCTACACAAGATGAGAGTACTATAAATTAATTTTCATGAGTTATAAATAGCTTAAAAGGACAAAAAATAAAAACCTAGGTCTATTTCAACATCATACACCTTTTCTAATATGTGAGACACCTGATTTTTCCTTATCAAGGCCTCCAACCATCAAAACATAGAGCTTTTAAGTCATATTTAGGATTGTGTTTGACAGGGTTTTTGCATAAAAAGGCTCCAAGACTCATCTAAGGGTTTTTTTCAAACTCCCACCATAATCATTTGACATATATCCATCATTATAACCCACTAAAACCAATAACATTATCCTTTTAAGAAATAAAGGCATACCTCACTACATGAATGTGCATGCAACGAGACAATCTACAAGCCTATTTGAATTTGAGGGGAAAGAAAGATGTTTTATGTGTTTGCAATATGATTTTAATTTATGTCAAAATGGAAATTTTTGGCATTATGTATGTCTTTTATTTTATAGGATTAGTCAAGATTGATGGAGAGAAGAACATGTTTTACAATTGCACAGTATAAGTTACAATATTATCATATAAAGTTGTCATGCTTTTACATAAACTATTTTTGGACCATTTTCAAAGTAATTGATACAAGATACATTATGGGTTTTTCAATTACATTTCATATTTATGGTTTGTAGGTTCATATGAAGATAAATGAGCTTAGAAATTATTTATTTTATCTCTTATCCATTATTAGGGTTCCTAAATAAAAACCTTATGGGTTTTAATCATGGTGTTCATAGACATTTCCATTTTGATGTTGATTAGATATAGGTAGGAACCAGTCACTTAATTTATAACTTAAGCCTTCCTCATCATTGTGTAACTTTCCCTTTTGACCTAGTGATTATCGACTTGGAACAATGATCAAAGGCTTTAATATTTCTTAAGTCCTCAACTTAAGATTTATTTGATATTGATCAATAATTAATGATTAATCACATGAAGTATATCTAATGATACATAATGAACTCAATATGTCAAAGGTACCTAAGAGTGAACATGTTAGTGACATGTGTCACATTCATGATATCTTGTCAAAAAAAGATCCAATGAGTATATTAATCTATCAGAGGATCTAATGATGAGCATTTGATCATGTAATGAAGATCATGGAGTATGTAGACTCAAAGAGGTCAAAATGTCTAATGTATAATAAGTTAAATACTAATTTAATTTGAGGAGATCAATAGTGCATATGTGTTCCAAATTATCAAGAAGTAGTGAGATGAGATCAAGTGATTGATGTTTAATGATAAATAGAGGTAAATTTTGTGCTACTTTTGAAGATATAATGGCATGTGGGAGCTCAGATCAAATATCAATGGATGGAATTTAAATTTGAAACATTAAAGTTTAGAATATCACAAATATCTAATGGAATGTGTGAGCCTATCATATTTTGATCTAATAATTGCATTTTAAAGTTGAGACAATTGAATGATTTTCATTAAATCATGGTGTGTAACTTAAATATAAATGGTCAATATTTAAATATTTATTTGTCTCAATAATTAAGTGATGGAACACTCAAGAAAGATGCATTATCTGACATAAACAATGATATAGATCATTACGATCGATCAAAATGTGTAATATGGCATATGTATCAAAACTAGAGATCGATATATGCTAAAAATTGGAAACTATAAATAATTATGGTGGTGGTGCATGGATTTAATAGGTAGGAACCCTATAATTAAATAAATATGAATTGAGTCCAAGAAATAAGCATGATGTGTTAAAGACCAAGTATGACCATAGAAAAGATGTAAGACCTAGATCTAATCCATGTGTGTGTGTGTGTGTGTGTGTGTGTGTGTGTGTGTGTGTGTGTGTGTGTGTGTGTGTGTGTGTGTGTGTGTGTGTGTGTGTGATCTAGGATACACAATATATGTGTGAAAATAGTGGAATGAATTTGAATTAAGGGGTATAAAGTTAGAGAGGAAGAGAGAAGAAGTGTAGAGTATGAGTAGTTATAAAATATGGATATAACATAGAACTAGACTCATTTTTGAATCAATTTTGTAATTTGGAGTTGTAACTCCATAATAGATATGATATATAGGTGCCATTAGAAGATCTAAGTTGGTGATTAGTTTTGGAGTAGGTGCTTCCTTAAATTATGTTCTCTTAAATTAGGTGATTGGTGTCTCTTTAGGGTCAGTGCCCTTAAACATTATAACTAGTGAGGTTTTGATTATGAGGTTAGATTATAATAGTAGATTTTATTAGTTATTCTCATCATTTTTTTCCCATATTGGGTTTTCCATGTACACTGAGTGTTGTGTCTATTTATGTGTGTGATATCTCTACATATACTTTTTAATTTTCATTAAAAGTATTAAAGGACTAATTTTATTGAATCTATTGATTCACCCCCCCTTCTCAGTAGATAATTGTGTTCTAAAAGTTAGTATCAGAGCCTTGGTTCTTTAGAAAAATCTTAATTAGCTTAGGTAGATGTTAGATGGTGAACACAAATGGATAGTCAAGAAAGCTCTTCCTAAAAAAAATCACCTCTTTTTGATGGATCAAATTATGTATTTTGGAGAATTAGAATGGAATAATATTTATTTTCATTAGGGTTTGATATATGTATGTCTATTATAAATGGATATACAATTCTTGATATAACTCCTACTAATCAGGATACCAAGAAAGCATATGAGAGAAATACCAAGGCAAATAATGTTATCTTTTGTGAATTATCTAACTCAGAGTTTGCTAAATTAATGCATTCAAACTTCTCATGATGTCTGGAACAAGTTGAAGAGCATCTATGAAGGTGATGATAAGGTAAAGCAGGCCAAGCTAAAAACATATAGAGGAAAGTTTGAAAGTATTGAAATGAATGAATAAGAGAAAATTGTAGACTACCTCCTCAGAGTAGATTAAATAGTCAATGCAATCAAAGGCATTAGAGAAGAGATGAAAGATTCAATCATTACCAAAAAGGTCCTAATATCTCTACCATCTAGGTACGATTCTAAAATATTTATAATAGAGGAAGTAAGAGATATAAATAAGCTCACTATAGATGATTTGCATGGAGATTTCACAACATATGGGATGAGACTAGGAAAAGTAGATACTTTCAAGAGAGAATCTACATTCAAAGCATCCAAGCAAGTATAACTAGAATAACCTACATCTAGATCTAAGGAGAATGATGAATAATAATCCAACTTTGTTAGAAAATTAAGAAGAGGGTATGGAAAATACAAAGGTAAATTACCCTTTAAATTCATTAACTATGTTAAGGTAGGAAATTTTGTTGCTAAATTCTCTTATAACAAAAAGGATAATTCTAGGCAAGAAGAGGATAGTAAAAATATGAAAAGTCACTACTACAAGAAGAAATTCCTTAAAAATAATAATGGCCTATAAAAAAGAGAAGATAGATATTTATTGGATGATATTAATAGTTTAGATTATGACCATGATTATGGCTTTATCGCTGAGGGAGATGAACTCCTATTCATGACATTAGAATTAACTTATGTAGATCAATAAAAAGAATAATTTGAAGACTTAAATGAATAAGAGGAAGGATAAGTAGATCTAGAGGGTGAACTTATTTGTGCTCTAGATGAAATTAGAAAGCTAAGAAAAGAGAACTCAAAGTAGAAGAAGCAGGCACAAAATGAGATTGAAAAAGTATCCAAAAGTTTTGAAAAATATGATTAGATGGTAGTTATCCTAAAGACACAAGTTAAAGAGGTTAAAATAATATAAGATGTAGTCAAATTTGAACTAAAATATAAATCTAATGAATGTATGAAGTTAGAAGCAAAAAAGGTGGCTTTAAGAAAAGAACTTGAAGAAGTTAATGAACAAATAGACAAAGGTTTGAAGTTGAAAGGAGGTTCAAAAATTCTTGATGAATTGATGCAATCTCAAAATCCATCAAAATATAAATATGGTTTTGGTTTTTAAAAATGGAAGATTTCCATAACCAATACATATAAAAACTTATATGACAACTTCAAAGCAGAAGGAGAATTAGGAATAAAGAATGAAAAAGCTTGCAAGAATGACTCCAGAGATACAAAGATAGACACAAGTACTACTAATGTGAATAAACTTGAAGGAGAAAATAAGCCTAAATAAAATAAGAAGAAAAATTAGCCAATCTTTGCAAACTTAAAGAAGATTTAGAACATAAATTTATATGATGTAGATGGTTACATAAGGGTGAGAGATTTTAGAAAGCCAGAGTTAAGAAGACCTCCTCATCCTACACAAATAAATGCTATGACCAAGTATTCCTCATTTTCTATGGTTATTGTTATACCTATATTTAGTTTGGTCATAAGGCTAGTGAATGTAGTGTTATACCTAAAAGGATAAAAACTTTATAAGAAAAAAATCATTTTCCCCCTTGTTAGATACAAATGTAGTATGTTATAATTTCAATAATTTTGGTCACATAGCCAAACAATGTAGAACAAACTCAGTAAGACCAAAAATACAAAGTAAACCAAAAATTATGCCTCCCAGTGTGAATAAATGTTCACAAGTCTTTGAAAAAGGAAAAAATAAGACAAATAAGAAACCTAAGTATGTGTGGAAAGTGAAATATCAAAAAGTTGCATAATCTATGATTGCTCAAATTGCACTCCATGTCAAGAGTAGAATTTATGGGTAATAGATAATGGTTTCTCAAAATACATGATTGGTGACAAGAGTATGTTAATAAAATTAAATAAATGTAATTAAGGATATATCATCTTGGGAGATAATACTATATCAAAAATCCATGGTAAAGGAACCTTGAACATAGATGGAAAATTGCCTACACATGATGTCCTTTATGTTCAAGGATTGAAACATAATCTGTTAAGTGTCAGCCAAATGTATAACAATGGATACAAGGTCATATTTAATGCAAAAGGATGTAAGATAAGGAGATCTAGAAGATCATTTATACATGGTAAAATAACTGAAAGCAATATTTATAATCTAAGTGAAGTGAATGGTAATATCTATCTAATAGCAAAGGTTGATGAGAGTTGGTTACGGCATAGAAGAATTGGTCATGTCAAATTTGATAACCTAGTAAAAGTGATCTCAAATAAGTGTGTTAGACACATGCTTAAGATAACCAGACCTACATACACTACTTACAAGGAATGGTATCAAGGCAAGCAAACAAGGGTCAAATTTCAAACAAAGGAGTATGCAACTACAAAGCTTTTAGAATTAGTTTATACTGATGTTTATGGACCTACTAAGACAAGTAGATTTAAAGGATAGAGATACTTCATGTTGATATTAGATGATTAATCAAGAATGACATGGGTAACCTTTTTGAAGGATAAGTCTCAGGTATTTAAAAGATTTAAAATATTTGGGGCCTTGGTAGAGAATGATATTAGATGAAAAATCACATGCTTAAGATATGATAGAGGTGGATAAGTCACCTCAAATGAGTTCATAGAGTATTTTGAAAAGCATGGAATAAAATTAATTACTCTATAGCAATGACTCCACAAAAAAATGGAGTTGTTTAAAGAAAGAAAAGAATAGTCAAGGAGATGACTAGAATAATGATAAAAGAGGCCAAGTTACCTGATGGATACTAGAGAGAAGTAGTACAAATAATAGTATATATCTTGGATAAAGTTAAAATGAGGGTAAATAGTTATAAAACCCCCTATGAACTATGGTATGGAAAACCTACCTCTATTAATTATTTAAGAGTGTTTGGTAGCAAATTCTACATCAAGAGAAAATACGATACCTTAGGAAGCTTTAATTCACGATGTGATGAAAGAATATTTATTATTTATTCCACCTAAATAAAATCCTACATATGTTACAACAAAATACTAAAAAAAAATGTAAAGAGTATCAATGTCAAGGTTGAATAAGGATTGAAACATGTTAAACCTAACAAAGAAATCTATAAACAAGAATCGTATTTCAAAGAGGAAGTATATAATGAGAGCCTAAGGAAGTAAATGAAAATCTACTTAAAATTTTTGTTCAAAAGGATCATCTTATAGAGAATATCATTGGAAATAAAAATGAAGGAGTTAAAACAAGGTGAAGAGTTACAATAAACAAATAGCAAGTTGGTTTTTCTCTAATATCTGAAATTGAGACTAAGAATTATGTTGAAGCTAGCAAGGATGAGAATTGGCTAAAATCCATGAAATAAATACTAAGACAAATTGAGAAGAACAAAACTTTGGAATTAGTTTCAAGAAATTCAAATAATAATTTAATAGGTAAAAAATGGGTCTTTAGAAACAAACTTAATGAGGATGGAACTGTTATAAAGAATAAGGCCAGATTGTTGTACAAAGACATGCTTAAGTTGAAGTTATAGATTTTTAGGAAACATTTGCTCTAGTTGATATATTGGAGACTATAATAATTTTTATAGAATTGTATATTTATAAGAATTTCAAAGTCTATCAAATATATTTTAAGTGTTCTTTCTTAAATGGGAACCTAGAAGAGGAAGTCTCATAGAACAACCTAAAGGTTTTCAACTGTTAAAAGAAGAATATTATGTTTTTAGACTAAAGAAAGATTTGTATGGTCTAAAATAGGCACCTAGAACATGGTATTAAATATTAGACCAATATCTATAATAATAAATATTGAATAAAGGATGTGCATAAATCAATCTACACTTCAAATCATAAGGTGAGCATATGTTAATGTTGTTGTATATGTAGATGATATCATTTTTGGTGGAAACAACAATAGAATGTGCAAAGAATTTTCTAATCAAATTAAAAATGAGTTTGAGATGTCTATTCTTGGAGAAATTTCTTTCTTCCTTGGTACAAAAATAGAACAAAATGATGAAGGGATATTTATATCCCAAACCAAGTATGCTAAAAAATGCTCAAGAAGTTTGGAATGGAAGAAAACAAACTAGTAGGTAATCCCATGATAATTTGATGTAAGTTGAGAAAAAATGAAAAATACCTTGATGAAAATCAAACTTTGTATAGATTAATGATAGGTAACTTATTATACCTAATTGCATAAAGACCAGGCAAGCAGTGTGCATGGTTACAAGATTTCAAGTTTATCTTAAAGAATCACATGTCAATGTAGTGAAAATAATCTTTAGATATATAAAAATTATAATTGAGTATGGCCTATGGTATCCTAAAGGTGAATATTTCACTTTGACAACATATAAAGATGTTGATTGGGTAGTAAGTGAGGATGATAGAAGAAGCACTAGTGTGGTGTATTTTTCCTTGCAAACAAAATTGTTTCATGGATGAGTAAGAAATAAGAGTTAGTTACTCTTTCTATAATAAAATTAGAGTATGTGTTATTAGTATCATGTTGCACTCAAGTCTTGTGGATGAAGAAAACACTAAAAGACATCAATGTATAATACAAATCACCTTCTCTATTCTTTGTGAAAATTCATGTATTATTAATATATCAAAGAATCTAATGATCAATTTCAAAACTAAGTACATATCAATCATCACTTCTTAAGAGAAAAGGTTGTATATCAAAAGGTCACAGTGGAATATGTGATAACACATGATCAAATTATAGACATATTCACCAAACCTCTTCCCAAGGAATAATTTGAGTATCTAATATAGAAATTGGGAGTGGTGTCTCCTACATCACATCACTAGATGATAGTAACAGGGCATGAGTTCAAGGGGAGGATCACAAAATATTTGTTAATACCTAAAAGAAGAGATAAAAGTATGCATATTTTTACAAATTTATAATGATTTGATGGTTGTATATTCTTGGATAAAATCTTTTATCTGATAAAGGATGATAAAAATTTAGACAAGTGAGAAAGTTGGAGTCCTTTTTCCATTGATTTCAAAGGGGGATAAAAGGTGATAATGTTATCTATAAAAGTTTGTCAAATTCTTTAAGTTTATCAAAGAAGTAATAGATCATGTATCCAAGTTGAGTTTTGGCAAGTGTTTCATTTCCTAAAGGGGAGAAAGTTTGGAATGAACAACTTTATCTCATGTTCATCACAAGTCAATGCAAGTATAGTCAATGCTAGATAAGAATTAGAGCATGCATTACAAGATCAGAGCATTTATTTTATCATCAATGAGAAAGGGGGAGATTATTTTCAATATTATTTTCATTGATGTCACAAGGGAGATTATTTGCAGTATGGATGTCTTTGATGTCATAAGATCAGGTAGGATTGATGGAAAGAAGAGAATGTTTTACAATTGCATAGTATAAGTTGCAATATTATCATATAAAGTTGTCATGATTTTTTGAAGACCATTTTTGGACCATTTTTAGAGAAATTGATAAAATATCTGTTATAGGTTTTTCAAGTACATATCATATGTATGGTCTATAAGTTTAGATGAAGATAAATGAGCCCAAAAATGATTTATTTTAGCTCTCAACCATTATTAGGGTTTATCAATAAAAGCATATGGGTTTTAGTCATGGAATTCATAAGCATTTCTAATTTTATGTTGATTAGATATAGGCAAGAATCAATTTCTTAAGTTATAACTTAAGCCTTCATCATCATTGTGTAACTGACCCCTTCGACCTAGTGATTACTGGCTTGGAGTAGTGATCAAAGAATTTAATCTTTCCTAAGTCCTCAACTTAAGATTTATCTGAGCTTGATCAATGGTTAATGATTAATCATATGATGTAAATCTAATGACACATAATGAAGTCAATAGTCAAAGGTACATGAGAGTGAACATGATAGTGACATGTGTCACATTCATGAGAGATTTTTAGATAAAGATATAATGATCATATTAATATATTTGATGATCCAATGGTGAGTGTGTGATCATGCAATGAAAATCAATGGAACACATGGAATCAAATAGGTCAAAGTGTCTAATGTATATCAATTTAAAGACCGAGCTACTTTGAGGAGATTGATAGTGCGTATGTGTTACAAAGTATCAAGAAGAAATGAGATGAGATCAAGTATTCAATGTTTAATGATAAAAAAGGTAAATTTCATGATAATTTTGAATATCTAATAGCACATGAGAGCTCAAATCAAAGATCAAAAAATGCATTTTAAAGTTGAAATGTTAAAGTTTAGAAGCTCACAAAAATCTAATAGAGTGAATGAGCTTGTCAGCATTTAATCTAATGATTGAATTTTAAAGTTGAGATAATTGAATGATGATCATCATATCATGGTGAAAAAATTAAAGATCAATGGTCAATATTTAAATATTTTTTCATCTCAATGGTTAAGTGATATAAAACTCAAGAAAGATGCATTATATGGCATAGACAATCATATATATCATTGTGATTGATCAAAATTGTGTAATATGGCATACGCATCAAAAATAGAGCTTGATATATGATAAAAATAGGAAAAGATAGAGAATTATGGTGGTGGTGCATGAATTCAATATGTAAACATATCACTAAAGAAATGAACTGAGTCCAAGAAAGAAGTGTGATGTTTTAATGACCAAGTATGAACATAGAGAATATGTGAGATCTAGATCTAATACATATATATATGTCATCTAGGATACACACTATGTGTGTGAAAATAGTGGAATGAATTTGAATTGAGGGGTAGAGAGGTAAAGAGGAAGAGAGAATAAGTTTAGAGTATGATCAGTTATAGAATAGGTTTATAACATAGAAATAGATTCATTTTTAAATAAATTTTGTAATCTAGAGTTGTAGATCCATAATAGATATGATAAGTAGGTGCCATCAGAATAGATTAGTTGGTGCTTAGTTTGGAAGTAGGTGCTTCCTAAAATTAGGTGATCTTAAATCAAGGGATTGGTGTCTCTTTAGGGTTAGTGCCCTTAAACATTGTAACCAGTGAGGTTTTGATTATGAGACTCGATTAGAATAGTAGATTCTAGTAGCTATTCTCATAATGGTTTTTCCCATATTGGGTTTTCCATTTAAACTAAGTGTTGTGTATATTTATGTGTGTGTAATCTCTGCATATACTTTTTAATTTACATTATAATTATTAAAGGACTAATTTTAATCAATCTACTTATTTACCCCCCTCTTAATATTTAGTTGTGTTCCAACACTATGCTTTATCAAAAGGTTACAATTTTTTTGAAAGGTTAGAAATAGTTTTAATTACCCCACATAATTCCTTCAATCAAAAAATATCTCTTTTCACACTCTTTTCACTCCTTTTACTAACTTTTAGGTTGACGGTGCTATCTTGGAAAGTATGGATTTTATATGTGTTTTGGAAACTTTGATACTCTATGACTTATCTCAAGCATTTAATGAGGTTATAATCATCATAATGAAGGTGATACAATGTTTTAAAATTCCCTATCATATATGCTATCTTCTTGAACCATCACTTTATTCCATTAGACCTAATTGATAGACTATATGCTTACTTAGAAAAGTGCAAGCCTATAGGTGAGTAATGCATGGTTTAGGTTTTGTGTTATTACCTCATTATACCTTATTTAAGTATAAAACATTATTTTTCAATTCATTTAGACTGATCTCTAAGTGATCAAATTAATCTTAAATTTAAGGATTTGAAATAGGCTACAATACTTTAATTCCAACCTAGTTAACTCTCTCCATGGTAGTTGATTATGTGAAGAATTATTGACTGCACTTCATGAATGATATATGTGTGAGACTAAAATTTGAAAAAATAATATTTTTAGTACATTTAAAATGTTAAAAAATCATATCCACTTTCTTTTGAAACCAATACAATAAAGGAAAACCTCTATAGTTGATAAACTTGCTTGCAACTCCATTAGAGCTCAAACTAGCAACTTGACTGTTTGGCCTATCAAGGATTTGATGAAGTACTGAGAATTTATGAGAAAATATAAATTATGTTTTTTGGAATAAGGAGGAGGAGGTAAATTATCCATTTAACTTAGGTTTTACTCTAAAATTGATCAAACAAGCCATTCATAAAGATAAGAAGAAAAATAAGTTTTATGCCATAAGTACCTTCTTGGGAGGAATTAGATAATGAAAAAAATTGGAATAGGTCATATTTTAACCTATAATTACTACCATAAAACAATTATTTCTCAATGAATTTTGAAGTGAATCAACAGAAGAAAACCTAGACCCTATATAGATGAGTAAGTTACCTAGACACCCCTAAACTGTTAGTGATTGTTCAAAAAGATGGGAAGATAAACTAGAAAACCAATAACATAATTTGGAATTAAATTAGGATATATATCAATTTCAAAAATATTTTGGCCTAAATCTCTCTCTCCTAATCATACTGAGTGAAAACTTGAGGCTCCCCTAGAGCTATCCAAAATTGCCTAAAACATTTTTTCCTGAACATGAAGATCCAGAAGCCTGCCTATGAAATATAACACTTGGGAAATATTTTTTAATATTTAAATTAAATTTTATTCCTTTTTAAAACCTTATATAATTTGTATACCTTCATTAATGGTAGAGAACTTATTTTATGCCTAGTTTGTAGCTAGTGGGTTTTCCTACCTTTAAAAGTTCTAATGCTAGAATTTAATTTTAGGGCCATATGATAAGATATTAGGGACACCATGGATGCATTAATATGATATTTTATCACCTAAATTAATAAAAATATCAAAAAAATTATTCTACCAAAGCTCTAAAAGGCTTCAAAATGCATCCTTTTGTTCCAAAACTCATTCACTCCACTCCAAATGACTTAAAATGGCCTTAAACATGTATAAATAGGTAAAAATTCCATAAGTAGCTAGGAGTAAGTTATAAATAATTTTACTTACTCAAAAAATTACTTTTTCACTGGAAATTTCTATTTTAAGGACCCATAAGTTGTTTAATGTACTTTTGGGGGTCTTTTGGGCATAATAGATTCTCTAGACCTTATTTTTGGCTTGTTGGAATCTATGAGATCCTATTAAAACATCCTTAATTCCCATAAATGATCAAACAACCTATAAACC
This sequence comes from Torreya grandis, assembly GCA_037957365.1. Classification (NCBI taxonomy): domain Eukaryota; kingdom Viridiplantae; phylum Streptophyta; class Pinopsida; order Cupressales; family Taxaceae; genus Torreya; species Torreya grandis. The sequence goes on along the minus strand of JARHVA010007689.1, from coordinate 609,820 downwards.
TATTGGATCCTTCATTTTTAGTTCATTACCTATTTCTAAACCTTTTCCTCAAAATCTCCAAATTCACCTTAAAGTTTTCATAAAGTGTTTCAAAAGCTTGCAAGTGACATGTAATAGGGTCATGATGTTTTTATTCTCCTTCCACCATTAGATCACCCACTTATCAAGAACTTTAATCATCTCTAACACCATACTGGGACCTCTTAATATACTACATTGCATCATTAGGTCAGGACTGGAAAGGAACTAGTCATGGGGGTGGAAGGTTAATGAATGGTCCAAGAGAGTGGCTTGATCCATCTAGGCATAAGTTTTGTAAGTAGGAAAATTTTGGACAACATCTATGGTGACCTCCTAGGATTACATTCCTATTATGTAATAGATTAGTTGCCTTGTTTGATCCATTAGGAATACATGGTCACAAGAATTCCTTCTCAACTGATATGAAAATTATAAAAGGTTATCCACTTATAAAACCTTCTCTTGAAGCAACAAGGACAACAAGAAATAAATCCAAAACTATGCCCAAGGCACCTATGGAAGGGAAACACAAAAATAAAAAGGGATGTTCACAAGGAACTTAGAGGAAATCATGAAAAACTATATAAAATGTATAATATATACAATGGATACAAAATCTTATAATAACAAGGCTTTATATGAATCCCATTGAATAAGATGGGTAATACCTCTCCATCTAGCTAGGCAAGTTAAAAATAAATATGTTGTTTTCATCTATGGATAAAATAAGTTCCACTCCATAAGCTATCAAACTTGGTATGGTTACCTAGCTTGGCCTTATTTGAATCCCACTTGAGGACTAGATCCCCCTCTTTGAAGTCCCTTTTTATGGCTCTCTTGTCAAAGGATTTCTTGAGTCAATCTTGATGTGACTCTAATGTCTTCATTGAAATGTCCCTTGTTTCTTCAAGATCTATGAGCTCTACCATCCTAACATTCATAGGTTCACTCTCCATCACCTCAAGTTGATGGGCTAGATCGAAGGTAAGTAACTCAAGAAAGATGAATAACTTGGCCTATCTCCCATATAAAAGGATAAATGGTGAGTTTCCAATGGAAACTTTTGGAGTCACTCTATCATACCATAAGGCTATCCTTAACATTTAATGACACACTCTCTAATTATCTTCCATAGTCTTCTTGATGATCCTTATCAAGTTTTTTTGTTAACTCTCTAAGTCCATTGCCTTAGAGGTAGTAATTTGAGGATGCAATGAGTTAGTAGCCTAGCTAAAGTTCCTAATCACTTGTCTTCATGTTAACAAATTCTAAGGCATTATTTGAAATAATTATTATTCATAAACCAAACCTCATTACCATATTATCATATAAGTCCAACACTATTATTTCATTACCTTCCTTTAGAATAATTTCTTCTACCCACCTGGTGAAGTAATCAGTATAAATGAGTACCCATCTATGTCCTCCACTAGAAGGTGGATTTATCTCTAAAGGAAGCTAATGAAATAATATCTATCTTCAAGCTCATGAAACCATGCCACATGGTAAATTCATATTGGTTTTAGGACCTTTGAAAAGTTTGTCTTCATTTGTACCATTGATCTCAATTGCATTATCGATCTTAATTTTGTATGTTTGAATTATAGTATGCCACTTGGAAGCTCCTCAAGGTTCTCTATGTACCTTAAAATCCTAGCTCAAATGATTTTATTCTATGTGGTAGCTTCTTAATAGTTTTGGGACCTTTTAAAAGTCTTCATTGATCTTGCATTGTTGATCCCATTTGCATAGATCAATGCAGTCCACTGATATTCATGTCCTAGGTTTTACCTTTGTACCTTTGCATCTCTATTAAGTGTTCCTATGATGGTGGCACTTATCACCACAATGTTTTCTTTTAAAAGACTTTTATTCTTTGATTTTTATTATGTACCATTAGATATTTGGTATGAAAGTTAATGTGCACTATAGATCTTAAGTGATTGACTTAATTGACTCTTACAAGTTTTGACACTTATCACTTCTTTTAGACTCTCTACTCTATGTGTGTGCTAGTTGGAAGCTCCATGGGGAATTCAGTCTATTGAATTGTTGAATATAGGGAAGGGATCATATACCATTAGATCTACCATCTAGGTTTCCAAGATGTTCACTTGGCACTCTTGGGTTGCTTTGTAGGGTCTTAATTTATTAACTATGCCCCACACCATTAGATATTTGTTACATGAATAAATATACACTATTGATCTTCATTTGGACCCTTTGAATTTAGACATTTGTTGTAGGTAATTAATCTCCTTTTAGATCACTAAGATCTCACCACCTATCACCTTTGGTTTTGTCTATTTTTTTGGGCATAAAATTAAAGTTAATACTTTGGGAAATATATAAAGCCTTAGCCTAAAGTTTTGTTGTATTAACAAATACAATTTGAAACTTAGTATATATTTTAAGCTAAGACTTAGAATATAACAAAAGATCCCCCACGTTAATTTATTTCTCATGAACCATAAGACATAAAGTACCAAGAAAAAATATTTTAAATTAAATTATAAGATGTATTAACAAATAAAATTAGGAACTAGGCTAAAATCTTAAACTAATTGTATAATATAGTAAAGTGTTCCTTAGTAATTTTGACCCTGTGTAAATTTTGAATCTATGTAAAAAGGACTTTAGGATAAACAAATTAGGTTAAAGTATTGACATGATTTAAAACATAGATTCAATTTTAATCAATAAGAGACTAAGGGTTAATCAAAATAAAGAGTCAATTTAGGATTACTGTGTAAAACCCTAGGTAATGTTCACACCAATGAGACCCCATTAAAAATAAAACATAGAAACATAATAATCAAACATTAACAAAATTAGATGAAGTCAAATGAATATTATATGATAATTGACCCATGTAAACTAGATTGACACAAGATATTCAAGACTAGTTCCTGATTAAGTTGAATATCCAATTTATAAAACAAATTTGCAAAATTTTAAATAAGGGTCCTCATTTTCAGAAATGGGGTGTGTTGTATACAAAAAATGGTGAATCATAAGGCAAATACTCCTAAGAATTCAAGAACACATAACTTTTTTTATAAATCCATAAATAAATCATGAAGTGTGTCACAGAAGAATACTTAAATAAGAAATATGAAAGAGAATCTTAAGTTGATTCACACAACATACTTACCTTCCAATTTTTTAGATCTATGTGTGTCAAACATGTAATTCATTTAATCCCTGTTGTGATGTGTTTTTCTCAGGCTTGATGAAGCTATAGGTTTCATTCCAATATCTCTTAAATATCATTGAATCAATGGAATCTTTGGTATTAATTTTCTACCAGCTAGGCACCTATAGCCTCGATAGAGATACCTTAGGCTCTTTTCTCCTCTTTCCATTATTTTTTTAATCATGATGTGTGGTACATTGAACTTATTTCATCATGTGAGCCTTTTGATTCTATTTTTATTTTCTTTTTCTCTTTTGAACCCATTAATTTTTTTATTTTATTTTTGAATGGAAAGAGTAGAGATGGAACCTCAGTGAGCTAGTAGAGTTATAAAATAAATCATTACTAGAATGTCCATACTAGCCACACCTATACCCAAAATTATCATTTTCAATAGGTATTTAATGTGATAAGTGTATTTGATCTAATAAAACAAGAAAAATTTATAAATTTGTATGAAGTACTCTGAGAGTAAATTCCACATGCCTGGTAAAAGTATTCAATTATGACAATATCCATAATGGTTCATGATTACGTACCTTTATTCTGAAGAATCAACACATAGAGATATGCCCAATTTATAAACTAGTCCCAAATTTTAAAATTTAAAATTTTTCCCCTTTATACAAGTTATAAGCTAAGTTGGTTTGGATCTTTAGCTTCATTACAGTCAAATCAAACACAATTCAAAATTTTAGAAAAAATAACTAAACTAAGAAAAATAGGAAACTAAACTAACAAGAAACTAAAACTAAGAAAGCATGAAACTAATCTAAGAAAGTAGGAAATATAATTTAACAAATCAATAAATCTAATTTAAGAAATCAAGAAACTTAATCTAAGAAAGAGGTGAATCTATCTAATCCTATAACTACATTTATCTATCCCATATTATTCAGTTTCATCTGTAGGTGGCACAAACTTGAAGTAGTGCTTAAAGAATTATCCACTGACTAGATATGTAAGCTCATTACCTTACAGGTCCTTTAGATAAAATGCATTATTTCCCATGATCTCTAAAATATAGTATGGTCCAATCCATATTGGGGTAAACTTATCATGATATCCTTTCTTCTCATGGGCCTTATCCCAAATTAGCCATAGATCTAAAATCTTGAATGCTTTGACCTTCACTCTCTTATCACACCACCTCTTGACCACATTTTGGTGTTTTTTAAATGTAAGGCCTTATTTATTTAATCTTCCATTTCTATTATGTCTAAAAGTATTGACTTTATTTCATCACATGGTTCCATGTAGTCCTACATGAACTAGTAAGTGGGTAACTTTAACATAATTGGGAATATAGGCTTGTGTCCATACACCAATAGATAGGGTGAAGATTTAAGGGCTTGCTTATATCTCATTTTAACTACCCAAAGAATATACTTCAACAACTTATACTAGTCCTTGGGCTTATCCCCTAATAATTTATTAATTACATATATCATATTCTTGTTCATTGATTTTACCAATCCATTTCCCTGGGAGTAATGGTTAGAGACTGACTTGATAATAATCTAGTTGTCATGTGCCCACTCAATAAATTTTTTTGATATAAAATCCAATCCATTGTCAAAAACCAAAGAAATAGCCATGCCTAATCTGGTTGTTATGTGTTCTTCTAAGAAATGAATCACATCTTGTGCTCTGTAATTCTTTATAGATATAGCTTCAGTCCATCTATTGTAGTAGTCAATACAATTTTTCACAAATTTGTGGCTTGTTGAGGAATCTAGGTTTATGATGCCAATGAAGTCTAAACCCATTAGGAAAATGGCCTTTCCTCAATAACTAGTTGTAAAGGAATTGTTTCATGTACTTCTCTTTTGGCTAAAGATTGAAATTCATGGAACATCCTCATGTGAGCATGAGCATCCTTGAAAACTATTGGCTAATCGTAACCCATTCTTATAATATTATGGGCTATGGTATTCCCAAGAGGATGACCACTATCTATTTTTTGATGCAAGTTTTCTAAAATTTCTTTAGCTTCTTCTGTAAATACACTCCTAAGGTAAATGCCTTCATAATTTATTCTATAGAGAACTCCCTTCTTAATCATGTAATGAACATATTTAATCCTTAAATCTCTCCTTTGTTCTTTATTAAATTTTGGGAAAAAATTACCTACAAGTAAATATTGTATGACATTGGTATACCATTCTCCTTTGGATACATGAGCCTCACATACCTCTTCAATAGTGATGCATGGATCAAGTTTAGTCATGAGATGAATGATGCCTTAACCTCAAATTATTTTTTCAAGATTAATTTATATATCAAATTCTTGTAATTTTTTTATCCATTTACCTTGACATTATCCTAATTCATTTTGTTATAGGGTGATCTTGACATTAGGATCAGGAACAATGGCAAAGATTTTATTCCTCAAGCTATAATGTTAAAATTTCTTTACTTCTTTGACAAGGGTAAAAATATGTTTGTGCTCATGAATGTAATTGGATTTTTAGTTTCAACTTTATTTTGTGTTATGATAGTATCAATTATATGTTTTAAATTAAATGAATACAGGTAGAAGTCTTTCATGAAATATGGACTAATTAATACTAAATCCTATGATATTGCATTTTTAATGTCCTAAAGGATTTTTGAGCTTCATCTATCTATTCTATTTTATCATCCTATTTGAGCATGGTGTTTAGGGGTCTAATAATCTCTACAAATTCTTAGATGAAATTCCTTACAAAATTAATCTTTTCAAAGAATAAATTGAGCTCCTTCTTGTTGTTTGGTGGTAGAATATTTGAAATTCATTGAATTATATTTGAATTAATGGTGATCCCATACTTGGTGATGATGTGTCTTAATAGCTTGCCTTAAGTGACTCTAAATATTCTCATCTTTAGGTTTAATGAAACACCAAACCTTTTGCATCTCTCAAATATGTACTGGAGGTGGATTATTTGATCATCCCTATTATTTTAAAACACCATAAGATCATTCATGTAAATGATTATGCATTTTCCTATCAGTCATTTAAATTCATGATCCATGGCACACTAGAGAATATCCCCTACATTTATTAGGCCAAATATCATCCTTTTATATGCATAAGTTCCCCATTTAATAGTAAACATAGTCTTAATTCTAACCTCTATTTGTATTAGTACTTTATTATAACTTGAAAATCCATCTAATAAGGACATCGTTTCATAACCAATTACTATTTGTATCACCTTATCTAGACAAGGCAGGGGATTATTGTCCTTTTCATAATCCCTATTTAGATTCCTAAAGTTCACACATAGTCTTATCTCACCATTATTCATTATTACTAGGACCAAATAGGCCACTTAGGTAGAATGTCTGATTAGGAATATGATTTTTGCACTTAATAGCTTCTCTACTTCTTTATTAATGAGAGGTTATAGAATAGGATTGTCTAGTCTCTACCTCTATCTAAATGTCTTATGATATAGATTCAAGGGGATCATATGAGTAATGACCTATGGATCATATACTCTTAAGTCTTCATATGTCCAAAAAATGACATTCCTATATCAATTGATTAAATTTTTCACTCACTATCTCTCTCCTGGGGTGTAACTAAGACTGATATTAACATAGCATTGCCTATGCTCATCTCCTAGATTCTCTCTTTTGAAGTCTGATTCATTGACCTTGGGCTATCTGAGTTACTAAGCTTGGGGTTATATATCAAATGACCTTTTCAAAGATACAAACCCAGCTAGGATGTAATTTTATGTGAGTTGTAAAATACCTTCCCTATTTGATTCTTATTGATAGAGGTGATTAATATCCTTATCATCAATGATTTAGGACTTAAATTCACTTGAATTGGTTAAAAACTAGATACGTTTTTGGTCATCATCAAAAATTTGAATTTTTTTGACATTATCAAGAATAGAGGGACAAGACACCAATTCAATGGAGAACCTTTTTACCTTAGATTCTTGAAGGGGCTCTAGATTAGCAGCAACAGTAACAAGTGAATCAATGCCTTGTTTTTTCTCTCTAGGAAGGGATACTATATTAAAAGCTTTAAACATTTCAATAATGTCCCATGCTCTATTTTTGTACCTTTTTAAATAGGAAAGTTTGCACTGATATTTGTTTGACTTGGTTAACCACTAGTTATGAGTCATCAAATACTAGTATTTGCTTTACACTATTCTTGAGTGCAAATTGTAATCCTAAAAAATATTTTTCATACTCAAAGCCTCATACTCAGCTCTATTATTCATGCATGAAAATTTCAATCTATATGCTACCAATAAATATTTACTTTGTGGATTAATCAATTCGATTCACAAACTTGATCCTTTCTTGGATCTAGCACCATCAAAGTGTAAAGTCCATAGTTATTTGGAACCTTTGGGTTTTATATTTTTTACTTGATTTTGAGTAGTAAAAGTATAAATACAAATGCTAGGAGACTTTTAATTTACCTCTTCATTATTGACATTATATTCATTGATGGGATATTTCATTCTCAGCTCTCTATCAATTCTGATTTGATTTTCAGCTCCTCTCCATGGCATCTATATATGAAAAAAGTATATAGAAAGATATCCATTGAGTGTTTTAGACCAATATTTAATAAAAAATAATCTATAACCTTTAGGTATGTCCACCACCAAGATATCAATGGTCATCTAAATGTGTGGTTTAAATGCTACTCAAATATACACATCCCTTAGTTCACTAACTACAAGCACTACTATCTTATCCAATTATAAAACTATCCTCTTTGAAGGGTTTAAAATCAAACCAAGATTTTGACATATGAAATTAATATAATAAATTAAATAATTATGAATCAAATGCCTTGATAGTCAGCAAAAAAGGTGGAACTTCTAGCTTGCTCTTGTAGATAACATTGGTGTTTAAAGCTTTGTTCGTAGATGTTTTCACTTTCTCTATAGGTGTCTTCCATATAATAGATTTATAGGTCAACAAATTATATTTGGTAACTTGAGATAACTCATAAAGAGTTATATTCTTTTTGATCTTCTTCATTTCTTTGACAATGTTGTATCCTCACTTATTAGGTTCATCCTTGGTTTGAGGTGGATCGCTCCCTCTTAGAGGTGGATTGTTGTCAATTTTAGAATTATGTGGAATTTTAGTCGTATTTGGAGGAGTTGAAGCAGTGAGTGGTTGATTATTTCTTAGATTGTAACCACCTTTATAGAATTACTAAAAAGCATGAAATTAATTTGTGTTGTCCTCTAGCTCATTGTCATCTTCACCTGAAAAGGGAAACTAATGAGTTTTAAAGAACATGTTATTGTTAGAAGGGCTAGGATCTAGATGATGTTTAGGTGGGTTATGCATTTAGTCTTACCTAACCACCTCTCTTTGAAAGATTTTGAATGTTGTAAAAAATTCAATGTAGTTGAGCTCACTATGCTCAAAAGTATTATGAATTCTACATCAATTAGGAAGAGTTATTTCTACCATGTTCATCTCTAGGAGCTTGTTAGGCTACTATATATTATTTACAGGCTTATTGAATGGTTCATTGTATCTTTGAAATCTAGGGTTATGATTACTAATTCGTCCATTAACATTTCCCATCCTCTTTTACATATTTAAGAAGTTATTGCTAAACTTTTGAACCATCCTTTGAATAGAAACTAGTTCTACCTTTATAGATTTAGTAACTTGTAAAATAGTACTGGGAAGTGCAATTGGTTGTTTATTCTATTGGTAACCATTACCTGATACATGATTCTTCAAGAAACTAAAATTTAGTTATGTTATCTACATTAATGGAGGTAGTGTGTAAAGCTAATTTTGATTGAATGTCAAAACATTCTACTTTACGTGTGGTATTAGATTCAATGCTAAGAATCCATTATTTTACATTAGGTATACCAAGAATTTGGGTATTGAGTTTTCTATCTATGTGTTTGTCCTCTTTGTATGCTAATGCCAAATTATTGGTAGTAGCTACTCTTTTTAGGAACATGGTAGTGACTGGGTCAAGATAATTCTTGTACATTTCCAAAGCTAATATAGCCTCTAGTTTATACCTTGGGGTTAACTAGTTATACATCTTTTGAAACCTCACATTAAAATAATTGATAGGCTCATTAGGCTCTCTCTTCATGCTATTAAAGTCTTGGTATACCAAACTAGGGTTGGTGACCTATCTAAATTGTGCAAGAAAATTAGCTTGACATCCATCCCAAGAAGTGATGGATTTCTCTATTAGTGTAAAAGGGAATAACATGCATGCTACATCTTCATAGATAAAATTCATTGATCTCAAATCAACCTAAAAATATTTGATATGTTCCTATGTTGTCCTTGCTCCTAAAGTAGAAAAAGATTGCAGATACTTCTAAGGATTCCTAGGTAAATCATGCACATGTCATAGGATGGAAATAATAGATCAAACTAACCAAGGTGGTTGAGCCAATATTTTATTAATTGATAAAGGGTTGATTATAGGCAAAGGGTTCCCATTTGGAGGAGGTGGAATATTGTGAACTAGGGTTATTATCATAGTTTAGGTATCCTATGATTTGATAAGAGTGAGACTAGAAAACTAGCCTAGGAATTCAATCTAGTCACTCTCTTGGGTGACTCCAGTATAACTATACATAAAGAACAACTACTATTATTAGCAGTTAGGCCCTTCTTCTATCACCAATGAAACTATTGATGTAGTGTTCATGCACACCACAATTAATGAGGTAGCCTCTAATGTTTTAGGATCTTAATGGAGGTAAAATCCACTCTAAGTCATGAATTTTAGGTATGAGGTTAAAACAACCTATTGATATAATAGCTAATAAGATATGTATGTTGTTGAAAAGGTTTTTTGGATAGAGGTGTGGTCTTTTAAAAAGTGATGAATAATTATGTGAGTTAGATGGATGGATGGTTGCTAATATAAAGTGGGTATATCTCAAAATAAACTCAAAAAAATGAGGGAAGGGTAAGGCAGAAAAGAAAATTCTATGTTTTTAGGGATCACCTCTCTAGATGGTTTCTTAATGAACAAATACTCTCTAAACCTATGCCTATTGCAAGCAGCTATTACACACTAATAGTTAAACATGGTTTAGAAGTCTAAGGAGATATTGATATAGGAAACTCACAAGACTTAGTCAAAGGTTCCCCCTTTTAGAGTACTTATTGCACACCCTTAATCAAGAAATTATGGCTTCGGATAATGAGGTATATGAGGCAAATTTTTCACACACATAGAAAACTATATAAAAATAAAGCACTTATACACCTTTAAGAACATGAATCAATCAACTTAATTGCAAATAATCAATATATTTTTCTAATCCTTCAATATCTATTACACATCTATGTGTTAATTCCATCTCATTCAAAATTTATACTTCATGTTTATCTTATTAAATTATCTTTGTAACTATATTATTAGTAGCATTTTCCCATTCCTGAGATTTTTGGGTCCTTATGACAACTTGATTCTATGCATTGGATGCCTCCAAGGGGGTCATAAAATTTAAAAGTTTTAATACCTTATTAGTAGTGTACAAAACTAATAAATTCAATTTATTACCATCTTCCTTGAGAATATTAAACAATTTCATTATTATGGCTGCATGGGGTGCCAATTGTGATCTTAAATATTTAATGGCATCCAAAATTTCATATAGCCTTAAGGCTACATTTAGTACATCTTTCTCTAGTCCAAAGGGAATGTGGATTACCTATTGTTGTTCCCTAAGGGTCTTCAACTCTTCTTCTAATTCTTTTATTTCCTACTATGTTCCCTCATGAATGGATATCATTGATCTAGTGTGGGTCTCCATGTAGGACTTAAAATCCTCAATGTAAGGGGACTAACCCTTTTCCTATCCTATATTTTCCAAAGACTATAAATTTCATCTCTTTATTCCAAAATTAGGTCTCATCCATTTTTGTCTTCTATATTCCTCATCCTTACCCTTTGCATCAATCTAGTTGATTTGTCAAATATTGATATCATAGTGGGTAGCTCAGCGATCTTTAATTTTGACCTCTTAGAATATGATGCTCCTAACTCCTTATCCTAGTTAGGTAGGGTTAACTTTGATGGATCTAATGGTTGTGATTCTATTTGTGTGTCCTTTTTAGGATCAAGCTTAGGGGATGGATTAGGTATTAAAGGCCATATTATTTTGGACCAATCTAAATTCCTTAGATATGGCATGGGATGAATAATATAGACTAGTTTATTTATAGTAATCTCTCTTTGTGGCCACAATTATTGTTGTGTGTATTGCTCCTGATGAGGGCATTCATGAACTCAATTGAGTAGATGAAGCTAATACATGGGTGATGGATTGGCTAGTGATGGTGGAGGTAGAGGTGGAGACTAAAATATCTATTATTAACATAATGAAAATAGGCCTATAAGGTTATGGTGACACAAGAGGAAAAGTAGATAAAATTAGTAATGATAAAGAATAAATAACTAGTAATGACATAATAGGAGAAAGGCCAAGGGGAGCAATGATTAGAGAACCCTTAGATGATTGGTCACCCACAAGGGATGATTTTCCTTTTATTCCTTACAATCTTAGGACATTAGCTTGTTACATCTCCTCTACATCCACATGATGACTTGGCTCACCTTCAATTGAAGGTCTTACCTAACTGCTTGGTACATCTGTGGATAGAGTTTATGGCCTTTTTACCTTGGATTTTATTATATAAAAAATTGTAATCCTCTAAAGCTAAGGATCAATCAATTTTTGGGTTATAAAGGGGAGAGTTATACTAGAGTTTGTGGTTACTAAATCTACCATAGTAGGTGCAATTTTTTACTCCTTAGAGGAGTCTAAGCATATGATTCCCTCTTCCATTCCCATAGTGGTGACCTCCATCTAAATTGAATCTTAAAATAGTTTGTGCTTTACCTTCATCAATTCAAAAATAGACATTTGAACTTGAGGATCCTCTTATTCCTCTTTTAATGTAGTAGCTCATGTCTCCCCTACACTTTGATCTTGCTCTTATTGTGTAACTATCATCACAATGGGTGGATGTTGGGGGTCATAACTTTGGTCTTATGGATGCTAGAAAGTTTTGACACTATAGAAATTAGATGATGTCCATCTCCCTTGGTGGTGGGATCATAAATTTATCTTGACCAAATGTAAGTAATGGATCTGCTTAGATTACGCTCAGTAAGTCTTCACTTAGGCTAGAAGTCTCAGCCTTTTCCTTTAATTTTGCATCATATTTTATGTTGAGGAATAAGAATTAATGATCAAAAGGATCATGATTGTAAGGAATGAAAAAATTATGAATCTTTTTTCACTTTACCATGTGGGTCCCAATCCTTTTGGGGTAGAGTAGCCAATGCATAAGCCTTTTTTACATTACCAACCTCTTTAAAGTATATATGATATGTGTATTATATTCTTTCAATTATAATATGGGATCCATGGAAAGTACTCTTATATATCTTAATAAAGTCCTCATCTATCCCATTCCATAGCTAAAATGTAATTTCCTACTAAACAACTATCTAGATGATCCTGCTCAGGACCCTGATCCGATTAATGAAAAGGAAACTCTAGTTCAGGTTGCTAACCAAATACTGGAAATGGGAGCTCAAGTAAAGGAAGTAAGTAACAAAAATTGAAGCCCTGCTGAAAAAAAGGAACAAAAAAGAATGGAAATGGAGGACAACATTGAAAAAGGTGGAAGCAGTCCTAAAAAGAATATTGAAGGTTGGAGGGAGAAAAGGCAGAATGATGAACCTACTAGAGTGGCCAATTGCAAAGCTGATGCTACTCTACAATTCGATTTATGGATGTATAAGGAGATAATGGAAATAAATAGGAAAATGGAAATAATGGAGGGTAAATAGGAGGTAGTTTGGAACAAGATCAATACTATGGAGAAGCAGTTGAGGGATATTCCCATAAAACTCAAAGATTATGAGAAAAACCTAAGGGAACTCATAAAAGAAAGCAGATTAAAGATGGAGGAGGTAACCTCTAGTATTTGTGCTGCTGTTGTTAACATAGGAAAAAGAGAAAATGAGGAAATCAAAACTTTGGAAGGGCCTAGCAAGAGAACTAGACAAAGCTCAAGAAAGAAAGCTATGCAAGAGGGATCTAGGCAGGCGACTGCTGCCATCTAGGATATTGTTGCAAAAGGTAAGGAAGCAGTGAAGATGATATTGGAACTAGAAGAATAGTTCTTGGATCTTTTAGTAGGTTCTACTAGCTGGTTATGTTTTTTGCTCTTGGTACCTAGTTTTTTGAACTTTTACTATGGAGTTTCCAGGTCTCTGTAAAACTTGGGGTTTATCTTTGGCTGTTCATTTGTTAGCTTTAGGTCTTTGTTTTTGGGTTTTGTTACTTCGGTGAAGTAAGCTTAAGGCTTGCCTGTGGACGTTAATGTTTTATCTTTCTCCTTTTGTTCAAAGTTTTGGGGTCCCTTCAAAACCTATTTTTATCTTAATATAAAACTATGTTTGGGATAAATTTAAGGAGATGAAGAGGGTCAACCTTGTGTCCAACAACCATGCTAATAATATAGTTTGGATATAGCCAATAATCACCCAAAGATATGAACATATTGGAAATGATCTTTGACATCCTATGTATAGGTTGGCCATGAATTTCCATCCAAACTTGAGTATATATATTCTCTATAATTCTATAAATGTTCCTCATATATGCATAAATGTGGATGAATGAGTAGAAGTTGTAGATTCTATTCTTGATGTACTCAGGGTTTAAAATCAAAAAATCCCTGTTGTGTCTATATATACTCCCCATGAATGCATCCAAAATATATGACATTATGTATAAGTTTACACCTTAGGTCCTCCTTTTTTTGTGTAGTATGGATTCTTGTAGGTGGGCACTAATAATTCCCCCAGTACATAGGTTTTCTATGAGGTGATGAGCAAGTAAAGTAGGGATACCCATTATAAATAAAAGAAATGAATTTTTGGGTGGCCAAATATTTTATTTAATAATACCATGTAAATATGAATTCCCATATGGAATTTGGTGATGGTCATAGGGTTCTTGGTAGTCTCCTTGTGTGTGAAGGTCTCTCTTGGAAGAAGCCATTTCTGTACTACTTGTTCCACATTATTATTTCTCTTCCAAGAAACCAAATTATGACAATAAAATGTAGTTTTTAAATTGGGAAAACACAAATACTTCATAAATGTACTACCTGATATGTATGTAATGATGTTGTTATTGGTGACATAGTGTATGAATCTATCATATGTAATCCTCCCTTTAAAGAGCATGTCTCACCATAAGTTAATGCATGGCATAACTTATGGATTAGAAGATGCATAGTGGATTGTTTGAAATTTTAAGGGTAGTAAGTCAACTACAACTTGTTTTTATTCTATTGAGATATCTTCCTCATAAGAGAATGGGTTGATGTTCTCTAAGACCTCTCATAGAGATAAGTAATTAGTGTAGAGATTTTCAAACACTGTTGCACCAAAACTTATATCTAGGTATTCTATTAAATACTTAATGGAAAACCTATATGGTTATGAATCTCCCTTGTAAAGCCTATATGAAGATGTCATTACTAGTTCTTAGTGTTAGTAATATTAAATCTCTTGAAAATGGTGACCTAGAACTCTATTACATAATTCATAGATTGTCTTAGATGTGTCTAAGGATTTTTAAATCATAGAAGGATATGTGCACTCAAGCTCAATTTCAATCAAATGATGTGAGCTTAATTAGTTTCTTGATGTTATAAATTTTATAATTCATTCCAATTCATGTGCCATTAATCACAAATGTCTACTAGCTCATCACCTTCTTTCAATTTGAACTTGACCACTTAGGCATAGTGGGCATGCCACATAGGATGATTACTCATTTAGGGTGCCATAATGTTTCTCATATTTTTGACACTTATCCACATATGGTTAAGTTGAGGGGTTGACATTTTCATTCAAGATGAATGATGTGATACAGTGAGCCCAGAGTTTTAAACAAAAGACTTTGAAGACCAAAATGTTCTTTAGAGAGATTCATTCAAGAATAGTTTTTAGGGAAAGTAATCGAAGAGAAATTTCTCAACCAAAAGGATTTGAATTAAAGTCACTAAAGAAATTTTTTGTGAAAACCAAATGTTTTTAGGGAGATTATTGTTCCAAACAAAGTTACCATAGTGAAATTTCTCAACCAAAACTTTTTAAAGACCAAAGTTTATAAATGAAATTTTCCACATAATAGGTTTTGAACAAAATAATCTAAGAGAAATTTACTGAATGAAAATCTTTTGAAATAAACAAAATCTAAAAGAAAATTCTCAAAGACCAAATTCTTCTAGATGAAAAATTCTTGAAGACCAAAATGATAGAGATCAAAGGTTGCCAAAGATTGAAAAGTTTGTAATTATAAATAAAATGAATCAAGATAAGTAATTACAAATAAAATTACCCAATTAAGCAATCCCAAATACTTGTTATACATACAAAACTTCTAAAATTTCCATTAATAGATTATTTCTAATAAATTATTCTAATGAAAATAGAGGGTGTAATGGGAGATCAGGTGCAACCAAAGTGTGATTTAATAGTAAAAAATGTTAAACTTGTAAAAATACACATGCATATCCCAAATGATGAATAATCCTTCTAGTCTTCATTTAAAAAAATGTGTCTCCTCTTAAAAGGTGTTGTGTGTTGGATACAACAAATGGTGACTTACCAGGGTGAATACTCTTGAGTTTTCAAGAACCTAAAATCTCATGTTTTTTAATCCCAATATCAACCATGAACCATATTAAAATAAATGATTAAATCATAAACATAAAATAGTCTCTTAATAATTTCATGAAACATACTAGCTTCATGCACACCTTGGACCTGTGAGGGAAAGTTATAATCTATATTCCTTGTCAAAGGGTTTTAGGCAAAGACGTGGGGTGAGATTTAGGTTTAAGTCTAATTGGGTGTTAAGTGAATACATTTTTTTGAAGCTGAAGCATTACTCTGCTTCCAACTAGGCATTTATAGCCCCAAGATATAATATACCTTTGATCACATTTTATATTTTATGAAATGATGCATGATACATTGATCTTATTTCATCATGCATGATTTTAATATGCTTTTATTTTATTTTGGACTTTCTGATTATTCCTTTTCCCTTTCTACATATCTTTTTTTTTCTATATGAAATAAGGAAGAAAGTGACAACCATGAGATGGTATTACTAAAATTTGGTTAATCAAAATATCCATGCCAGCTTTACCCACATCAATGGTTGTTAACTCAAACAAGTATTAGAATTTAATGTGCATTTTATCTAAGGAGATAAATAGAGATTTCTAAATTTACATTATTTATGGGATCAACTTTTACATACCTGATAGAATCCTTATGTTTTTAACCTAGTCATGGATAACACTCTCATTGCTTACATGGATTAATAATTTTGAAATACAAAATGTAACACCCATCGATTTGAGTTAGATTAAAAATACCCAAGTCATTACTTTATTATACTAGGAGTGCTCAATTAGACTACCATGAAAGGAAAACTACTAAAAAAACAAACAACTATACTAAGAAAATAAAGATGTATAAATCAAGGATAACTAATCTATAAAGCACAAACTATGCTATTAGAATTAAATGAATGAAATTAGTAATATAACTAATAAAGAAAATTTAACCTATCCCTACCTCTACTAAAACACCTTTTATTACTTAGAGACACCTCTAGATGGATCAACCATGAAGTAATACTTCAAAAAATATCCATTAACTGTATATGTCAATTTATTACCTTGGGGGTCATCTAAATGAAAAATATTATTACCCAAGATATTGTAAATCTAATAAGGTCCTATCCATAGCTAAGTGAACTTGTCATGCATTACTTTTTTTTCATTGGCTTTATCCCATAGAACCACTAGGTCAAAAATATTGAATGACTTAGATTTTTCTCTCTTATTGAACCATATTTTGAATACATCATGATATTTACTAATGTTTTTTAATGTTTAATTCCTATAATTTTCTAGTTATATGATATCAAATAATATAGACTCTATCTTCTCATTGGGATCCATGTATTCCTGCATAAATTTATAAGTTGACAACTTCAACATGATTTTAAACATTAGTTGTTTCCCATAAATTGGTAGATATTACAAAGCTTTAAGGGCCTTATTTTACTTATTTCAATTTTCCCAAAGTATGTATTCTAGAAAGATATGTCACTATTTGGGCTTATCTAAAATAGATTTATTAATAGCATAAATGAAGTTCTTATTGGTTAATTTAGCTAATCTACTCACTTGTGGGTAGTGATTATAGGATGATCTAGTTATGATATAATTATCATGGGCCCATTATGTAAACTTAGTTAATTAAAATGTTTGCCCATTATCACAAACCAATGAAATAGGTGTACCAAACCTAGCTATGATATGTTCTTTAAGGATAATGATCACATCTTGTGCTCTTGAATTCTTGGTAGCTACTATCTCAGTCCATTTAGTGTAAAAATATATATAAACATGAAAAAATTTATGCCCAATTGAATAATTTTGGTTTATAACACCAATGAAATCTAAGCCCTATTGGGGAAACAACTTACCCTCAATCATGGGTTGTAAAGGAGTTGATGTGTGTACCTCTTTTCACTAGAACCTAGCATTTTTGGCATGTCCTTACATGGGAATGAGCATCATTGAATAATATAGGATAGAAATATCCCATTCTAAGGATCTTATGTTCTATGGTATTATCAGATGGGTGGCCATTGCCAATCTTTTGATACAAATTTTCCAAAATCTCCCAGTCTTGTTCATGTGGTACACATCTTAATAAACACCTTAATAGTTTTTATTATAGATAATTATCTTCATAATCATTTAATGATTATATATGATCCTCAAGGCTCTCTTTTGATCCTTCTTGAGTTATTAAGGATAAATTATAGTGAGCAAGAACTAAATAATACCTAAATACCATTCTTCTTAGAAAACTTGTGTTTGGAAGAATTCTTAAATGGTGATTCATGGATCTAGTTCAGTCATCAACAAAATAATACCTTATAATCTAATGATCTTGGAAGGTTTAATCTCAATATCAAAATCTTTAAATTTTTCCATCAATTTGACCCTATGTTTTCCCAACTCATTCTATCCTAGCATAAGCTTGATAGTAAGATATAACATAATAGCAATGGCTTCATTTTGAAAGATGTAATGCCTAAAATTAATAACTACTTTGATAAGTGCAAATATCTACTTTTCAATCAAATATTATTCAAGCTTCACATATTTTGAGTTATTTATCATAAACATTGTGCTTAGGGGTCTAAGAATCTCTATAAATCTTGATATGAATTTTCTCAAAAAATTAATCTTCCCAAAGGACTATTTCCTTTTTTATATTTAAAAACATTATCTGGGAAATCCCATTAATTATATTTATATCAATGGTGATCCCATATTTAATGATAATGTGTCCTAGCAACTTGCCTTTGGTAATGCCAAATATTCTTTTTTTGTGGTTTAATGAGATACCAAACTTCTTGCATATTTTGAAGATAGAATGGAGATGGTCTATATGATTATCCCTATTATTAAATAAAATAGTGAGGTCATCCA
Source organism: Torreya grandis (assembly GCA_037957365.1). NCBI lineage: Eukaryota > Viridiplantae > Streptophyta > Pinopsida > Cupressales > Taxaceae > Torreya > Torreya grandis. The sequence continues at coordinate 591,012 of JARHVA010007689.1, read as the reverse complement.
TGTATATAATTATGAGTTTTCCTATCATTAACTCTAATGCATGATCCATCACTCTTTTAAAAGTAGATCCAACATTGATCAACCCAAATGGTATTTGCTTATATGCACACGTTCCCCATTTTATATTAAACACATTTTTCATTCTATCCTTTGATTCCACCAATACTTGAATATACCCTAAAAATCCATATAAAAAGACATCATTAGATAACCACTCATATTTTATAGCACCTCATATAATGAAGGCATAGGATAGTTATTTTTCTTAGAAGCTTTATTAAGGTTCTTAAAGTTGACACATAGTCTAATTTTGCCACTCTTTTTCCTAACTATAACTAGATTAACCACCTGAGTTGAGTGCCCAATGGGAAAGACAATATAGGAACTTATCAACTTCTCTAATTCCTTCTAGATCAATGGTTCCATAATAGGATTAAATAGTCTTTACTTCTACCTAAATAGTTTATGATCTGGCTTAAGTGAAATTATATGGGTGATGGCTTTAGGATTGAATATCCTTAAGTTATCATAAGTCCATGTAATTACATATTTATATTTGGTGATCAATTACTTGACCTTTTTCCATTCATTTGGAGTGAAACTCAATAAAATATTAACAAAGCATGGGTGTCTTTCATTACCTAAATTTTATGAGTTGAACTTAGACTTGTTAACCTCAAGATATATTTGTTGATGTGCTTGAGGATCTATATCAAAATCACTTTTCAAGGAAACCATCCATAGTGGGAGATGATTTTCCTTTATTTTTATGACATCCTCTTCATCCAATTTTTCATTGTACCTATGGATTCTTTCATGATCATCAATTATTTGGTATTCAAACTATCTTGAATTGGTCAAAAATTGGAAAATCTACTAATCATCATAAAACACTTGAATATTTTCAATATTGTCTAGCACTAATGGACAAGGTAAAAATTAAATAGAGAACTACTATACTTTTGAATCCTATAAAGAAACCAAATTTGTTTTTGAAGTTGTTAGTGAATCAATAACTTGGTTTTATTCTCTCAGAATGGCCACTATATTGAAAGTCTCAAATGAATTAATAATTTACTTGGATATATGATTGTACTTATTTAATAATGAAAATTTACATTGGCACTTATTCCTAACCTAGTTAATCACCAGTTCTAAGTCTACATATACCAACAATTCCTTGACATTATTTTTAATGGAAAATTGTAATCCTAAAATTAGGGCCTTATACTCCACTTTGTTATTGGTGTATAGAAACTAGAACCTATATGATACTATGTATTTATTACCTTATGGATTAACTAATTTAATACCAATAATTGATCCTTATTTGTATCTCACTCTTCAAAATGGAGGGTCCATAATCGGGAAGGGCTCATGCACGTCTTCCTATGTTTCATGATTTATAGTAAATGTATAAATTCTAAGGTTAGGAGACTTGTAACTTAATTATTTATTAGAGGTTTTATACTCTATAATAGGGTGATTCATCCTTGGCTCATGATCAATCATGATCTGGTTGGCAATACCTCTCCATAGTAGCCAAATGTGAGAGTTATATGGAAATATATCCACTGAGCATCTTCAACCAATCCTTGATAAATAGTAACCCATATCCAATAGGAATATTTACTACCACTATGTCTATAGTCATCTGTAATATAGGTTCTGATGCAACCTAGATTCTTATATCATTTAGTTCCCCTATCATAGGTACTACTATTTTATCCAAATATGAAATAGTTCTCTTGGATGGACTTGGGGTTAAACACAACTTCTAGAAAGTAGGCATCATAGTAGTTGAATCTCCCAAATCTACCAAATAATTATGTATATTATTTCCAAATTCCCAAATGGTTAGCAATAAATGAGGGACCTCAAGCTTACTTTTATATATAACATTTATGTTGGCTATTTTGGACTTTTCTATAATAGACTTATTTGTGATAGACTTCCATAAGAGCTCTTTATACTCTATGCTTTATGCCAACTCATGAAGATTGATATTTCCCTTGATCTTCTTCATATCCTCAATAATATTTTATCCTCCCTTACTCTATTCTTATCTATGTTGAGGCTAATCATTCCCTTTTTGGGGAGGAGGATTATTATCATCTTTAGGAATTGGGGGAATAAATGTATTATTTGGAGGATTAGAATTGGTGAGATGTTATTTATTCCTTATATTTTAATTGATCTTGTTGAATTTCTAGAATATTTTTACTTCATCATAATTATCTTGTGGAATTTTGTCATCTTCACTGGGGAAGGAAAACTCATAAGTTTCAAAGACCATAATTGAAATTAAAGGGCCATATTTTTTAGGGAGATATATAGGATTCATCATTTGATCTTGTCTAATAATTTACCTCTAAAATATTTCAAAGGGTATACAAAAATATACAAATTCCAATTCCCCATGTTGTGATGTGTTGTGAACCCTACACCAATTAGACAAAACTATCTCCATGATATTGATTTCTGGTAGCTTATTAGAATATTTTTGTTCCACAATATTGGTGGGCCTATTAAAAGGCCTGTTGTATCTTAGAAATCCAAAAATTTTGTTGTAATTATGATTGGTTTTATTACCCATCATTTTATACATATTCAATAAATCATTTCTGAACTTTGGACCATTTTTTGTATGGAATCCAATTCAACTTTGGTGGAGTCAGAACCCTGAGTGACTATTACATTAGTGTGAGATAGATGTTACTTTTGTTAGTTCTACTGATGGCCATTACTTTGTACTTGATTACTTAAGAAATCATAATTATTATTATTTTCTTGTTGCATCATGTGATGCAAAATTTATAGTTGATTTTGGTTAAATATAAGGGCATTATGATTATCATGAAAAATTAGATTCCAAGATGGGAATTTATTATTGAAAATTTGGCCTCCTAAATTTTGGAGATTGAGATACACACTTAACTACTTGTCAATATTGATAGCTTCTTGATATGCTAAAGATAAAGTATTAGTTATGGCATCTCTTCATAAAAACACTACAATAATGGGATCTCGAGTGTTCTTAAATATTTAGAGTGATAAATTTGTATCTAAATTGTACATGACATTCAATCAAGTGTACACATTTTAAAACATTAAATTAAAGGCTCAAATTGACTTATTGGGATCCCTATTTATGTTAGTGAAATCTTGATACACCAAACTTAGATTATTAACTTGTTTGAATTGTGCAAGAAAAGTATTTTGACATTCATTAAATTATGTGATATATCTTTTCTACAAATTGAGATACCAATCATACGTAGAGTCTTGTAGAGTGAATGGGAAAAGACTACATGCAACATCCTCATGTATGATAGTCATTAATCTAAAATTAGCCTTGAAAGATTTGATATGTTCTTATTTTATCCTCTTATTTGAGGAGGAGAATGTCAGAAATAACTTCTCTACATTACTTGGAAAATCATCTTCGTTTTGAGGGATGGAAATAGTAGATCCAACTAACCAAGGTTGAGCTATAGGATGGTTTATAAGTGGGATGTTTATTATAGGGGAAGGTGTCCTAACGTGGTGTATCTTAGGAATGATTGGTAATGGTCTAGGCCTCCTATGATTTGACAAAGGTGATACCAAAAGGCTAGCTTTGGATCTAAAACTTGTTACTCTCCTAGGTGTCTCTAGTACAACTCTATGTAGTGACTAACCTCTATTATTGAGAAAAGATAGAAGTGTTCTCTCTTTATAGCACCAAATTTTTCTCTCATCTTGATGTGGGTTTTATGCACACCTTATAAGAATGAATGAGATAGCCTATAACATTTTAGTATCTCCATAGTATGACATTCCACTCTAGGTCACAAATTATAAGTATGTAATGAATACAATCGGGTGGTGGAATAACAGGTTGAGCTTATAGATTGTTTAACTAGGTTTATGAATGGATGAGTGAAATCTAATAGAAAGAAAACACTAATTGACTTGGATGGGTGTATAATTACTTTATGGTGGGTAGATCTCAAAGAAATTCAAAAATGAAGGGGAGGTAAAGTATAAAAGAAGGCTATGTGTTCTTAAAAAGGTCACTTTTAAGGTTGTTTCTCTGGTGGATAGTATCTCCAAGACCAATGTTTTCTACTTTTATCTATTGCACACTCATGAAAAATCATAATTAATATTATAGGAAAAGAAGTATAGGAATATTAATGATATTAACTAAAAATTTCTCTCATTAGGATTGTTGTTTTGTACACTTATCTATGATGTTATAGCTTGGTTCAAAAATATATCTAGAGTAGCTATAACACATGCCTAGATGACTATACCAAAGGAAATACTCCTACAAACCTCAAGTTATTAACTCAATCTATATTGATTGCCTAAACTAATGAAATTTACCAATATTTAATAATTTTAACATATATATGATTGATATTCATCAATCAAAATAAATAGATTCATCCATAACATTAAAACACTTTAAAATTATTGAGATGATACAGACGAAGAAGCTTAAAATTTCAATTACATAGAAAAGGAAGAAGAGAGAATAAGCACAGTTGCATGATAATAAAAAATGATTTCTTCATGTATATTGATTAAAATATTTAACCCTTTGAAAAAAAAGTTTAACATGTGTTTAATGGACTTGGGGAAGGGGTTTCCTCATCTTAAAAGTGCATTATAACTTTTGGTTACATCAAAATAAATATAACATAAGTTCTAGTTTGATATAAAACAACATATTATAACACAAAGATTACATTAGTCATGCAATGTGCACATGTTAAAAAAATAATTTGGTTAATTATAAAAGGATTTAACTATCTATGAATAATCATTACATGAAAAATTACAAAATTAGGCTAACTTGGCTCTTATTTTTCACTACTCATTGTTGTGGATAGAACTAATATTGTAACTAGAACCAAGCTGGTGACTAGAGTTGAACTAGTGGTTACAATAGTTATGGTAACTAAAGTTGTAATTAAGGATGAACTAGTATCTTAAACTAGAGTTTTAGGTGGTATGGACGATCTTGTTTAGCTAGAAGGGATTGATGTTGTAGGTTGTGTTGAAGCTAGCACATTAGGTGGAGTCTGAGCTGAATTAGTAGGTGGTGTCAAAGCAGACATCTTATTAACCTATAGCTACTGATAATTTTTGTATCCTCTAGTATGTTATACCAATACTATGATCATATCTAGGAGAGAAGGTATATTTAGCCTATCTACTTGTTCCATTAACCTTGCATAATTTATTTTGGTAGTTCAAAAGTCTACTTGAGAGACTTCCACTTCAGTTATCTTCTTCCTCACCAAACTCATCTTCACTTCAATATTTTCTAAAGTTGAATTTTGTAAATTTTGATTAAATTTATTTAAATATTGTTTTAACATTTGGTCAAAAATAAACCTAGATACCAACTTCTTGGTGATATCCCATGCATGTGTTAATTCCAGCTCATTCAAAATTTATACTACATGCTTCTCTTATTCATTGATATTTATAACTATAACATTAATAAAATTTACCCATTACTTATCTTATTTGGTCCTTATGACAACTATATGTAATGCATTGGATACCTCTAAGGGGGTAATCAAATTCAAATGGATGAATGCTTTATTGTTAGTATACAAAACCAATAAATTCAATCTGTTCTCATCTTCTTTGAGAACTTTAGAAAATTTTATTATTTTGGTTTAGTGGGGAGCCATTTTTGTTCTCAAAGAATTAATGGTATCCAAAATTTTATATATCCTTAAGGCTATATCTTTTACATCTTGATCTATCCTAAAGGGAACATGGATTATCTGTTGACATTCCTTGAGGGTCTTTACCTTTTCTTCCAATTATTTTCTTACTTACTCTATTCTCTCATAAATGGATAGCATTGATCTACTTTGGGTCTCCATGTAAGAATTAAAATTTATCAATTTAAGGGGACTACTATCATGTCTTTTTTAAAGAGAGTAAATTTTATATCTTTCTTCCAAAATTAGGCCTCATCTAATATTATATTATATATTCCTCTTCCTTACCCTTTTCATTGAGATAATTGATTTATCAAAGAGCAAGCTCACAATGGGTATCTTAGTGATCTTGAAGTTTGGCCTCTTAGAAGTTAATACTCTTATCTCCTTAGCCCAATCAGAAAGGTTCAACTTTTATGTATCTAATGGCTATGATTTTATTTATGTGTCATTTTTAGGCTTAGGCTCAGGGGATACCTTAGGCATTGAATGCCATATTATTTTGGACTAGTATATATTTGCTACTGGTTTATTCTAGGGAGCTCTCTTAATGGCCACCATTACTGTGATTTTCACTACTCCTGATGAGGGCATTAGTGAAATCAATTGAGTAGAAGAATATAATACTTGGGTGATGGGTTGGATGGTGGTAGTGGAAATAGAGGTGGATACTAAAGGATTTATTTTTAACATAATGAAAATAGGCCCAAAAGTAAATGATGACATAAGAATAAAAGTAGATAAAAATGGTAATGGAAATGGAAAAGAAGAAGCAAATGGTAATGGAATAATAGGATAAAATCCAAGGGGAGTAGTGATGAGAGCACCCTTACCTGATTGGTCACCCATAAGGGGTGCCTTTAATTTCAGTCCTTGAAAGCTTAGGAATTTAGCTTGTTGCATCTCTTCTACATCTACCTAATGGCTTGGACCACCTTTAATTAAAGGTCATGCCTACCCACTTAGTACCTCTATGGATGGAGTATATGGCCTTTCTACCCTAGATTTGTTTTATAATAAATTGTTATCCACTCAACCTAAGGGTTAGTCACTTGTTGGGTAGGAAAGGGGTGATTTATAATGGAGGTTATGGTTTATAAATCCACCATAGTTGGTATAATTTACTCCTCATCATAGGATTCTAGTCATATGATTCCCTCTTCCATCCCCATAGTGATGGCCTCCATATAAATTGATTTTTAAAATAGTTCTTGCTTTACCTTCCTTAGTTTAATAATAGACCTTTGAACTTGAGGAGCCTCTTGTTCCTCTTGAACTATAATAGATGATGCCTCCCCTACACCTTTCTCTTTCACTTGTTATTTTTATGTCATCATAAAGGGTCGATGTTGGGAGTCTTATATTTGGTCTTATGGATGATGAAAAGGTATGGCACTCCAAAAATTAGATGATGTCCATCCTCATGGTGGTGGGATCCTAAAATTTGTCTTGACCAAGTTTAAGGAAGGGATATACATGTATTACACTCAAAAAAAATTCACTCAATCCAATAGTATCAACACTTTGCCTAACTTATACATCATATTTTGTATTGAGAAATAATAAGTCATGATAAAAAGGCTTATGATTGTAAGCGATGAAAACATTATGAACCTTTTGTTACACTTTCCTGTGGGGGTCCAAATACCTATGGGAGACATGGAAATTAATATTATTCTCTTGGTTAGGTCCTCATCTATCCCATTACATAATTGGAATGCAATTTCCTATTCAACAAAATTGTCTGGGATGAATTTAAGGAGATGAAGAGGGTTGACATTATGTCCAACAACCATGATAACAATATAGTTTGGGTACAACCAATAATCACCCAAAGATATGAGTATATTGGTGATGTTATTAGATATCTTGGCTACATGTTGGCCATCAATTTCAATCCAAAATTGAGGGTATATATCCTCTAAGACTCTAGAAATGTTCCTCACATACACATAAATGTGGATGAATGAGTATAAGTTATAGATTATATTCTTGATGTAATAAGGGTTTAGATTACAAAAGTCCTCATTGTGTTTTTATATATTTCCATGACTACATCTAAAATATATGACATCATGTAGAATTTTCCACCTTGGGGCCTCCTTTTTTTATGTAGTATTAATTCTTATAGGAGGGCACCAATAATTTCCCTTAGTGTATAGGTGCACTCTAATATGATGATTAGGTTAATAAGTGGTACCCATTATAAATGAAATAAATGGATACTTGGGTGGATAAATAATTTATTAAATAATTCCATACCAATATGAATTCTCATCCAAAACTAGGTGATGTGTATGGGGTTCTTGGTAGTTTCTTTGAGTGTGAAGGTCTCTCTTGGAAGAATCCATTTCCTCACTAATTTTTCCATGTTATTATTTTACTTCCAAGAAACCACAATATGAAAATAAAATGTGGCATCTAGAATGGGAAAACATAAATACCTCATAAATGCATCATCTTATATATATGCAATGATGATTCTATTATTGACATAATGTAAGAATCTGCCACCTGCAATCTTCCCTTTGATGAACATGTCTTGTAATAATTCAATGCATGGCATGACTTCTATATTATCATATACATATTAGATTTCTTGGTGTTTCAAGGGTATTAAGTTATTTGTTACTTATTTTTATTCTTTAAAGATGTCTTACTCATAATAGAATGGGTCAATGTTCTCTATGACCTCCCATTAAGCTGAGTAATTATCATAAAGACCATCAAACAATATTACACACACACACACACATATATATATATATATATATATATATATATATATATATATATATATATATATATATATATATATATATAGGTATATAGGTATTCTATTGAATCCTTAATGTAGAACTTAGATGGTGTTGATTATAACTTGTATGCCCTAGATGAAGACCTCATTGCTGATTCTTAGTGATATCAAGGTTTGATCTCTTGAAAATGGTAGCTTGGAACTCTATTATGTAATTTGTAGATTATTTTCAATGCATGTAGGGATTTTGAAATTGTATAAGACTATGTGTACATGAGCTCAATGAAAATCAAATTATGTGATCTAAATTAGTGTCTCAATGTTATAGTTTTTGGAATTCATTCTATTTTGTGTACCATTAATCACCAACATCTAGGAGATCATCACCTTCATTAAATTCAAAAAATACCACCTAGGCTTAATGGGCATGCCATATAGGATTCTTACTTATTAAAGGTGCCAAAATGTTTCTCCTATTTTTAAAACTTGTCCACATATGGTGGAGTTAGGGGGTTGACATTTGTATTTGGGTTAAATGATGTGATATGGTGAGCCCAGAGTTTCGAATAAAAGACCCCTAAGACCAAAATATTCTTTGAAGAGGTTTGTTTAAGAATATTTGTTGGGGAAAGTTACTAAATAGAAATTTCCCAATGTAAATGCTTTGAATTAAATTCATATTAGATAAATTTCATGAAAACCAAATGTTCTTCAGGCAAATTGTTGTTTGGGAGGAGTTTCACAAAGAAAGTTCCAAACTGAAACCTTACGTAGACCAAAGTTTCTAAAGGAAAGATGCCAAATAAAAAGCTACCAAATGGAACAAAATTCAAAAGAAAGTTCTTGAAGTCCAAAATATTCCAATTAAAAATTTAATAAAGACCAAAATGCTAGAAACTAAGATTTGATGGACTAAAAGTTCTTAATATTGAATAAAATGAATTTAAATAAGTAAATCTAAAAAACCAAACCAGAATAAAAATCCCTGAATACCTGACATACATAACAAACTTCCAAAATTTCCATTAATAGATTAGTCCCAATAAGTTATTAGAATGAAAACATAGGGGTGAAATGGGAGATCAAGTTCAACCGATGTTTTCTTTAACGATAAAAAAAATATTCAACTTGTACAAATACACATGCATAACCCAAATGATGAAGAAGACTTACAGTATTCATTTAAAGAAATGGGTCACCTCTTACAAGGTGGGGTGTGTTAGATACAACAAAACCCACATCATAATCCATGATGATATAAAATATTAATTAATGACATTTAGTAGTTTTACCTTAGATTGGTGCAAGGTATGAAACAATGGTCTCATGTCTTTTTTTATAATTTAAATATAACCTCCTTTACATTATTTATTTGATGCCCCTACCCATATAACACTATCCACATCAATGTCTTATGTAATTTCATTTGATTTCATCCATGTTTTATTAGGTGTCATACAATCCCAATATAATGTTTGAACACCATCTCTCCCGAAGGGTTTTCAATTATATTAAATCCTCACCTTTTAGCCACTTTTTTCACTTTATGGTTTAAGGCAAATATCCCCATATTCCCTTACCATACATGTATTATATATATATATATATATATATTTTCATAATAAAATAATATGTCCCATATACACATCCATCAATAGATCAAATTCTTGTTTAGGTATTCTATAGATAGGAACAACATAAATATAATTATTACATTTGATATGTTGATTAATGTAGTCTTGTTGGTGAAAATGTGTGGCTCCTATTATTTGGTCATATATTTCATTGTATTTTATTTTTTATGGTAAAAAATAAACATCTAATATATTGATATAATTTATAAATGGTCTATCCAAAGCACACAAAACATTATCCAAATAAATTATCTTTGGAAGCTAGTATTCTCTACCTCCACTAGTTGAACTGTTTCCCCAATGTTCAATATATGATTTTATTCCATTTTTTAAATCCTTGATTTATTTCAATTATTTAAAATGTGGAAGATGAGGTTTCCCTTATGTAAAATTTTATATACAATTATTATTTGTACACCATATGGGATTAGATGATACCATTACAAATCCTTTATTATTTATTTATCTTTCATCACTAGTATTTCATTCAAAACATGGGACTTTAACGTACTTGGTTTGTTAATACCCAATATATTATGGCTTCTATCCAACAAGTGTGCCTCTGTGAAGACCTTAAATTCATATAATTCCTCAATAAATTAAGGAATGATGTATTAGACCCATCTTGGCATAATGTGTAGGTGTCCATGGTATGTGTTAAAGAAAATATATCTCCTTTCCATAATGATGTTCCTAATATCATAGATGTTTCATCTATATCCTCATGTGTGTGTCCCATTATTAGGAACCTTACATAAATTTGAAAAACATTCTTATTGTCAACATTGATTAAAATAAAAATAAGGTATGATTCTTGTTGTCACTTAAAACATTATCCAATTTCAATTAGAGGATCAATAGATATTTTTGAATGAATCAATTGACTAGCAACAATAATTGCTTCAACATGGATAGTTTATTACATGTACCCTTTTTAGTTTACATGCACTTAATTTTTAAAAAAATCATCTTATAATGGTTGTTTGGATGATCCAAAACTATCAAATAAATCCCCATACTCATCAACGATGTTGTTTTTTAGATTTTTTAGGCACAAAACCAATGATTTGATTATGTAGTTTTCTGCACATTCAAAAAATAGTAGACCAAAGTGGATAAAACCCCCAGTCTTATGTCCATGTGTGATCATACCAACAAAATTAAATATGAATTTCATAAATTACATATTTACTTTGTTTTTCTTCATCTTGAGCATGGAAATTTTCATTTTTTCCACTTTATAATACATAATGCTCAAGAATCCTTGAGGTTTTTCCTTTGATTTTAATCAATGGGAGTAGTAATGTGCACAACAAATTTTAATGTGTTCATTATGTCATGTCTATTCTTCCTCATGTTTAGAAAATGATTCTAAGTATATGGTGGCTCTACATTTTTTATACATATATATATACACTCATTACACTTGGAAAATAATTTGTTATTTACAATTTAAAAATGTTTAAATCTTCTATTTATTATCTTGTTAAAACATGGTTTTGACACTAATCAAATTTTAAATAATTCGAGCTTCTCATTACACTTATTTCACATTAAATTATGGGTATAGAATGTAGGAAGCAGAATTTGAGGGAAATTTATTCCATCTTGAACTATAAAAAGATTTAAATTTAGAGAAATATCTGAATTTATCTCAATTATTCTAGATATATAGTAATTTTTATAGCTTTACTTCTCATTTCTTTATATTTCCCATTTTTACCATTTATTTCATGCCTATCACCATTTATCAAGTATAATTTATGACTATAGAAGGTGCATTTTAGGTGCCCATAATATTTTTACCATGTATTCTAGCAAAGATCCATCCCATCAAATTTCATTTTATGTACCTCCATATATTCATCACCTGCATTAATGATGGTATTTGTTAATGCATCTAAAAAATATGTTTATATTATTCATTCATGGCTCTAGTTTTGTGTTATATAAATTTGATTGAAGCAGGGGGATTTTTTTTGAGATAGTCATAATTTCAATAATGATAATGACATTAAATCACATGAGTTACAAAACCTTGGGCTAATTCATTTTCTTTAATAGAACATTTATGTTTGATAATGAAATTATTGGCAACAAAATTAGTTCTATGTTTAGGTCCTATATAATTGATGGTGATTTCATTATTATCACTATAATCTACCTCTTCCATATCACTAAAATAATTTTTTTCACTAAAAATGTAATTGCTACTAACTAAGGGAATGGATGAATATGCCTATTTTAACAAGTCACTTTCTTCCCATAGAACATAATATACTTTATTCTCAACATTTTTTAAGGTTTCAAATTCATCAACTAAATAAGGTAATTGTACTTTTCCATATAATACTACATCAACACTGACAACAACAAATCCTCTTCCTATTGAAATTCGTAATGAATTCTTAACTAGTAGGATCTCTCCTACAAACCATTACCATAGAAACAATAACACAAACATTGAATAATAAGTCTCTATATTGTATTCATAATCATTTGTATGGGTCTCAAGAACCAACCAAGTCAAAAGTACATGGGAATGCCTATTAAATAAGTTAGGTTGTTTAGTGAAATTAAATATTATTGCATGAACAACCTATAAAATAGGAGTTTATATTATTATTGTGGAATCAACAAATACATGCAAAAAATATAATAACATCTCAAAAAATAAACAAACTCCAAAAATAAGCTTACATGCTTTAATCTAACACCTTCCATTAAGCACAAAATAGGGAGTCTAAAAAAATGGAAAGCAAAGAGACTGATGGGTCTTAGCAACTAGGCCTGATCAGGTACCCATGTACAAATCATAGTGAAATACAAAGTGTCCCTATGGTAACCAATCCATCTTACCAGACTACATGGATGAAAAATCACTATAACCACCAAGTCAAATAGGAATTAGGACTCTATACAAGGCTAACTTTGTCAAAAAAACTAATCTCAAAACACTAGGAAAAAGAGTTACCAAGGATTAAATGTATCCTCATAAGGTACACAAAAACTAGTAACAATATTTGAAGTTGAGAGAGAAAAAATATGTTTCAAGGTGTCCCAAGAAAGAAAATGTCTCAATATTCAAACATAATGTTGAAGAGGTGCACTAGATAGTATTAAGGCCATCAAATAAAAATGAACTTAGTGGACTCAAAATTATTAATAAAACTCAAGTCTGCATGAGTGGTTTAGATCCACTACTCGATCAAAAAAAATAACTGACACTAGAATTCACTAGAATAACTCTTATAAAAAGAGACTATCAGAGGTGTTGATAGTGTAAAATGGTTCACAACCTAAATTTGATCTAATCCTAGAATATGTGATGAACCAAGGGTTAACCAGGAATATGACAATTGAAAAATTAAAATTTGCATCATACCCCCATACTATTAATTAGGTAGATTAATGCAAAACACACACACACACACACACACACACAGAGGAATAAATACACTAATCAAACAATAACATGTTGACATGGTATTCACTATAATGGATACTCTTTAAAAGGGTATCAAGCTTTACAATAAATCTGAAGGAGACTATAAACTATCCAAAAAAGTGTCTAAGATATAGAACAATATCTCTCAATAAAATGGCCTTGGTGGTGATGGGATAGTCAAAAACTAAAGATTAAGTGCTCAACATGGTATATAAAAACATGAAGAAAAAGACTCCATGACTCTCAGTGTGACCACAAATAAAGATCCTATACAACAAAAAACACTAGATGATGCATAAAACCTAAAACACGATCAATATATATAAGACACCATCAAGAACAAGAGAGTTTTTCCTAAAATAAAGGAGTGGTGGGTGACACAAAACCATACTCAAGAATTTAGGACATTGGGCTCGACAAAAAATGCATTTATGAGTACAAAAGTGGCATAAAAAATTAATGCACACTCAAAAAATGGGACATCAGACTCTGTCAAAAATGTGTCTATGAGTGAAATTAGAGTGTGATGACAAGTGGGCTAAGAAGGCACATGCACAGTAATAATGACTTCCAAAACATTAAGGTAAGGAGGAGTAAAAGTGAGTTTATTTTATCTATGAGGGGCTTTGACCTCCTAACAGACTAGACCTCACCTTCCATCTTCAACTAATTATATAGAAGATGCCAAAATAAATTACCTCTAAATAGAAATGACACCTTTAATAGTAAATGACCACCACTTTGTAAATCAACTCCACCACTTAAAAAAATTCACCCATGTAAATAAAACTCCACCACTTTAATACAATGTCATGACATTTAAAAATCCCCACAAAAAAGTTCCATCTCCACTTATAATTGTTTGTTTTACAAAAATGATGTAGGGGTGGTGCTCGACCAGAAATCCCACAATAAAAATTCCTAATGATAACTCCACTATCAATATATTAGGATGCATTATGAATAAATTTATACTTGATGTTTCAAAAAATATTTAAATTTGAAATAAGAATGTACCAAGCAAACCTATATCTATGGCTACATGGCTATGTATGGAATAAATATTATGCTAAATGGTTAAGAATTTGCCTATAGTAGAGAATTGAATGTTTGGTCAAAGCTAATGCTTGTGTAATGTGAAGGTTTTATAGGTGCTAGGTGGTGATTGGTGCATGCTTTAAGGTAGGTTCAAGCATAAATCTAGATGCAATTCAAGAATAAGTAATCTACCAAGATTGGCATATGAATGGGTCATGACAAATATTTAATTATAGGTCATGGAGCCTAAGAATAGGATGTTGTACAACATGGTTTTAAAATGGATTGTCCAAATCCCATACTCTATATTATGAGATTGGCTTTCTTTGTCATAATCTTCATGGAAGGACCAAAAACTCAAGTAGTAGTAATACAAGTAGAAAAAAAGGGTATGTTGGAGACTATGTCACTGAGGAAATTGATCTACCAAAATGTAGAGACAAATAAATTGAGAGGGTGTCCAAGTTGTCAAACTAGGCTAGGAAGATAGAAACAGGTAGAAAATGAAAAATCTTGAGATCTCACTACAAATCAGGATCAAAATATTATTTCTCAATCATCCTCTTAATCTTAAAAACTATGTTTTAAGGATTCATCAATGATGAAGCTACCCTGGCCATGCCAACAAACCTCTATTTCTCACCAAAACAAATGATGGTAGGAGGCTCCTTCTTGGATTTTTCATTAAGCATGACATCAATACTACATTACCTATTTATAGCTACAATACAACTCTCATTTCCAACATCAAACCCCATAATGCCCATTTTTTCCCCTTTGTATAAAATATAACCCTTAAAACCTAATAGGATTCCTAACTCTAGTATCCATTATCTAGACCATCAATGCAGTCCATATGAATTCTTACCAATGTCAAATTCATGGACTTTATGGAGTGGATCACTTGGTTTCATTCATGGAGGGTGAATTGTGACTTTTAATTAGATTGGTGGTGGCTGATTCAAAGGGAATTAAGCTAATAGTGGTGGGTTAAACTATGGTTGTGGTGTGATTTATAGATTTAATTTGTAGTTGCATCATTTGAATTAAAAAATATAGATCCAAACAATAAAAAATTTAATGTCATTCGATGGATAATTTACAATTAAGATTGAATGGTGAGCCAAGAGTATACAAGATAATAGGCAGTGTCCTCATTTGGATGTAGTGCAAAGCTTGTATCCTTGTAAAAAATATTATAACCAACCAAGCCAAATCTTTGACCCCTTCATGTCAAAATCACAAAACAAAGCATATCCTTTTAAATGGCCTTTGGTTGATGACAGGTAGAATGGAGGAAATTTTCAAGTTTAGTTAGCAAGGAATCAAGGGTTGGAGCATGCTTTCCATCTACCAAAAACTATGATCTGTAAAGCTAGTCAATGGCTAAAAAATTATAGATCAATGCAAAATAGCCAAATAAACTTTCCAATTATTCAATATAAATATGGACTTGCAAGCCTCCAAACATGAATTATTAGAAACAATTCTTTAAAATATGTATGGGTCGTAATACTAGTAATTATATAGATATATATCCTTTAATGAAAATATAAAAATCAAGAAAAAATATTGAATCTGTGAAATATTTTCAATTATATCTCATAAATAGAGTAGTGTGTGTGGATTGAACTGAGTAATGGCTACAAAAGCCACTCTGATATCATATTGGAATTCATAACTAGCAGGATATTTCATATAAACCTTTACCATAGAAATAATAACACAAACATTACAAAATAAGTTTTTGTATTGTATTCATAATCATTCATATGGGTCTTAATAACTAACCAAGTAAAAAGTATATGGAATTTCTTATTAAATAGGCAAGGTAGGTTGTTTCATGCAAAAAAATATTGTTGCATGAATAACTTACATAATAGGAGTTTCTATTGTTATTGTGCACTCGATAAATATGTGCACAAAATATAATAACATCTCCAACAATAAACAAACTTTTGAAACAAGCTTACATATTTTACTCCAATACCTCCCACATCTATACAATGCAATATCATCCTTCTTGGATACATTCTAACATGTTGAACTTTTATGGCTTTTAAAAATAATTTCAAATGATCACCCTCTCCAAAATCAAGATACATTGATGCTATAGTACAAAAAAGAGATGTGAGATGAAATAAAATTTGTAAATACAAAATATTAAACATAAATGTGAGAATACAACATAATGTATTAAAACTATTATATACAAGTCTCATGTAAGGATGTAGGTGTTTCTAGGAATATCAACTTGTATATAAAAATAAGAATAAAAAGTGAGCAAGATGATATTACTATGTAAAAAAAATGGCATTTGATGTGTCATAGATCTCAGATTATCATGGAAATAATGAAACATTATCATCATTAATTATAGTTTGTTAAAAATGAGATTAAAACACTTTCAAAAATTATCTAACAACATTTTTATTGGTAAATTGTGAGGGTGCCTTCCATAACCACTAAAGTTTAACTGTCAAACATTCATAAGTTATTGACCAAATTATGGGAATTCAATATTGACTTATGCCAACAACATCAACCAAGTATAAGTGTTATCTAAAATTATGAAAACATGAGATAAACCTAAATAGAATAAATGACTACTAAAATAATGAAATTTACCTACAAAACAAGTTTTTTTTTATAAGTCATTGATGTATCTATTAATCATAGAAATATTCAATATATATATTTTCTCCAAAGTTTCATAATCTGAGGACATTTTTAGAATGATGTATTTATAAATAATATTAGAATATGCTTATATAAATACTAATCTAAATCATTAAATAAAAATATTAATCTAACCTAATTGCATCAAAATAAATTACATTATTTTTATTAAAATATTATTATAAGAATCATAAAATTTTACAAAAAAATCACAAATGTTTTTATAACAATATTTCCCATGATATGCCACATCTATTCCCCTTACACCTCCAAATGTCTTAATTATAAAATAATTGGTTATAAAGGTTTATGACACTGCAACAATGACATATACTATTATGAAACACTCATGACTTTTTAAAAATATACATAACACTATGATAATATATATGTGTAACACTAAAAAATGTAATAAACATTAAAATATGGATAAATTGACTTCTAAGAAACTATAATAAATAGAAATCTCTCAAAGAAAGCTCACATGAACCCATGGGAAAAATTAAATTCAAAATGATTTTTTTTTCATAACATATTATTGGGAAGAAACTAATTCCTACAATTTGGCCATGACTAACCCTAGATCTGCACCTCATGACTAAGCTCCTATGGTCTCACATAAATTTAAAATACATTTTTAAATACAATACCGATGAAAATTGAATATATGAATCTTTATATTCCCTTACCACTTTTTAAAAATTACATTATCAAGTCCATAAAGCTATTATAATGATTATTCCTAGTCAGTTATTCAAAACAAAATAGGAATACAAGAACACAAATTTTGAATTGACATCTCTGCATGCATAATTTCCTCATTACATATATATTTATGATTATATCAAAGGAGTACTATGATGATGATGATGATGATGATGATGATGATGATGATGATGATGATGATACTCCCATTAAATAATTAGAGTATGATTTCATACTTACTTGAATGATGTTTTTTTGTGATACCATGAATTTCCCATGGTTACCTGCATGAACACACAAAAAATGAAAATGGATTTGTGAATACATTATCATTCATCATATTGATAGGTTTAAGAGTTATATAAAAAATATAATTGATTATTTTTACTTGCTTGTGTATCAAAATATTAATATAAAGCATATGCCAAGGCTATCCAATGATATAAGGATGTCTCTAATATCATAATTATGGTGAATATTGGTTGTGCCTTTACCATATGGTCATATTATTATAAGGATCAATCGTATCACCTCTCCTCTTACCAAATTGTGTCCTAGACAAAATGGATAAGTAAGACATTTCCTACCAATTCACTAGGATCATAGATGGATTCTGAGAAAAATGTCAAGGTGGCCAACTACATGCATTGTGTATGATTCACGGTAGGTAGGAATATATTTAGTCAATGACTTGTTCTAAACAATATATTATTAAGAATATAATCTTAGTAATTGATAATATTCTTAATGTACTAGACCTGTGTAGAATAGCCATGTGTTGATTATACACAAGTCTATAATAATTTTATCATTTAATAATCTAGTTAAAAGATCAAAAAATAAAATTCTATGACAATGTCACTTTGTGCAATGATGAAATGTGTCTTAATCTCACACCTCTACATGTTTACATATTTGTAAATGGTGATAATGATAAAAAAGATATACAAAAAAAGTGATGATGATACGTGTCCATGCATTCACAAGGTTTGAAATAGGTAAAGGATGAAAATAAAAGTTTTGATAATACAGTTCTGCTTAATGATGCCACATGTCTCTCAATGTTGTTATTCAAATAATAACACACACAAACACCCACACACACACACATATATTTTATAATGTTTCTTATTTATACTAAAAATAATATTATCATTTTAAGGGTAATGTTGAATAGATAAAAGTCATTCAAATTTTAAGACAGACATGGTTGACTATCAAATTTAGGCATAACTTCCATGTATGAGTAAGAGTTAGATTTGATGGGTAAGCCCGGCTCAATAGAAAAAAATTATGACTATTATACATTCAATATTGCCCTTAAAAATTATGACTAACATATTTAAACAAGTACCATGATGTGGATTTAGTAACTAATGTTTAAATATATTTATGTTATAAAAACAAAAAAATTCAATTTGAATCTCTTAGGAAGTGTAAACTAAGATGTATTAGACTATCAAAGGATGCGTTTTGAAAGATTAGTCTCTATCCTTAGAAATACTATTTTGGATTAATTTCATTAAAAAAAACTATGCATTTATTAATTAAAATAATTATTATAACATTTACAAAAAATTATAATAAAATTACAAATTTTCATATTCTTAAATTAAAAATATATAAAATTATTATTATATATATATATATATATATTATAATTTTATATTTTTTAAATTTAAGAATATAATTTTTTTTAATTATATTATAACTTTTTCTAAATGTTATAATAATTTTTTTTATTAAAAAAATGCATCACAAAATATGTAACATGAAAAATAAATAAATATAACATAATTAAAATATATTAAAATGTTATTTATAAATAAAATAAATTGATCACAATCCTATAGTCCTATAAATTACATAATATCATAAATATTATATTCACAATAAGAAAAATACAATTTTAAATAAATTTGAAATATATTTCAGAGAATTGATATTCTCATATATATTATAAAAACCATGGATTCGATAAGTTTATTTTCATAACTTTATAAATTGTGAAACCTTAAAATATCTAATTCAATTTTTTTCCTACTTTTATCAGCTATAAATAAGGAAATAATATTTGGGGGCAAGTATAATGGATGATTTTATATTGCACCCTTTTCAAATGTGATGGATAGGTGGCTTTTTATAGAATAATATCCTCCCCTCTGCCACCACCTTACATAAGATGGGATGATATCCCAATAATAGAGGTAAGGCCCATATAATTCTTGATGGAAATAAATTCATTAATGAAATAAGGATATTTTTGAAATATAATATTGTCCAACTATTGAAATTAATTGAATTTAACATAACATTTTAAGATTCTTATTTAGATCGGTATACTAAAATTATATTTTGTTTCATATATAAGATTTAAATACTTCTTGTGTGAGGATAAATGTGTGATATGACAAAAGAGGACACAATTGTTTTTTTTTAACTCGATCCAATCAAAAAATGAGTGGGAAAGCATATGCAATAGTCATATCAAGCAATAATGAACAATGTAGAAGAGATAAAACTAAATAATAGAATGTAATTAATGAATATTAGGAATTGGGCATTGGAAAATTCTTGTTTCATTTGACCATTTAAATCATCATTATTTAATTTATTTGTGAAAGTAATACTCTTAGTCTATTTAATTTTTCAAGATTTATATTTCAATATTTCCCATAAATTGATATAATTTTATAAACCCTAATAATACTATAAATCATTGGGTTGTTACAATTTAAAGCATGTAATATCAACATTTATGATTTCATCTAGAAAGAAATATCTATTACACTAAATGAATTTTATGTATCTAAGTAAGACCATAATAATGCATATCAAGAATTAGGTATGGTTCTTTTTTTGTTAACCATTTTCATCTTCACCATTCAATCTTTGTGAAATATTAATACTCTCAGTCTATTTCATTTTCAAATCCTTCTCTATTATTTTAACAACATTAATGAATATAAGTAGTTTTTCATTTGGTATAAGTTAAATCAATTTATAAGCTTCATTGGGATATCAATAATATTTTCATGATATGTAACTAGTGTCTATAATAATATTTATCAATGTCATCAATATTTTAAATGAAATCCCATATTAAAAGGTCTTAAATTATCTTGGATTATAATTTTAATATGGATGAGTAGAAATATTAGTTATATTCAATAACCTATTTTCAAGATTTATGTCTTCAAAACCTAGATATGTGGGGATTTTTGTTGCATTTAATTTACATATAATGTTTTTGTAATTAATCTATATGTACTATTTTACACACACACACACACACACACACACACACACACACACACACACACACACACACACACACACACACACACACACACACAAACACACACACACACACACACACACACACACACACACACACACACACACACACACACACACACACACACACACACACACACACACACACACACACAAACACACAAACACAAACACACACAAACACAAACACACATAGACACATCTCAATAATTAAATGATTATGATATGAATAAGGATAGATGGATCTATTTTACCTTAAATTCACTATTAAAACTAAATGCCATATTACAAAAAAAGTGGCAAAATAGTCATCACTTATTTTTGACCATTATTCTCTATTCTTTTTCATGGGATGTTAGTGAATAAATGAAGATACCATGAAGTATGTCTATAGATATTTGATGTCATGGTGTAAATGTTGGCTTCCATGGTTTGAACTTAGATTATTATGAGATTAAAATCAATATATTAATCATAATCACATGTATCAAACTAATGGAACTATATGATATTATGATTATGGATGATATCCATATGACATATTACTAAGAATAACTCTAATACAAAGTTTCAATGGGTACATCTTTTCCTTGGGGCCATACAATCATGTCTTTCTCTATGAGATGTGGATAAGTGTAATGATGTTGTGGTAAATTATTGTGTCTAATGTTGTAGTATGATGGTAAGATTATTTTATTTCTTTTAGCTTAAGTTAATTATTATGATTTGAATATGGTAGGATGGTTTTATTCTCCCTTCAATTCACTACTAAAAATAAATTCAATATTACATTCAAAGTTTCAAAATACTTTTAATTTATTTATGATAATTTATCTCCCTTTTGAATATGTTTTAAACCATGAAGATTTTTTATAATGCAAAGTATGTGTGAAGATGTGTGATCTTGCATTATGAATTCAGGTTTCTACAGTATTCTTTTATTATCAATGTGGGGAGTCAAGAATTGTATAGGTGAAGTAGATGTGGATGTGGATAGGGTGAAGAATTGGTGAGGTGGGATGTATGGTAGAGTAAGTTGTTATGGAAGAGGGTTTAGTGGGGTTTGTAATGACACCTATATTGAGGCTTCATCTATTGCTTGGTTTTTTCTTTGCATTTTCAATAGATTTAATGATAGATATTAAATAATATTTGTTTTTAGTAGTGTCAACATGAAAATTACTTCAAACCATGAAATAATAGTTATATGTTAAGAGTAAATATAATACAAAATATCAATATACTTGTATTTTATTTGTGAATATCCATTTGCATTCTTTTATGTGAGATATTTTGAAGTATAATTAATACTATGAATGGTGTATGTGGTTTTTAGATATTGTAATATAATCATGAGATTATATCAATTACATTTTGGAAATAAATTAGAATGATTAGTTTAGTATAAATCACTCCTAGATGTGAACTTTGACTCATCCTCCAAATAACCAAAATGAATAATCCTACAATTATTCACATTACTACTACTTTAAATGTCTTAATATTCCCCAGTTTACTATTAACAATTATCACCTTTATTGATTATGTGCTTGGGTGTCTGTATCATTTTGTCATAAAATTATACACACCCATATCACTTAGTGATGGAATATTTATGGAATTTGTGTGGGATGCATATGATAATTAGATAGGATGTAAATTTTGATGTAAAATTATGATGTGATAGGATTAACCAAAAAGGGAAATATGTGCCACAATTTAAAAATGTAGCATTCATAATGTACATGAATATGCATGATTACATTAATAAAAGTGTTTTAATGAAATATCATGGTTATGTTTAGAAAAATTTTCCATGATTATGTTAATACACATGGGATTGTCATTTTATAAGTTCTCTCTAATTGGATACCCACTCTCTATGGGTTAGTTGTTGATAACTTCAACTCATGATTTTTCCCATTATTTGAATGCAACAAACAATTATTAAAACCAGAAATATAAGACAATACATGATGCAATATTCATAAAAAAAAAAAAAATTTAACATGAAACATAAAGATATGTGAATCATATTCATTAACATTGTATAGTAGGAATGGGATACAAAAGGTAAATTTATACACTTAGTAATGGTAGGTGGGCATTAGAAAAAGAGGTTTGAAGGAGTCTTTTTATACATGATTTATCAACTCATCACACATCCAAACTAAACTTATTTCTAGTCTTTTAGAAACCTAAACCTCTACATATGGGATCATAATAATCATAAGTGAAATGGTTCTATTGTATGTATCCCTTATTATTATAAACCCCAAAATTATCTTATATCCTCTCCCATTTCATTTCTTCACTTATTTGATTGGATTTATCTCTTCCCATCTAATCAATTATTGGAAATAGAAAATATTAGGGTGATATTATATGTAAATCTAACTAAATCTCTTCCTTATTACAATATCAATATATGTGGTGACTTATTTTTTTATATTTCAATAATGTTAAGAAAATTATATAGGTCTAAGGATGAAACAACCATATAAACAACACTAGGGATAAAAAACTAGATTAGGAGGAAAATAATACATATAACATTATTATAATATAAAATACCATCCACCACAATGTGGTGTGAACAAAAATAACAACATTAAAAACCAAAAAAATATAAAATATCTTCAAGAAGGACAACACAACCACCCAACCTAGCCAATTATCTTTCCACCATCATCCATAAGACCCAATTGCTCAATCATATAATACACAAGTCTTTAATGCATATAAGTTAACTCCCAAAGGCTAGAATAATGGATAAATAACTCAAATTTCACAAGGAAATTTTTAAAAATGGATTTATTAACATATTTAATAATATATGAAATTTCATCTCTACCAACATTCTCAATAACATTTTCCAGCATAGATACAAGCTCACTAAAATTTGACTCAATAAACTTATCAAAATTAGATTGAATAATAGTCAAATGAGAAAAAAAAGTAAGTCCCAAACTCAATTAAAAATATATGAGCATCCAAAAATACAACACTAAAACTTGAGTTAAGACTTGGATCCAATCTATTAGCACTAACCAAGATCCCACTAGTCTCAACCTATTACTCATGGGAACTAGAAGCTTGTAGAATTGAAAGAAAATCCTTCTTAGAAGTAAACAAGAAATAAACACCATAGTTATAATATTTTAAGTAACTAACCCAAGATAGGAGAGGTTCATCAACTTATTCAATAACACTCCATAATATCACAATCAAATTCTGAAATCTAAACATCAAACACATATATAACCTCCAATACATAGTAGGGTTCAATCTAAGGTGATTGTCAATATCCAGTAGGAAGCTGAAGGTAACATTCACAATTAATGTACTTATAAATTATTCTAATTGTGTTTGTGATACCTTAAATTTAAGATAAAACTACATAGCAAAAAACTATAAATAAATTAAAGTGTGAAGTTAGTAAGCACCCTAGATTTTAATTAAAATATATCCAATTCATTTGCTTCTAAATAGACTAGTGAATATCAATGGATAACCTTAACAAAAAATTACGTAAAAAATATGAAATTTTTTCTTATAGAAAACATATCCAAAATCAATGTTCTACAAGGAAATATCCTAACCAAGCAACAAGGACCTAGATTTTAAGCAATATTTCTAAATTAAGAAACATAAGAAGAAGTAAATAAAAGGTGTTCAATGGATTCCAAGTCACCAAAGAGAATTAAAAAGGTATTAATAATATATGTAAACTAGTAATTTGGTATATAAGAGAGGTTATTCTTGTGTTAATATCATAAAACAAATGAAATGAACACACTGAGATCCTAACACCTCTATCTTAGACACTAGGGAGAGATTAGAAAGAAAAAATAAATGAAAGCACAATAAAAACATAAAATACACAATTCTTTTACCTTCCTTAGAGATCTAAATGGATTTTTGAATGGCTTTCTCAACTTGTGCATCAAGAAGTCTTCATCAATGGAGTTTGATTGGCTCATTCTCTCCTTGACACCTTAGCTTGTGATGTTGATTAGCTTAAGATTTGGGAATTGTAACCTTACTTGCTATGAATTTAGGAATTATAACACTAAATCAAAGATCTTACTGAAGATATTTGATTACAATAACTTTACACCAAAAATAGCTAAGGATTCAATAGGCAAGGCCTTATATTTATAACCTTAGTAATTAACTCTCACCCAAGATGAGTCAAGGTTGAGTTTAAGCTTGGAATCGGTCAAACTAAACTTAGGTGAGTTAAAACTAAAGCTAATTATTTTAATAGTTATGAATTAATTATTATTTGCAATTACTATGCATGGATATCAAATTAGATATTTTAGGATATTTTAAAAGATCTTGATAACTCATAAAGGTAATGATGAAAGGCTAAGATACATTAAATTCTTGAATGTCCTTGTTTAGATATTCATTAATTGTAAATGGATAATTTAAATAAGAATTTAATATTTTTTAGTTTGTTAATTAATTTAGGTTAGCCTTTTATCTTTTTCAATATTTATTTAAGTGTGCAAGTGCCCCACTTAATATGTCCATAGGCCAAATTGACAATTGTGATGTCGTAAGGTGATTAGGGATGAATCTATGAGAGGTTATTATTGCATATGATATAATACCCAAATTAGGGATGTATCAACATGATTCTAATATTTTATGAATGATGTGTAAGAAAATTTTGGATGTTTAGTGATTCTTAGGCTTAATTTTTAGTGGTTGGTAAGAATTAGCTAGTAGTCTAATTGGAAGCCAGTTATGGCTAGTTTGAGTGTTTATAGTTTGCCCCTATTTGGGAAGATGTTGTAATATATAAGCATAGTAATTTATTATTAAATAATTAAAAGTTCATGTATGACTACTACTTCAAATAGTAATGGATAAGCTCTAGATGATCCTTTGAGGGAGTGATTGGAAAAAAGGGTCAATGATCGATCCCTCAAAAGGAGGAAATGATGGAAATAAAAAGATAAAATGGGATGGAAAAGATTGATTTTCCCATAGGCAATTATATCATCGACATAGGTGGGATAAAAAAAGGTAATGATTTTTCCAAAGGCATTTATAATCATTGAAAAAAATATTAGGGTAAAAAGAGAATGATTTGCCCAAAGGTGGTTATAATCATGAAAGGAAAAATAATGATTTGCCCATAGGTAGTTATAATCATTGGTAGGATAAAAACATGCCCTAGTTGGGAAAATAGAGATAATGACTTTCCCAAAGGTGTTTATAAGCATTATCACAATAAAATCATGCCCTAGTTGGGTAGAAGAAAGATAATGATTTTCTCAAAGGGATTTATAATCATCAACCTCTAGATAGAATAATTAGCTCTATAGGTGGGATGATACCCAATGATTTTACCAAAGGTGGTTATAATCATTGGCATCACAAGTGGGATGGGACATAATGATTTGCCCAAAGGTAGTTAGAATCATTGGCAGTGTAAGTGGGATGAGATATAATGATTTGACTAGAGGTGGCTATAATAATTGACCAAATTATGGGAATGTTATGAAAAAGTGGATAACAGGGCCTTATAATTTAAATTCATAGTCATGGAGAGAGAGTAATCCAGTACAAAGGAGAAAGATGACTTTATGTAACCTTCTAGTACATATATGCACATCTTAAATAACAAGAATTAAATTTATTTCTTAATTTAATTACTCTATATGTGATATGATTTGAATAGATTAGGAATTTTTTAGGTGCCAAGGAGAAGTACTGCAACCTCATTGTGTGTAAGATTTATTTAGCTGATTTTTGTTATAACACATGATGGTAGGCATCGTGATATAAAACACCATGATAACTTAGCCTAAATATGCATTAGGGCTAACACACAATATAATACTTGATCAAAAATAATACAACAATGATAAACACCATGATGATAATGTTGAAATATGAATATGGAGGGATTCAAGAATAATGCATAAAGAATCACACAATGAACATACCTAGACTGAATCAACGCACAACAATAAATCAAATAGATAGGAAAACAAGTAAACAAATAGAAAAACACCAAGAAAATAAATAACAAAACAAAACAAAGAGATTAAAATTTAAAAAAATAATGGATAATACAATGCTAGTGTAAATAGAGAACAAACAAGATGATTATCAGTGACCCTAGGCTATAGGAGATAATGAAACAAAAAAACAATATGGAGGGAATAAAATAAAATTAAGGGGGTGGCCAAGATAACTCTAGATTCCCTAGGTAAGTGGATGCTACTTACATATTTCTATGGATACAAAGTTCAACGTAAAATTTAGGCCAAATGTAGTTCTCCTAGGATATGGGATAGAATAAAAATGATGATCAAGAAAAATGATGGTGTTGTAGATGAAATAAGAATGAACTTGAAAAATGGTGAGAGCATGGGATGCAAGGCCAATAAGGATGGGGAAACTAAATTATAAGTGGTTTTATGTGAAATATCTAGGGTTCCCAAAATCTGTAAAGCAAAGAATTGGTTGATGTGAAACATTTTTAGGATTTTCTACATCATTTTAAAAATGTTTAGAGCATCTCAACTTGATGGCGGATTATGAGATACTAAATGGTCCAACTTAATAAATGGGGAGACCATGGCTTGGGTTTCTCATAAAATGGTGTGTGTTCAAACTTGAAATTGCAAGCATGCTAAATCATGATTGATCTAACCTTAATGGGAATTGAGGTCTACTTACATATTTGTAGGATGGGACCTCAATTAACTATAGTTCTACTTTAAAGTGGAGGAATCTGACTAGGTAGCAACAAATTCATAAACTAGGCAAAGTAGGCAAATGGAATAATAATGGAAAGGTGGTACTTCAAGGAATTATAAATGTGTTTTTCTTAATTTTCCCATAGGTGGTTATAATTAGTAGCATGACAGTGGTACTTTGATTTATCCAAAGGTAGCTATAATAAAAAAACACTTAGTATATAATGAAACAAGAAATGAATTATTCAACTACCAAACCACTATCATACTACTCCAAAATGGTTGCTATCTAGAATGCTAAAACAATTGGTGAAACTTGACCTGAATCTTCTTGTTGAAAGTGCCTATAAAACCAATTGAATAAAACCAAGGTCAAAGGAGTTGGGTAGGTAGGTTTAAAATAAATTTAGTCAATAGGAAAATTATGGTATAATGGTATATGGCATATGGTAGAATGGTATGGTATAAATAAGAATATCAATATTATGTTATAATGGAAATGAGCCTCATAGATAATACTACAGGTCTCTTAAGCAAAGTAATGTTTAAGGTATATGATGTTCATTGGCTCACCAGGTTCATCCCCATTGGTTGTATCAATTTTGTATGCTCTCAAACCATAATTGGCAACAATGATGTAGGAACCTACCCAATTAGGTTTGAAATTTCCCTTGTGTTTCTTCTCAATCATGGTATTTTGTTGGTTTTATTTGAGAACAAGATTACCAAGTTTGAATTCTATATGTTTGACCCACCAGTTATATTGGCCATGAATTTGGTTCTAGTACATTTGAAGGTTATTAACTGTGGCCATGAATTTTTCATCAAGTAAATCTAACTCTTGTAAGTGAGAAACTTGATAATCTTCATTTTTTATAACATTTTTTAAATATATGCTCAAAGAAGGTAACTTGACCTCAATGAGAAGAATGTCTTTAGTGCCATAAACTAGGGAATATGTAATGGATCTAGTTGGGATATAGTAATTAGTGTGGTATGCCCAGAGGGCATATAATATTTTGAGGTGCTAATCACATCCAAAATAATTGATAATAATTATTAAGGATGTTGACAATGGTTTTGTTAGATGCTTTTGCTTGGTTATTACCTTCTGGGTAATAGGTGATAATAAAAGGTTGAGTAATGTTTTGCTCAACACATAGTGATTTGACATCCTTATTATTGAATTATAAACCATTATTAGATATGCTATTGGAAGGGATACCATAACAATGAATGAGATGGATGGATATGAATTTGGAAATTTGTTTTCCATTCACATAAGTGAGGGGTATAGCTTCAACCCACTTAGTGAAATATTTGGTAGTGGTGAGAATATTTCTATGGCCATCAGATGAGGTTGGGTTAATCTTCCTAATGAGATTGAGGCCCTATGTATCAAATGGCCATAATATAATCATTAATTTTAGTGTATTGGCAAGGACATGAATCAAATTGGCATGTCATTGGCATTTATCACACTTTCTAACATACATAGCTACATCTACATCCATAGTTAGCTAATAATGGATGGTACATAGGATATTTTTAGATAGGATGACCTTTATTGTGTGGGTACCACATAATCCTTCATGAACATCTCATAATGCTAATGTTGATTCCAATAAAGTTAAACAATGAATCAAAGTTTCATTAAAACTATAGTGATTTAGGGTTGGTCTAAGTAAGGTATATCATGTGGCTTGGTGGGTAAAGGTGTTAATTTATTTATGGGATAGGTTTGGTGACATAATGTGGTCGTAGAGGTAGGTATAAAGATTTAAATACCATTTAGAGTTGGGACCAATAATATCATAGATCATGGTGATGGTTAAAGGTTCATGAGCTAGCACTAGAATATTTTCAACAAGGAATTGATATTCTTTTGCCTTATCGGTATGATGAATCAAAGATCCAATGGTGGCCATGGCATCCATTGTTTTGTTACTAGCCCTTGGTATATTTTCAAATTATATGTCAATAATCTAATATTTTAGAGTGTCAACCATGGCCTTATATGGCACAAACTTGTCATATTTGGTTTAAAAGTGGTTCATAACCTGATTGATGATTAACTAAGAATCACCATAAACCTTATGATGTTGAATATTCCATTATACTATTTGGCAAAGCCCTATGATGAGTGTTTCATATTTGATAATGTTTTTAGTACAAGGAGAGATAGTACATAATGATTTAGGGATGAGATCCCCTTGTGGTTTAATAATTAATATACATACCTCTGATCCATGTGCTATGAATGAGCCATCAAAATATATCTTCCAGTGTTTTTCCTCAAGAGGTGTTTTGATGATGGTCATAATGGACTCATCTAAGAACTAAAAAGTTAGAGATTATATATTTTCAATGGGATCTTTAGCAAGATGATCTATAAGTACTTTTCTATTGATGGCCTTCTGGTTAACATATTCTATCTCAAACTTGCTCAGAAGCATGATCTATTTGGCCATGCATCATTTTAAAGTTGTTTCAGATAGTAGATACTTGATTGGATCTAGTTTGGAAATAACTATGGTCTTTTTGTTTAATATGTAATGTCATAGTTTTTGAGCTATAAAGACCATAGCTAAATAATAATTTTTAATGGGCATATAGTTATGTTCATACATAAATAGTGTATGACATAAATAGTACATGACTTGTTCTTTTCCATTATCATCATGTTGAGCTAAAAGTGCCACCAAGGATTTATCCATGGAAAATAGATACATTAGGAATTAATTTATTGGCATAGGTGGCAACAAAATAGGTATATTTTCAAGATATTCCCTAAGGTGATAAAAGGATTTTTGACATTATTCATCCCAATGAAATTTGACACCCTTATTCAATGAGTGTGTAAATGGATGAAATTTATCTTCAAAATAAGAAATGAGGCATTTAATAGATTGGATCTTGCCTTGAGAAATATGGAGTTGTTTCAAATTAGAAGGTGGTGACATCTCTTTAATAGACTAGACTTTGGTTGGATCAACTTTAATGCCTTGGTAAGACATAATTAAGCCTAGAAATTTGGCTAAAGTAAATCTAAAAACACACTTCCTAGGATTGAGTCTGACCTTGTATTCACATAGCCTTTCAAATACCTTTCTTAGTGTGGTTGGATGATCAACTCTATTATTTTATTTACCCAGTATGTCATCGATGTAGTCTTCAACAATGTCATGCATCATATCATGAAATATGATGGTCATGGATCTTTGGTATGTGTCCCTAGCATTCTTGAGACCAAATGGTATAACTTGATAATATAACATTCTTCATGGAATGATGAATTCTCTTTTATGTTGGTTTTCTAGTGTGATCTAGATTTGGTTGTATCTTAATAATCCATCTACCAGTGAAAGCATTTCATACCCTATTATGGAGTCAACTATCATGTCAATATTTGATAGAGGAAAGTCATCCTTAGGTTAGGCCTTGTTTATATCTCTAAAATTAGTGTAGATTATGATTCCTTCGATTTTTTCACTAATTGGCAAAACATTCAAGATCTACTCTAAATAGTCAATCGATCAAATACATATTGATTCTAAGAGTTTTTCCAACTCTTTATTTACAATAAAATAATGCAAGGAGGCATTTTTCATAGTTTTTTATTCATGGTTTTGGCATCAGGATGTACAACACAGTGGTGTATAAGCAAGGTGGGGTCCAAACCTGGCATGTGAACTATGCCTAGGCAAATATGTCAAAAAATTCCCTCTAAAGGGTAATAAAGATTTCACTTTCTTCCTTAGTGAGGGACACATCTAATTTGATCCATTTTGGGTCATCTAGAGTCCCAATGTTGACTTATGTAGTGTCTTCCATAATAAGAGTCAAACCATCTTCTAGAATGGTTGGTAATGACTAGAATTAGCCTATAATGGAAAAGTCCTCTATTTGGACTAGCTCTTCAAGTTACCCTAGGAAATATGAATCTAAATCTCCCAATGGTAAGTATGGACATGTGACAGACACCACTAAAAACTCTTGAATAATTTTGTTGAAGGATTGTTGTTTTTTAGAACTAAAATTAGACCCATAGAAAAGTTTATCATTAGTGTTATACTAAGCTATGTTTGAGAAAAGGTGAACACCCCCATCTAATGACACCTAAAATAGGTTTTCACTAGAATATGGACCTTTCTTTTTACTTTTACCCTAGTCCAAAAGTGCTTTAAAGAGGTTTTCACTTTGGGACCTCAATGTTTTATTTAATTATTTGTGGCTATGGGTGTTTGCCCATTGTCTAAAATAAGCTGTAGGATCCAATTTGATTGAGAACCCTTGTTTATAATCTCCCAATATAACATTGTCTCTTAGGCCTAGAAAATCATAAATGGCCTCATCATTCTCAAACTCATCTATAGTAAATTTGGATTCTTGTTGGTCCTAGGATATAAGTTGAGGGTGATATAGAGGAATTGGACTATGGTAAATAACTGTTCTAAGGGTAAAAATGGCATGGGTATCAAATAGATTGTTACTGGTCAAGTCTTTTTAAATTCTATGATTGGGTTATACTTCACTATTGGCATCATAATCACTAGTCATTTGCATTAGGATATGAATAATATATGTGGGGTCAACCTGAAGTGGGTTAAATCCAAGACCATAGGTTCCTTTGTATCAAGTGATGTAAATTCTCAAGTGTTCCTTTCTAATTTGGTCTGAGGCCTCTTCCTTCATAGGCATGTTTCTCTATGATCCTATTAGGAATAGGATATTTGGAATTTTTATAACAATCAACTAGTTTGTCATTATACAACTAGGATTCATCATCTTAGGTGGGTCTTGTTCTGAGCTAATGTCTAATGTGAAAATGATAGAAGTTGGAATATGAATTTTTCCTTTTCCCTTCTGTTTCCATTCCATACAAGGTATTTTGAATTTAGGTCTTCCATAAGACTTATGGTTTTGTGGAAGCTTAGTAATGTGGAATGCATCATGGCTTAAATATTATTCTGGGCCATTATATATGATGGTAAAATGATTAGACATTTCAAGAGGTGGCACATGGGAAGATAAATCTAGGGTATCAGGGTCTATGCAATTGGTATATGTTACATCAACAAGTATTTCTTTCCATTTATCCTTTTTGGGAATTGGATTTAGGCCAAAATGGTAATATAGCTTTCATACTTGACCTGCAAATGATTGTAATTTTTATAGCAATGCAAATATATGTGGATGATGACCTCCATACTTGAGTGTGAGAACCTAAGACACTAGTGCAACATTGATGGAATTACATGAATTTCATGTATCTAAGGCCTACCCAAAAGCAAATTATATGACAAATAAGGGTCTAAAATATGGCATAGTGTATCATGTGTCAAGGGACCAACAATTAATATCAAGCTAATGGTGCCTTGTGATTCCCACTCTTCATTGTCATAGGCTTTGATAGTGATCATTTATAGATAGAGATCAAATGTTATGTATCTAAGATGCTTGATGAGTTTCATATACATAACATTCAAGCCTAATACATTGTCTATGAGGACTCACTAAACTTTGTGTCATGTGATGACAATTTTTATGTACAATGGATTGTTATGAAAAGGTCCAAGGGATGACTTTTCACTTTGGTCGAAGGTTAACTATTGACCTAGGAATAGATGTCCAACCAAATCTTGGAATTTATCTAGGGATATGCCAATAGAAACTTTTGATTGGCCTAAATACACTGTTAATATGTTATTATGTATGGTATATTTATATAATAAATCTAAAATTTAAATTTATGTGGGTGTCTTAGAAATTTATTGCATAATATCAAACATATTTTCAAACACATCAGTATATGGCTTATTCCTAGTCATAATGGTGGGTTCAATGGGTACAGTGGTATAAGGTTATGGGCTTGGGATGGTAATATTTTACCATTAAGTTGTGATGGCACACTCAAGATTAGATATAAGACTATTATTTTTATCAAATGATGGTGGTGTGGTGCCAGATAGGAAAGTCTCGGTTACTAGTTCACTTATATGTGGTCATGGGGAAATGACAAGTTATCATTATAATTTCCAAAATTATTAATCCCTACTTGTTAATATGCCTATATGTAGTCCTAGGTCAAGGAAGGATCACTAAAATAGGTTAGTTGGTTGGAATTGGTTAGCAACAATCTTGTTCAGTTAGTACTTGGTCTTGGATTGATGGTGATGGTTGAAGCATGACCTCATGCAATATGTCCTAAAACCCTGTATTCATGTGTAATTGTGTGGTAAGTCTATTAGGTATTGGAATCATTCTAGCCTTGGTTTCATATATTTGGTTGATGTTGTTATTTTTTTTAGTATTATTATTATTATTGTCTCAGTTGTTGATATTATTCTAGCCTTTGTTTTTGTTGGCTATTTTATCGTTATGTTATGAAAAATTGTTTTTATAAATACACAAGTTTTGATTGGATGTATATTCTCTATTATCCAATTTTATTTACCCATTTTCCAACATATTTTTAATCAAGTGATTGATTGCACATAATGACATAAATTATGCCCATTAACCTAATGGTATTCATAGAATTCATTTTGTCTATACCAATATGTATAAGGAATGTCCTCAAGATAGTGCTTTGGAATCATCCAACTAATCATATTAGAAAAAACTAAATTGTAAAACATGGATTTAATGGGCTATCAAAGATCATTAAAGATGTGATGAGTATGCACATTTCTTATTGGAGGTGAGGTTCACAAAGATAATGGCTGTTGCATTTATTGAGCTGGTCGAGGCTACTACAAAGGTTGTGCTTACTGAATGGGTCGTTGGTGAGAAGTAATTTTCATTTACATGTATTTATAAGATGGTTTTTTTACTATTTAGACATGTCATGAATTAGTTTATCCTTTTCCAAAAACATTCTTGTTGCAGTTAAACTATGATTTTTTATAATTATTGGCCTGGGATGGTGATGACACTTGTGTTTAGACCTAGTTTTGGTTCTGATTTTGGCCATTTTCTTGGTTTTGATTTTGATTTTGATTTTATGAGGTAATATTGATAATCCCTTTGTTAATTATGGACTTTTAAATAAATAGATCTCTGTCGATGATTTCCTTAAAAGTGTGTGCACAATGTAGCTCCAGATGGTAAGATATCTCATTATGTAAGTTTTTGGTAAACATAAAAACTAATTCTTTATCTAGTAAGATATGAGTGAAGTGGCTAGTTAGTACTCTCCATATCTATAGATATCTTGTGAAAATTTCATTAGCCTTATATTTAGTTTGAGTCAAATCTACCAATGAAATCTCATGTTTGAGATTGTAGGAGAAATTCTACACAAACTTATCCAAAAGCTCATCAAAAGTAGATACTGAGTTATTTATAAATTTAAAAAAAAACTCTAAAACCTGACCTAATAGACTTTAAGGAAATAAAATTAAGATGTATATGTCACTATAAGCCACTAGTTGGCAAACAAAAAAGAATTTGGTTAAATGGGATTTAGGGTCTCCTTTACCATTTTATTTTTCATAATTTTGTGGCTTGTACCCTAAAGTAAATGTTATTTTCAAATATTAAATGTTGAATGGGTAGGAACACATGTCATCCAACTTAAAATTCTTGGTCTAATTCTTGGCTTGGATGGTGGAAATTATATCCTTCATTTGTTGCAGTTCTTCTGCCAAGTAACTAGATGGAACATTGGCTTGAGGTGGAGGTTGGGTAGTCAAAGGTGGATTACCTTGGATAGCTTATAAAAAAGGCATGGTTTTCTATGGAATATTGGTTTAGTTATGGAATTGACTAGGAATATGCATCTATGGATTGGGATGAACTTTTTGTAATTTCACATGTTGTGGTGCAATATTCTAGTTAGGATTTGTTATATAGGCTTAGTTTTATGGACTTGAGGCTAAAATGGAAAGATGTGGATATGAGTAAAGTATTTTTCCTAATATATTTTAATAGGGGCATTCTATTGATTAGTCAATCCTAGCTGATTAAGGGGAACTTATTATGAAAAAAGACCGTATCTTTGAATTTATGGCATGTTTGAAATAAAAGGAAATTATTACCTAATTGGTACTTGTGGGATAATAATACCTCTTGGTTATATAAAAACTTATTTTGATTTAGACACTTGTTATATATTCATCATTTGTCATTGAATAATAAATATACATTGTTAATTAGACAACATTGGTGACTATGAAGGCATGTTGTTATACAATTGTTGAGGTGTCCTTGTCACTACCTGATGATGTAGAATATTAGTTTCCCCCTATTGAGGTGGTAGGATGATTTATCTCTAATGCATTGGTATATTTTATTGTGCCTATTTTTTTGAAATTTTTAGTCCTCACATATTATGGTGGAGTAATATTCATCACATTTTATTGAGGCAATGCACTTGTTTGCATTCAATTACTTAATACTTGTGGTTGCATGCTATAAGAATTGGTTGGTTGAGGATTATAGGTATATTTTTGTGGTTAGGGTGTGTAAATTATTTCACCCTATTTTTTTAAACCACGTGTGGTGTTAAATATATGCATTTATTGTGCACTAGTTGTTTGTGTAGTTACACCTCTATGGACTAGATTTGATGATACCTATGTATTATACACAATATTTATCACATTTTCCTACATAGAGGAAGTAGACACTTCTTCAATAGCTAGGGAATTGAGCATGCTTCCAACTAGATTTTTTTGTGTGAATGTGTCTATACCCAAATTTTATTGGCCTATCAATTTGATTAATATTCATGTTTAAGGAGCTAGTTCGATAAGTGGCGCATTTGACATGGTCATGTTATTTAAATTATGAACTAAGTTTAAATATGTTTGGTATGATGTATACATTCATATAAAATGGTCCTTAATGAGGAATTTTCATATAATATTCATATATGGGTCTTGATACATCATCGAAACTAAATATTTAGGATTGATAAAAGAGGCTTATTCAATGGTTTTATTGTAAGGTATATTGTAAGGTACTCTAGTTAGACTTGGTAAATTTTCATGGGGGAAGTCTACTATAAACCTAGCCCCTACCTATGTGATTCTGATTAAAACTTCTTCCTTATTTCTAATAAAGTGATGGTAAAATAAATAGGGATCATATGTTAATGGAATCATAGTGTAATATAGATTTTGTTGAACTTGGTGTACAACCAATGGTATGTTACCTAGTTATTATGATATTTGTTGTTGGTCTTACTCTAAATATGGAGGCATGTTAACCAGATAGTGAGATAAATTATATGGGATTTATTCCCCATATTGAGCATTATAAGGATGATAGGGATCCATCTCATATACTACATTATCACCATAAGGGTCTTGAGCAAAGTCTACTTCTGCGACCACATTATCATATCCTAGATTGTACATGGATTCGTTACAAGTATAGTGAGACATATTCAAATTAATGACGAATGTTTCATGAAAATGGCCTGGAGTTATATAAACTATTTAAAACAATGTCTAAAGGATAAATGGTTTGAACTTAGTATAACTTAGTCAAAAGAAACTATTTTTCATAGGGTGTGTGCCTACATTTTTAATTAAAATAAACTAGGGTTTGCAATTATGAGACTTTATGTGATCAAATTATTAGTATGAGAAATATAATTGTAGGTTTATAAATTTAAAATCAATTATTACATTAAAATAATACAACATTGGAAAATTAATTAATAATACAAAGGCCTTTAGGGTACAATAGTGTAAATCATGTGTATGCATCTTCACTAGTTAATTTGTGGCAAATAATGTTACATATCAAAACATAAAATCACAATAAAGTACATATACAACTAGTAATTTAAAAATAATTCATAGGTAAAATAAGAGTTTAAGTGATGTACTAATAGAAATAAGTTTATCACCTTACCTCCTTTATACCTAATGAGGAGATACAAATATTTTTTGTCCATATCGTAGAATGCATGGGTAACACACCGATTCATGTCTAGAATTGAAAAAAAATACAATAGATAATCGATAAAAATGACTCACACAGTGACACATCATCCACACAACACAAAATGACACATAATAATTCAAAAAAGGTCAAATTCAATAATAATATAAAAATGGCTACTAAATTATAACTCAAAATAATAAAAGGTTCTTGTAAACACCCTAATTTGGGCAAGAAATGACAAGATCTATATTTTATTGATCTTTCACATAAGGGTATTTTTTATGGTTATATTCATTGTTCACATGGTCATATTAAGTCTTTTGATCTTTATTATGTCTTATTTTCCCTATTTTTGACACTCCATGTAGTCACAAGTCACCATTTCCCAGTCTTAGGGACCTTTAGCCTATCATCTTCAATTTTTGCTCTGTTTTGAGCCTTAAGACATTAACACCACTTTAAAAATATTAGTTCCACATGGTTCTACTACACACTTATGTATTCAGTGTCCAATGGGCCCTTTCACCTGTGTTTGAGTCCTAACCCCTCTTTGACCCTTCTCTTATGTTTTTTTATATCATTTTCATTACTTGTCAACCAACAAGCAAGGTATTATATTCATAACAAATATCTTCTTATATAGAAAGCCTCACAAGGAATTTTACATCTATTACTTACTATCCTAACACTTATTTACATAAAATTGACTAATAGTATAGTTTAAATACTCTTCATACTAGTCAACTTTCACACCTAGACATTTACATTCTTGATCAAAGAAGGGCCTACAAAAAAATCATTTTAGCATATTGTGTAATTTGATGGTTCACATTCCTTAAGGGATAAATATATATGATATGAGACCCCTAACATTGGATTTAATGTAGGCAATAACCAGTATAATAGGAATTCTACTCTATGCAATCATAACATCCCAAAACCTAGTTTTTCTTTCCTTTTTGCATTTGATTAGTTCATTATTTCATGTGTACATGTATTCATTAGGGTTTTAGAGAATAATCAACCAAAAAGTGACATATTCAATCCCTTTCATGATATAAAATCACTTTAGGACCTTCAATAACCCATCCACATTCCCTAAAAGTTATAAAAATTTACTATAGAAAGGACACTAGTACCAAAATTAGACACTAGTGCCACATGGTGTTACTGTCCTAAAGAGGCCACTACTCTCTAGAGCCAGATCTCAAAAATAGAAAAAAGATGAAATACTCCTCTATTTACTTAGCCATCTCTAGTACTATGATACATTAAAAACACTTTGTACATCTAAATAAATTCTTTTTCTCATTACACTTACTATTGTTGGAAAGTTCCATAGAATCAATAAATTTCAATTTTATTCCATATTAACAACAGACCCAACCATTTAATCTATCTTAGGATTTACATAGTAAAACCTTAAAAGGTTAAAATATTTGGTGAACCCATCTTACTTTAAATATTACTTCAAAACTCTAAGTTTCCATAGGGTTTACCTTCTCTAGATTTGGTACATTAAATTAGGGTTAAAAAAAAAATTGGGCCTAACCTAACTAGTTTAATTAATCTTATACTAGGGTTTTATTTATTTAATTTAATTTAAATATTTATAACACAACCCTAAACCAAAACCCTATACTCATATGGTAGGTACCTATACACAAAACCTTAGAAACTAGAGTTTCAACAATAATCCTATTTTATATTAAAAACTTTGTTCAATAAATTCACCCATTTCACACATACTTATATTAGATTATATTCTACCTTTTGTGTGTTTATTATACCTTATTTACACTATCTTATTTGGAAAGTTTAAAATGTCATCTAAATTTTTTTCTACCCCTCATCCACTTGATGCAATCTTGAATTTCTATCATGGTTATAATAATGAATGCACAAATTTTCAAGATTGTACATTATAACATAATGATAATTTCATTTATAATGATGATGATGATGATGATTACTATTATTATAATTATGGATATAAATATTATTATGAGAATGACAATACAAATGATTATGAGGATAAATTAGATACATCATCTTATCTTTCCTCTTACTCTTCTCTTACTCCTAAAAATAAAATTAAAAATACAATGCTAAAGGAACCTCTTGTTGATTATTGTTTTATTCCAATGTGATCCTAAATTTTTAACTACTACTATTTCATTGTTTGAAATAAATCAATATATTTACATGACATGAAAATCACTTTTTCATGATTCAAGTAAAGTAGATAGGGATAATGCATCTTCTTTAACCTTCTCAACTACATTTTAAAAAGAAAATACAAAGGATGTTACACCTTTAAGCAATGTACAAACTAAGGTAGGTGAAATTACTTTATCACCTTCATTCACATTTCAATCTCAATGCAATGATTATTTATAAAAATTAGATAATGCACATGTTTCTAATTCTTCTCCTATATGTCATAATGTGCAAAAAAAACATGGTTGTCACTTCTCCTTCCCTTGATCCCAAAATAGAAATTTATAATCATGATTACATATCAAAAATAACTAGTGAACAAATGCCTTATATTTCACCTACATATGATGATTGTAATGACATTACTTAGATGTTTTCATATAATGGTTTTATAACACACAAAATAATCAAATATGAGAGATCACACAACAATAATTGATAGTAGAGGAAAATATTGGATAATATAGTAAAGACACTTTGAGGGGGAAAACTCCACAACAATGTACTAAGAGTATACTATTTAACATAATGATGAAAGACTAAACAATACCTCTTATATATAGTCTACTTATCCATGGTTATTCTATAGGCTGACTTAACTAAAAACATAGAGAAATGTAACAAGAATATAAAAGAGGTATGTAAGCCACAAGTTGGACACACATATCCCATGACACACCAAAGGTTAAGGGCATAACATGCCCCTCCCCTTAAAAACAATGTTGTCCTCAATGTTGATTCAACTCTATATGTTTCTACACAAAGGATTCATCCTCCTAAGTGGCATCTTCATAGGGAAAATTCTTCCATTTGATCAGGTAATCTGTAATCACTCTAAACCATAGTTGCTTAGTGCACATTTGAAGGATCACCTTAGGATCAAGAATAAATATTCCTTCATCATCCAATTCTATTAACTTAGTTTAAATATAAACTTTATTTCTAATTAATTTATTTAGGCATGATACATGAAATACTGGATGTATGCGAGTGGAGAAAGGAAACTCTAATTTGTAGGCCACACTACCAATTTTCTACAAGTTCTGATAAGCCCCATAATACTTAGGGGATAACCTGTTATCATTTTTCTATTACTTCAAGGACATCTACTTAAATTGTTTTAAGAAAATAAATACCCAATCATAAATTTCAAAGTTCCTCTCACTCTTGAGTTGATTTGCTTGTTGTTTCATGGGATTTTGGGCCATGGCTAAATTTTCATGTAAACTAGTAAGGACCTCCTTTTGATGATGAATATGTTATTAAACTACATGAACCTAAGGATTAACCTTAAAGGTTGAAGTGATGGATGGAGGGTGGTGTCCATATAGTGCCAAAAAAATAGACATTTTGAAAAAACTATGAACAAAAGTATTATACAACCATTCAACAAGTGGCAACTAATGAACTCATTTATCCTATTTATCAAAAAAAAAAATAACAAAGATATCCTTCCAGATTTTTTTTGACTACCTTAGTTTTTCCATGTGATTGAGGATGATAGGATAAACTATGAGCTAACTGGGTGCCCAAACATGCAAATAACTTAGTCTAAATATTACTGGTGAATATGGGATCTCTATCATTATCAATGATCTTAGGGGTACCATGCAATTTTTGAACTATATTGAAAAAAGTAGAAGCTACTGTACTAGTAATAAATGGTTGTGATAAAGAATATAAATGAGCATACTTACTAAGATAATCTACCATAACCATGATAACATTTTGACCATCAAATTTTGGTAACCATATAATGAAATCCATAGACACCTCTTCCCAATATTGGATAGGGATGGATAAAGGATGCAAAATACCTAGGGTTTTGATGGTTTCTCATTTTTTTGTTAAAAGATAATACATTTAACCACATATTTTTGGACATCCCCCTTGAGTCCTTCCCAAAAAAAATCCTACTTGATTTTATGATAGGTTTTCAAAAATCCTAAATGAACCCCAAGTGGAGTTGCATGAAATTCCTAAAGGATTTTTTTTTTAAGAAGAGAATTATTACATAGGTATAATTTGTATTTATACCATAAAACATCACACTTGTGAATTTTTCAAACCACCCAAACCTTGTTGAATATTTTGAATCAAATCATGGGTACTATTATCCTTGTCCCACTCTAATCGTGCTTACTCTAGACAATCTAAATGCAATATGGTCATAGCATATAGTAATGCCTCAACTGATTCATCCTTCCTAGATAGTGAATCTACCAATACATTGTCCTTGCATTTCTTTTAAACTATTTTAAAATCATAGCCTAACATCTTAGTTACCTATTTCTATTTTTATTCAAATGATAACCATTGCTCCAAAAAATATTTGAGACTATCATGATCAGTCTTTACCTAAAAGTGATGACCCATTCAATAAGTCCTCTATTGTTTGATTGTATACAAAATAGCCATCATTTCCTTCTCATAAATGGGTTTGTGCTGATTTTTACCCTTCGGTTGATGACACTCAAATGTAAGTGTTCTACCTTCTTGCATGAGTACAACACCCATACTATACCCAGATGTATCAAATTCAACCACAAAAGTCTTGGAAAAATTAGGAGTAACCAACATTGGAGTGGTGCACATAGCCAATTTAAATTATTCAAATGCCTTAGTAGTTGTATCAATCTACTAAAAGGAGTATTTATTCAACAAATATGTGAGTGGGGATGCAAAGCTATGATAATTTTTGACAAACTTGTGATAGTAACTAGTTAGCCATAAAAATACCCTTAGTAGCTTGAGTGTCTTAGGAATTGGTCAGTCCACCATTGCTTATATTTTTTTATGATCCACTTTTACTATTGTATGTGAAACTAGATGACCCAAATAATTAACCCAACAATCTCCAAAAGTACATTTGGAAGGTTTGGCATTCAATTGATGTTGTTCCAAAATTGAGAGTACTTGTTTTACATGGTTTAAATGGTCTTCCCAATTTTTACTATAGATGAGGATATCATAAAAAATGACCAGAACGAATTTCCTCAAAAATGGATTAAAAATAGTATTCATCAAACTTTGAAAGGTGGATGCTAGATTTGTTAGCCCAAAAAGCATAATGAAAAACTCATAATGGCCCTCATGAGTCTTGAAAGCATTTTTGGGTATGTCTTCATCACATATCTAGTTTTGATGATACCGAGAAAATAGATCTAACTTGGTAAAATAAATAGCACCATTTAATTCATATATTAAATCATTAATGATAGGAATAGGAAACTCATCTCTGATAGTGTACTTATTGAGTTACCTATAGTAAAAGCACATCTTCTAAGTGTCAACTTTCTTTTGCACCACAACAACTAGTGAATAATATTCACTTTGGCTATGGTGAATGATTCCTTCATCTGACATCTCTTATACCATTTTTTCAATTTCACTTTTCTAGGTATATGGATACCTGTATGGCCTACTATTTGGTGGTATACTACCAAGAATAAGTTTTATAGCATGATCATGTATGTGGCTAGGTAGAATTCCTTTTGTCATGTCACCAAAAATAACTGAATGGGCATCAATCACTTGTTATAGATCAGGAGGTGTAGATGGTTGAGTTGGATGAACTTCCATGGAAAACAAGTGATCTACAAATCCTTTAACACCCTTTAAAATAATCTTTATCATTTGATAGGAGCTAAAAAGTTGTGGAGATTTGAACCTTAATCCCCTTAGCTCAAATGTCCTTCCCTCATAATGAAAATACATGAATAATTCTTATAAATTCATCTCAATAGTGTCTAAAGTGATGAGTTATTATACTCTCAAAAAAATGTTAGCTCCCTTCATAGAAATAAAAAACATAAGAGATTC
Organism: Torreya grandis; assembly: GCA_037957365.1. NCBI lineage: Eukaryota > Viridiplantae > Streptophyta > Pinopsida > Cupressales > Taxaceae > Torreya > Torreya grandis. The sequence goes on along the minus strand of JARHVA010007689.1, from coordinate 547,057 downwards.
CAACAAGTAGTCTCCCATGGCTAGCTTAATACTATATAATTTTCTTGAGCAGCTGACAGTTCCACCATCTACAATCATGACCTAAAATTCTAGAGAAGGAAAAATTAAATAGTTCAAGTGAGTGGCCAACATATTATTGACGAAGTTGTGTGTGATCCCAAAATCAATCAAAATAGTGACCTTATATTTCTTTAGGAAACCCACCACCCTAAGAGTTTGGGGAGTACTTATAATTAAAAGGGAATGATAGGAAATAGTAGGCTAAGAGTCTTCAGATTCCTCCTTAGGACCTTATTCATCCTTGCCAAGTGCCTCCTTTTCATCATCATCCTCATTGGTACCTTTGATGTAAAACAACTTTTTAGCACAATGATGGTCTTTACTCCATTTACTCTCACAATCATAACACAACCCTTTAGCTTTCTTGTCCTTAATTCTTTTAGGTGTTAATTTAGTGGGTTGAGGATATGATTTTGCTAGAAAGGTGTGATCATGACCCATAGTGAAGGTTTTCCATTTGACTATCTCTACCATGCATGCCCATGGGATAGCTTCTGATATAGATGCTAGGTTAAAATTTTGAACCTCCAATTAGATGCTATCTTTGAGACCACCCAAAAATAGATTAGTCAAATTTTCCTTAATGATGTCTTCCACCTGTTAGGAAAGATTCTAAAATTGGTGAATAAAATCATTCACAGTTCCCATTTTCCATAGTTTTGCTAACTAGTTGAATTAGTTATTAGAGACATTATTCTTATAATGAGCTAATAACTCATCATTAAAAATAGACCATGTAATAAGAACACCATTATTTTTCTTTTGAGCATGTAACTGGTGATACCAAATAAATGACTCAGGTTCCAAATATAGAGATGACACTATCACCTTCTAAAAACTAGGAGTTTGATGTAGATCAAATAAATTCTCAAGTTAGGTAATCCAAGTGAGAGGATCCTTACCATCAAACTTAGATATGTCCATTTTGGGCAACATTAGTTTCACACTAGAATTAGATTTGTTGGTGTTGAGAGGAAGAGGACCCAAATGATGAAGTGGAGGGTAGTTTGGCCGTAACTAAGATGAAAGAGTAGATAATGAAGTAGTGATATAATTTAATTAATTGTGAACCCCATTAATCTCTCTAAACACCCCTAAAACATTATTTTGAACTACAATAAAGTCATCATTCTTCATTAAGCCCTTTATGTCATCTTGAAGTTGAGAAATCAATAGATCTGAAGTTCTAGATTCCATGTCATTAGTAGTAGGAGTTTCTTTCCCCCCTTTTCAACCCCATGTAGAATGAATAACCATATACAAACCCTAGGATGGTTTTTGTCATAAAAAAGTGTACTAGGTGATGGTACCATTATGATCACCTCACTAAGACGAATCTAATGACTACCTTTGCACACTAGGGTAAAAGAATGTAATGATAGAATATACCATTGAGATCATCTCATCAAGATGAATCTAATTATTGTAATTTTACAAGGTGAAAAAAGAAATGTTTTAGACTTTTTTTTAAATATTCTTTCTCAAAAAAGCATTTCTAATAATACTATGCTGGAAAAAAAATTATTCCCAAATTTCAAGTTATGTTTTTCTCCTTCCCCTCATAGAATTTGTGCCTCACCATATCCATAAAAAAAATGTCATATGAAACTTTCCCAAATTTAAGCTATGATACCACTTGTAATTAAATTACTTAGATGTTCACACAGAATGATTTTATATCACACAGAATAAGCAAATATGAGATATCACACAACAATAATTAATAATAGAGAAAAATACTAGATAATATAGTAAAGCCACCTCAAGGGGGAAACCTCCACAATAATTCACTAATATTATAATACCTAACATAATGATCAAAGACTAACCACTACCTCCTATATATAGTCTACTTATCCATGGTTATTCCATAGGCTGACCTAACTAAGAACATAGAGAAATATAACAAGAATATAAAAGAGGTATGTAAGCCATAAGTTGGCTACACATATCCCAAGACATACCAAAGGTTAAGGGCATAAAAATGATACATTTCATAATAGTAAAAATATAAAATATTCTCCTTCCATTTCTCTTAATGATCATGTGGATGATACTTATTCTATTCTTACTTCCTCAAATGAATTAAATTTTTATTTTGATGAACGATGGGATAATGATGATTTATTATCTTATGATGAATATGACAAGAATATATAACTTATAATTTTTATCTTACTCATAAATCTCTTCCATTCAACCAAAAAATATATCACATGTTAAAAGACACACATATGCACTTATTTTTATTTGCATAATTTCCATACACTAGTGAATAAAACACATTTTATTCAAAAAGTATGTGATACTCCTTCACAACCTAACAATATAAAAGATACTAACGAATCCCACTTAACCCCCTTACTACAATAAAACCTATTTCTCAAACAAATATTAATGAGGGTGATAGATAATTTCCCTCTAACTAGGTCCTAGCTATCACACCTCCAAAGGTTACTGAGTGCACACCGACCCTTTCTAAATAAGATTCCTAATCTAGTATACCAATGTCTAAAATAAAAAATAAAATTAAATCATTAAAAAAAACCCTTGATAATGATAATATACCTTCACAAGTTTTAATTTATTTACTTTAGTGTCGGTACTTTTCATAAACAAGTACATCATATCACCTTGGAGTATGAAGCATACAATTCTTAGGTTGATACCAATGTTATACATAATAACCCTATTCTATGTAGAATATCAATAATGAGGTTGCCACATAAATTTTAGATACCAATTTTACTTATCTTTGATGGATAAGGAGATACATATTTACAACTTTAGTCTTTTGAGAAAGCCATGGTTCATATTACAAATATGCTAATTATACTAAAAGTGTTGCCAAAGTCACTAAAGGACAAATCACTAGATTGGTTTCACTATAAACTCCTTAATGCATATTTACATACATATGAGGAGCTAGAGATAGTATTCCTTAGGCATTATATATAGAATAAGAGACCTATAGTTACACATGAGAGGTTACCTTGACTACACCAATTTGAGATTTAGCCTACATCATAATATATTATATGATTTAAATCTTGTTTGTATTAGTTACTCTATCAAAGAAAAGATTTATAAGTGTCATGCATATTTGATATAATTTTAATCTCTCCTCTAAAAGACATATTACTACATCAAACATCTATATCATTAAAACATATATGAAATTCATCTATATCATTAGAAGCAAATTTGGGATTAGTAATTACATAGTCAAAGGAATATTTAGCTATAAACCCTTAGAACCTCAGTCATCAAATTTTGTATAAGAGCCTAGTCCACTTCCAATTTAGAAACAATTGAAATAGAAAAAATAATAAAAATACTAAGGTCAAATATCTACTCTATACAACATAATCTATAGTGAGTATCACACAAGATATATGTAGAGGGGTTATAAAGTTTTTAGATAAGGATGGGACTCATGAGATCTTTCTTACACTAATATATAGGGGGATGATCACACTTCCTTCAACTAATCATCATCCACAACATCGGTTATAATAGGTATCACATAAGCATTATTGTCATTTCACCATATAAATGGACTTTTAGATGGCAATTTCTATGCACTTTGATCTTGCATTGAATAGTATGTTAGCAAAGGCAGCATAAATTTTACACTAGGGGATTCAATCCCTCATTTTCCACACTCTTTTAAATCACATTCCCTAATGATAGAGTTATACCAAGGCATTCATTTTAAGGAAACATTGGTTGCTCATCATATGAGCTCTGTGACTTGTAGGACAACCATTTATCATTAGTCCCATACATTAAAGCTTCAACAATGATGGAAATATGTTTATAGAGTTCAAAAAGCACCACTAGTACACACACCAACAAATATATTTAGGAATAACTACAAATCCAAAGGCGTAGTTTTGTACAATCACCAATCAAAATATTTGTAAATAATTATAGAGGTTAGAAAACACCTATAATATCTATGCCAATAAATATTTGTGAATAATTATCAATCCAAGGTCACAGATTTAGTTTGATAACTGATAAAGATATATGTAAATCATTACATATATTAAAACCTAGCTTTAGTTGACATATTTATTAAAATATTTGAAATAAATAATAAAACTCAGATTATAGTTTTAGAGCATTAAAAAATAAAGATTTTTACATCAAATTATACACATTCAAACACTAATAGTGCATATAAGTAGCTCCAATTTCATAGTCTATGTGTATAACAACATAACATGAGTAGTATGGTCATTGGTTTTCCATGCCATCTAGGTTTAGAAGGGCATATAATTTTCATGTTCTATAAACATAGAGATATTATGAAATATAAATAAAGATAACCATATAAAAATTAAAATACAAAAACTTAATCTCTTTTACATATGAATCAAACATTCATAAAACATATACAAATCAATTAAATGTACTCCAATCAGATCAAAATTGCAAACATCAATATTTCATATAATAAAACAAATTTAAATGTATAACAATATATACAATATGAAAAGATCTATTTGCCTATACACAATGCCAAAATTAAATAAATACCATATATATATATATATATATATATATATATATATATATATATATATATATATATATATAACATATAAAAATCAATTAAATGTACTCCAATCAGATCAAAATTTCAAACATCAACATTTCAAATAATAAAACAAATTTAAATGTATAACAATATATACAATATAACAAGATCTATTTGCCTATACAAAATTCCAAAATTAAATAAATACCATATATATATATATATATAACTCATAACATCATTTCAATACAAAAATGATGTGAAAATGACTATTGGGACTAGTTCCCTCACTTTCACTATCAAATACATCAAAATTAGAAATAGAGGTCACACTATTTATATATGACCTTGATGTATGGATACTCCTACTCTCTCTCTCTCTCTCTAGGTACATGCCAATTTCATCCCTACACTCACTATAATCTTGTTGAATTTGTATGCAGTCATCTAATATATGACTACTAGCCCCACCTAGATCATTAGGAGAGGGCATGGGATACCTCTTTATCCCCACACAATTCATCTTTCTCTATTTTTACTCACTTGAATGTCATATTCATTGTCATCACCTAATAAAATAAATAGGCATGCACCCCATCAATATTGGTGGCCCTCTCCACCAATCCATCATCGATGTCATCATCTAAGATATGTCATGTTAAATCATGCAATGTTGATTAAATGGTGACCTCCAAATACTCACCATATCTTACAATTATAAGTATCTATATAATTCATATGAATCATATTATACCAAAACACAATCAATATTACACATAAAATGAAAATAAACTATCTTACTTACCATCAATAACCCTTAGGGGCTCTACATCTAGTACCTCCTTGGTAATCATCCCACCTCTAAAGAAGAGAGTTGCTAATATGTGCTCACTCTAATAGGATGTGTAGGCCTCAATTAGTCCAACATCACCCACATATGGCACGTTAATATTAGGATCATACTCCATCACTGGCATAGGAGATAGCTTAGTAATCAATGGCCTTGTCTTACTACTTAGACTTGTAGGATATCAAAAAATTCTCATCCATACCATAGGTGCTATGGACACATCCTATACAACATTAAATTATCAAGTAACCCTCTCATACTGAAACTACTTGTATACATGATCCCAACAATAATGTATCCAAAAGTTAACTAGAATTTGCCTCAATTATGTGTTATCCTCAAGCCACCATTAATATCCACTATAGGGTCTCCAAATGATATTATATTCTCTCAAACTATCTAGTAACTATTGAAAATATGTATTACTCCTCTTCAATGCAATCCTTATCCTAGTACATCTCTCTATAAACACCTAGTGATGGGACCATCCATCCCATGGATGTACCACTAGCCTACTCATAAATAACTACTCATATGACCAATAATGTAATAGTGTCGATGTACTAATACCCCCACCACTAATCTCTTATGCAAAGTGATACATGACCCTATATAAATGAGCGAGCATGGTATGACCCCAAGAGTACATAGTGATATTATTCTTAATGTCATACACTATCTCATGCATCCTCTAAGAGTTAGAGACACCACTCCCATCTATGAAAATAAATGATGACAATAACACAACTATAAATTTCCAAAATCATGAAACATCAACCATTATAATCATGGTTAATAATATGTCACTCTAACTCCCTAAGTGATGAGTCCCTATTATCATGGTAAAAAAGTACCTAGATGCCCATTATATATCTCAAGGACTAATAGCCTCCTATAATATAACCCCTTTCCTAAGGATCAAAAGCTACATGATATGATATACATCCTCCAATATCATAGTCATCTCACCCATAGGTAGCCATAATGTACATGTGTCTACATTTTACCTCTCACATAATGTAGTGATCATATGCTTATCCTAGGGCATAGGCTCTAGGAAAGCAACATATCATAATCACACTCTCTTAATCACCCCTATTTCCACCGTAGACAAGGGAAAACCCCATATATTCTCCATCATCTTATGCATATGTAAATTTTTCATATGGGCATCAACCTACAAGATCACAACCAAATATGACATCAATAAAACTAAAACTAAAACCATCAAAAAATAATATAAATAAAAAATTAGTCAACCATGATAAGCATCACATATTGGTCCTACTGGACACTAGCACTACCTAAAGGATAGTGGTATTAGAAAGTAGCATCACACTTTGGATAGTAGTGCCAAGATATAGATAGTAGCACCTAGAATGGGACACTAATTCCATCTTCTATTTAATAGCCCCAAAATAATCATTTTATATAAAAATTAGTAAACAAAAAAAATGATAAAAAATAGGAAATTTTTTCATCCCTTACTAGGCAAACCTCCTCCCTGCCTTAATTTGTGCCTTGACCTCCTCATAGTGCGATAAACTAGCATCTCATCTCCTCGACATGTTTCTCTCTCTTAGAATCAAAATTATATCCACTCAAATGATGAAAATGAATTTTAAATAATTAAAAATGACCTATTTAAGTCATAACTTACCCAATTCCACCTTATTAAGGTTACACCTACATGCCAATTTGATAATTAATACAACCCTCTTACTATTACCATAGCTCTAATTCATGAACCTTTTATTACACATGGGACTTGATAGTGATATGCTACATATCATATTAGTAAAACCAATCCCCTCATCATTATTAAAAATAAAAAATGAAAAAAATAATCACACTATATTAGCCATACAACATACTAAGTACATATCTAATTACACACTAGATTATATAAGTTGACACAATCAATGCATTATTCAAACCTAATACAACATCAAAAATATCAAGTAACACTAGAAAATTCAATATTTACCACTTTTGGTTACATATACTTATCACAGTCTTGGCTCTTTCACCAAAGGGAGGGGGAATATGAATATATTACTTTAGACATACATAGTTACATTCAAATTTTGAGACACATGGGCCTACATAGATTTACATAGGCATTAAGATGCATAGAATATTCAAGTTATACACACATACATGTGTACACAAGTTTACAGTTGCATTCATATGCATAGTTTATTTTGATATATAGACACAATATATATACTAGTTTACATAGGTATTTAGATGCATAGTTTATTTAGATATATAGACACATAAGTCTACACAAGTTTACATAGATACTCAGATGCATAATTTATTCAAATATATAGACACATAGGTTTACACATGCATCTAGAGTCATAAGTTTTTAGACAAATAGACACATAGGTTTATACAAGTTTACACAAGCATCTAGAGTCATAGATTTTCAAACATATAAACACATAGTTCTACAAAGGTTTTAATAGGCATTCAAAGTCATATATTTTTATACATACAGATGCACAAGTCTACATAGGTTTACACAAGCATATAAAATCAAAAAATTTATATATATAAATGTATAGGTATACACAAGTTTACATAGGATTTCATAGGTTTTTAGATATACAGGTGCATAGGTCTACATAGGTTTTACTAAAGTTTACACAGGTATTCATAGGTACAATCTATGCATATATAAAAATTTGACACAAGTATACTAGTTCATTCAAATATTTATATGCACAACTATATTGGTCAAATATTAGGATTTGGGGCATGATACAAAGCACATGTTCCTGATTCCCATTTTTGTATTTGTCAAGTTAAACTAGTATCTTTGCCAATATTGTCACTAGGTTTTCACCAGTTTGGGTCACATCATCATCTACATTGATTGATCCATAAAATTACACCAGACCCCTTTTACATACTTAGATTTAGAGTGGGGTCATGTTAGCCTTATTCCTCCATGAATTCAATTTACATACTCAGATTCAAAGTGGGGGCAAGTCAGCCTAATTTATCCACACATTTATTTTACATTACTCAAATTTAGAGTTAGGGTAAGTGAGCCTTGCCTCATTTATCCACACATTTAGTTTACATTACTCAAATTTAGATTTAGGGTAAGTGAGCCTTGTTTCCCCACACATTTAGTTTACATACTCAAATTTTGAGTGGGGGAAAGTGAGCCTTATTTCTCCACACATTTAGTTTACATTACTCAAACTCAGAGTGGGGGAAAGTGAGCTTTATTTCTCCATGCATTCAATTTACATGCTTATTTTTAGTACAGGGGGAATTCACACCCTATGTTTCCCTTCACATGTCACACCCTAGTTCTTATCCACTTATCTATCCAAAAAGTGGTTAAACTCTAGATTACATTCGCACATGTTAGTATAGGTATGTATTTCTATTTTATTTTACTCTAGTACTTCCATTTCATTTCATTATTAGAATAAAAGGGGGGAAATGTAAACACCCTAATTTGGTCAAGAAACCAAAATTAATATGTATTTTATTGCTCTTTCACACAAGGGTCTTAGTGATGGTCATAGTCGTTGTTCATCTGGTCATCTTGAGTCTTTTGATCTTTCTTATGTCTTATTTTCCTTATTTTAGACAATCCCAATAGTCATAGGTCACCTTTTCCTAGTCCCAAGGGCTGCTATCCTATCATCCTTGATTTTTTTCTTTATTTTAAACCTTAGGACATTAGTTCCAATTTTAGAACAATATCACCACATAGAGCTACTGTAAACTTATGGATTCAATGTTTGATGGGAAATTTTACCTATGTTTGAGTCCTAACCCCTCTGTGACCCTTCTCTTATGTATTTTATATCTTTTTCATGACTTGTTGGCTAGGAAATAAGGTTTAATTTTCATAAAAAAATATCTTCCTTTATAGATAACCTCACAAGGCATTTTACATATAACACTTACTATCTTGGAATTTATTTACATAAAATAAACCAATAATACAACTCAAATACTCTGCATATTACTAAGCTTCACAACTAGAAATTTTCATTCTTGATCAAAGAAAGGCCTACGTAAAATCCATTCTACCATACCATGCAAGTTGATGGTGCATGTTTCCTAAGGGAGAACTACATGTAATCTAAGACCCTTAGCATTGGGATTAATGTAGGTAGCAGCAAGGATAATAAGGGTTCTATTCTATATGATCTTAACATATCAAACCCAATGTTTCCTTTCCTTTTGAATTTAATGAGTTTAATATTTCATGTTTTTAGGTATTCATTAGGTTTTTGGATAAGAATCAGCCAAAATAGTGACACAAATGAGCCCCTACATGATAATAAATCACCTATAGGACCTCCAAGAACACCTTAGCTTCCCTAAAAGTTATAAACAGTCACTACAAAAAGGACATTAGTGATAAAATTAGACATTATCACAACATGACATAAATATCCTAAAGGGGTTCTACTATCTATATCCAGATCTTGAAAAATAGTCAAAATATGAAAGACTCCTCTATGTCTACTCAGCCATCTCTAGTACTATAATCCACAAAAAATCTTTGTATATATATAAAAGTTACTTTTCTCCTTATGCTTACTATTTTTGTAAAGTTCCATAGAATCAATAAATTCTAATTTTATTCAAGATTAATAATAAACCCAACCATTTAATCTAGATTAGGATTTACATAGTAAAACTATAAAAGGATAAAACAACTCCAAAAACACAATCAAAGCAACACATATTACAAGAAGCATAGGTAAAGTAAACAAACCTACATCTCTAAAATGAGGTACAAATTTAAAAATGGTATGATTTTGGTCAAAAATATATATAAAATTTTGATTATCATTATCAAGGTTTGGGAAAGTAGGCCCAATGCATCACTACTCCTATTTTATCAATTGATAATATTAGTCAACATAATTTGAGGTTTATTGAACATCCTATGGCAAATCATTCATAGATATAATTTATCTAGGTAAAACATCCATATACACAAGACATGTTATATAAAGAACAATAACTTAAGTTGTAAATTCAAAATCATGCTAAGTCAACAAGCATTCTAAAATAAGGCTTTCTAGAAAAAGAGCCCCCACAACACCATATGTATACAATAAGCACAATTCCAAATGGAAAAATCATAATCAATATTATAAAGCACAATTCAAAAAGGTTAAATTCATAGTATGAGTCAATTCCCTTTATCATTCTAGGTTATCATGATTCTAATGATGAGAAATAATCAAATTGCCATTGTAACAACATTCAATTACAACATAACATTCACATTGCATGAGAGATTAATAATCATAATTTTGTATGCAAACATTTGAATATGTCCTTCTATGTGTCTCTAATCCAACTTTCTTATGTCTTTCATATGTGTAAAATTGATCATGTATTTTTTTTCTTGTTTTATCAAATATAATGACATGTGCCCATGTTCTTTGTATCATGTCCCCTTGTCCTAATTTTCATGCCTAATGTGTTTTATATGTATGCTTTCTTGTATGTGTCATGACCATGACACTTGTCTTTGATTGTTACACACACCATTTCTTGATTTTATGAGGGAATTCATGTATCTACCCTTCCTACATGGTTGTTTTGATTGACATCATTCCCCATCCCCTAGATAACTACTCAGATTCACTATTACATATTGTTGGTCAATTTCTAGAACTAGAAATTGGCCAACCCTATAGCTTAAGAAGTAATGGCCTATGATCAAAATTTTCTTGTTAGTCATGTTGAAGGCACTCAATACATGTTTATTTAGTTTCTTGTATATTCATATTTCAATTTTGTCTTAGTAACCTTTAGTGAAGGATTACATGAAAAGGATGTATTTCATGCTATTTATTTAATTTGAAAATTTGGTGCCTTGGTGCATTTTTATCTTGAGATAAAATATTTGAAAAATGATTTAGTGGTATAGGATGTGATTGGGGACATCAAAATTGAGCTCCAAAAAATAGTCTTTTCAATTCAAAAAATCCTTGATGAGCTCCTAGTAAATGCACTATTGCCAAGTGTTGACTTCTTTCTTGATTGGATAATAGATCAATGGCACATAAATAGAATATTGAGTTAGTAAGACCATCAAGATATAATGGAGTGAATTTTATTTTGAAATCATGATCAATGGTCAGCTTGAGGGTCAACAATTCAAATGTTATAAGTGGCAAGATCTTGGGTGCCCATACAAAGATCTAACGGTGCGTGGCAAAATGACAAAGCTATTGGATATAAATAAGATCAATGGTGCATGATCCATCATAAAAAATCATATTTATGTTGATAAAATGTTAAAGAGTTAAAAAATCCCAAGGATTAATGAGTTCTTTCCAAGTTTCACAATCATGGTGAGTTACAAGATCAATGGTGTGTGTTTGATCTTATAGACTAAGGTTAATGGCACATGTTTAACTGAGCAAAAGAAATCAATAGTATGTAGGTCAAAGAGATCAAATTGAAAAATGAGGATTCCACATGGCTCAATATCACTAACCAAATGAAGCTAATAGTGAATCCATAAAAAACACGTGATGGTGATAAGTGTCTCAATCTATGTAGCCCAGGTCAAGGATCAATGGCCAACATTGAAAGCAAACTTTGGGGAATAAATAAGATGATGACATGTGTCCAAAATATATTTTATGTTCAATATTTTTATAAATAATGTGTTTTATAATGGATCTTTATCAGTTCAAAGCTTTTAAAATAGCATCAATGTAGGGAGAAGTGGGATAAGGAATGGTGTAACTATTGTAACTATTTTTTGAGGTGGCCCTTATCAATTAAGTTTTTTTAAGGAGAATAAATGTAGGGTGGTTGTAACTACTATTATAAGTGGAATTTAGATCATTAATGACCCTTTTAGAACCGAAATTTCTCTCATTATATTTTATTTCATCTTATAAATGTAGGCATTGATCTCTTGATTTTCATCCCTCGGTTGGGTATAACAAACCTCCACTAAAATCACTTTGTAAACTCTTTTGAAGCAGTACAAGATAATTTTAGATTATATTTGAATTATATGTGTAATTTATTAGAGTTTTATTTATAAAGTGTATGTTACTTATTCACACCATTGTGTCTTTCATGCAACTTGCTTCAAGACTATTAGTTTCTTTCTAGTTGTGTGAAGTGTTAGCTAGTGAGGTTTATCTTGAAGTGTCATAAGTCCATAGTATATTTCATAGACCTATCTCTTTCTATCCTTCAATTTTTATTTATATTTTTATCCTTCATACAAAATACTCATGTTTATAACCTTGTTATTAAATTTGATCAACTCTTGTCTCCATTAGATTCATTAGTAGTCATGAAAGTGTCTAAGTTGAGAGTGAATCATTAAACATTCAGTGCATCACCACTTAGAGTAGGTTTTCATTCATGTATTTTCTCCCCCTTTTCATCACAATATATTAAGTTTTAAGAGATTCAAATTGACATATCTAAGGATCTAACCTCACTAAAACCCCTAAAGGTCTAACCCAAAATTAGGTAACCCATAGCCTAGGGTCATTCCCATGTTGGACTACATTTGAGATTAGGACTTAAATATTTATACTTTCAGCTAGGGTGAAACCTAAGTCTCCAAAAATCCTATAATTCCTGGTGGGAATTCAATCAAGCCATCTAGACATTAGCTTGGGATAGATTTAAAATGTGGGAGAACACTTGAAAGTCTTGGAGCACTCATCAGTAGATTAGAGGGAAAATTCATGTACCAAATCTCTACCAAGTATACCTCAAAATTTAATCAAGTTTAATTCATTAAATTTCCTTTCAATATTTCAAGGATTAAAAGGGTAATAATTTCAAACCCCAACTTAGCACCCCTTAATTCTCCCACATCTCTTAATTCTACAAAATTTTCCCATCTTCAATCCACTAAAAGTCCACCAAAGTAAATGCAAATGGGAAGGCCTAGACTGCATGATTTTATACCCTTAAATGGTTGAATCCATCTAAACTTTCAATAACATGATGATATACCTACTACCTATTTGAAGAGTCTACCATACTTTATAGGATGAAACTCTACCACTCATATAGAGCACATAGCTAACATTGCAAACCTTTACTCAGTGCATAACATTACATAAGATAATATAGCCATGAGACTACTACCCACATACTTGAAAGGTAAATTCTTACAATGGTATAGGGGTCTATATCTTTCCTTAGTCAATAACTAGGATGATTGGTGAGTTTCTATGTAAGTATTTTGAGGATAGAAGTGACCATGTATCACTTGTTGAACAACTCACCTCACTCAAGAGGGCATCCTAAGAATCTATGGTTGATTCAACTATAGATTCCAAAAATCTTGGGAGAAGATCCCTATCATCATTAAGCCCACATCCAATATACATTTCTTTAATATTTAAGAGAATTGAATTTAGATATTGTAGTCATGACCTAATCTATGGGTGGGCAACTCTACCTAAGGTTTATGAGATATATATAAGAGTAGAAAACTATATGATACAAGTATGGAAACTCATGCCAAGACCTCTCATGCCACTTTTTATTGAGCTTCAACCAACCCAACCTACCATTGTTCCATTTCCCACTCCAAACAATCAATCTCAACCTAATGATAGTCAAGTAGATAAATTTACAAAGATTAAGAGCTTGTTGAAGGCATAAAACAATAAGCTAGTGGCTATAGAGAGATAACAACATAATTCATATAGGCCATACCAAGGTCCCTTCCAAGCCCAATACCATGCTTAATCCTAAAATATACCCCCTTATCCATCAGATCAACAAGCCCAAGTCCAAATGAATCAAGGTATATCTCATAATAGATACAATCCTACAGTTATAATTAGCTCAAGATCTTTGGTCCCCACACAAAACAACCTTGCATAAGAGGGTCAATGGCAATCAGGAGGGTAGTCCAATGAGATATTAATGGATACAAGAGGAGAAATGTATCAATATCCTAGTTGGGATCATGTTCCTTCATTTTAGGGCCATGATTTAATGCCTCCTCCACCACAAAACCCTCTAATGAATTAAGATAACATTCCTACCATGGCATCATTAAAATATCAAATTGAACAAGAGAACATGGGTAAGGCAAAAAATGACACCATGTGTATAAAAATTCAATAATGGGATCATATGTTTGAGCATAGCAATAAACATGGGGTAGACTACACAAAAGGTAGATGAACCAGTTATAAACAATACAAGGGCTAAGAGGATGATGTTGGATGATAATTTGGGGTAGCCTAAGGCTTATTCAACACCTCTACATGTCATTCAATATCCTACCACTTCAAATATATCTATTATATCTCTTGAAACTCAACAAATACATCAACATCATGGATAACAACAAAAGTCTCCTTTTGTTCCTCATGTCACTCAAGTGCCAAGTGATACTTCTACTTTTAATGTGTAGTTCAAAGGTACTAATCTTATTTTAAATATTATGGATCATATGAAAAAGGATAATGTCACTATATCTATGCATTATGTTTCATCTATTTTTGGATAGAAAGAGTTGCTTTAATAATATCTATCCAAGCTTTCTCATGTGGACAAGATGGCTAATAAGGTGAACACTATTTTTACAAATAGTAGTCAGTGTAGTTAAATTAAATTTTTTAGTCAAGATCCTAGTCAAGGTCAAGTTCATAATTTTTTTCATCCCCTTAAGGTTGTTAATCCTCCTCTATTCTATTTTTCAGTCATCATAGGGGACTATTTAGTGTGAAATTATATGATATATTTAGGTGCTTCAACCTCAGTTATGCCTAAATCGATAGTAGATAAACTTAAGCTTAAGTATGTACCTAATGAAAAGGGTGTTAATTAGTTGGATTGTTATCCCACTAAAATAGTAGGTATCTTGAAAGATCTTAAGATCACATTGGTAGCTTTCCCAAATTATGTCATCACTCAGGATGTAATGGTTGTAGTCCTACCCCTATATTTTTACCTATGAGTATATAGGGAATTTAATACAAAATTTGGAGGTTATTTATCCTATAACTAGTCATACATGGGTTTTAGAACTAGATATAAGACTAGGGTCATTGTTAGGTCAGAACCTATCTTTAGGTTCCATATAGATCCATATATGGCTAACCTTGTAAATGTTAATGTACCATATTTGATGAGGATGAAAATGCTAGTGATCAAGAGTCTCATGACCATATTTAAGGCATTTTAGACCTATACTTGGATGAGTGGGTATCCAAAAATCATGAATTTTATCCCTATAGAAATATTTAAGAATAAGATTTAGGGGTGTATTTAATGCTTGAGGAGGGTGATGCTATACCTTGCTTAACTAACACCACTTAAGAGGAATATGGTCTATTTACTTTATTCTTTGATGGATCAAGGTCATATAATGGTAGTGGATCTAGAGTCATGGTGGATTCACCCTTAGATTAGAATTACTATTCAACTACAAGATTTCAATTTAGTTGTACTTCAAACATAACTAAATATGAAGCCCTTCTACATGGTTTGCAAGAGGAAAGAGGAAGAGGTGTCAAACTTATTCAACTCAAGGGTGGAGGTGATATCATTTTGTAACAAGTGATATGTATAAGTGAAGTCAAGAACCATCATTTAAAATCTTACAAGCATCATGTATGGGATCTCATAAAGGACTTTTTGGCATTTAATATAAATTTAATACCAAGAGAGGAAAATCAACATGTAGATAGGCTTACAGCCATTGGAGCTTAGTATGAGATTGTGGAAGGATTCAAAGTTAGCCAAATTAAAGAAAAGGTAAAGGTAATAATTAGGCTAGCTATACCAAACAATGAGGTGAGTTGGTAGGTGTTTGACAATGATGATAAAATAATATATTTTCTAATACAAGAGGTAGAATTTTTCCATAATAATCAAAACAAATTCCAACATTAGTATGATGATCAAAAGTACATATAATATCTAACAAGATACTTAAGGGGATTGTGACATTAGAAATCATCTTGAATGAAGGTGACCAAGTGAGAAGAGGCAAGACATGTATCTCAGCCAAGGAGGAACACTATGAGAGGATAGAGATCTTAAAAGGTAAATTGTTGAAGTTAATAAAGATCAACACAATAGAATAGAGAGATGAATTTATTTATTTGTGTCAATAATTCAATGATGTATTTACATGTTAATACAAAGATATGAAGGGCCTTAATCCAAAACTTACACAACATACCATTGAACTAGAGAGTAGTGCAAAACTATTCAGGTAAAAATAAAGGCCTATTAATCCAAAAGTGGAGGAGTTGATGAGAAAAAAACTATTTAAGTTGATTTAATTAAGGATAATATTTCCCATTAAACATTCCTCATGGGTGGAAAACCTTGTGCCAGTGAGGAATAAGAATGGGGAAATATGTTTGTGTGTTGATTTTAGGGACCTCAATAAGGTGTCCTTAAAAGACCATTACCCACTTCCCTTAATGGATCAGATTATTCAAAAGGTGGCATTTTTTCATTATTTAATGGCTACTCTAGTTACAATTAGATTATGGTTAATTAAGAAGATAGGTAAAGACTACCTTCACCACAAAGTGGGGTACTTATGCATACATGAAAATGCCCTTTGGAATATCCAATTATGAGGTAACTTTCTAGAGGGAAATGGGGGTTGCCTTTAAAGGTTTTATAAATGACATGGTGCTCATCTACCTAGATGATGTCACTATTTTCTCAAAGGATCTAATTGATCACATTTCTCACTTGAGGTTAGTATTTAGAATATGCAGAGAGTTTGACATATCATTAAATCCTAAGAAATGTATATTTGGTGTTCATAAGGGTAGGTTATTGGGTCATGTAGTGTCCAATGATGGTCTTTTCATAATCCATAAAAGAGTTGACTCCATATTATCCTTACCCTTTCCCAATCAAAATAAGGTCTTATATAGTTTCTTGGGAAAGATTAGTTTTATATGAAGGTTTATCCTCAACTTTGTAGAGCTAGTCAGGCCTCTTACTCACATGTTAATGAAAATCAAGGAGTTTACATGGACCAAATAAGATAAGAAGAGTTTTGAGGCCATAAAATAGGACATATATCATGTCCATACACTTTTAAATTTTTATTTTAAAAAATAATTCTACTTGTGTGCCTTTTCTACATTGGATTCAATCTCTACCATGTTGATGTAGCAGAATGAGCAAGGTTTAGAATAACCTATTGTTTTATTTAGTTAGGCCTTAGAGGGGTATGAGGAGAGGTATATATTTGTATATAAATATGTTCTTGTAGTATTTATAGGTTTGAATAAGTTTAGGCACATGGTCTCTAATATTAATATCATACTCATGGTGGTACACCCAAGTATTAAAGAGTTTATACTCAATAGAGATCTCAATGAGAAATGAGTTGCATGGGTGACAAAATACATGGAATATGACCTTGAGGTTAAAGTTAAAAATATTTTAATGGAAAATTTTTATGTGAGAAACTTGTATCATATGTAAAACAAGGTAAAGACTAAAGTGTTGGTAATCCATGATAGCCAATAGGCAAATGCAGACAACACACCTTTCAGTTAGACACATGATATAATTAGATTTATTGAGTCAAGACAATTTCCTATGAAACAAGATAGAGCCAAAAAAGTTACTTTAGGTTGAAAATTATACCTTATGTCTTGATATATGGAGTAATTTTTATGAGAGATATAGGAGGCATACTTTTAAGGTGTGTGGAATCATGCCAAATAGACAAGTTTCTTGAATAATTTCATGATGGTCTAGTTGGTGGGCACTTGATTCCAAGACCAAAAACTATAATATAATTATCTATGGGTACTTTTGGCCCATATTTTTTATATATTCACACTCTTAGGTAAGGAAATTACCAAAATGTGTAATGTTCTTTGGAAAATAGAAACTAGTTACCCTTCCCATGTAGCCCATACAAGTAGAACAACCCTTCATGCAATGGGTCTTAGATTTTATAGGGATTATACACCCCCTTTAAATTAAAGGACATAAATGGATCATTAAATCTATATACTATTTTACAATATGGGTTGAATCAACTACCTTTGATGAAGCAAATGAAGATTCTATTTTAGACTTTTATGATAGCCTTGTGACCAGACTTGGTGTGCCTTCTACCATCATTTATGATAATGCATTGGCCTTCAACAACAAAAATTTATGTGATTTGGATATTTTACATTTAATTTATCTCAAGTCATCCTATAAATATTACCCATAGGTTAATGGACTAGTAGAGTCCACAAATAAGAACTTGTTTAGGATTATCAAGAGAACTATGGAAGATAGTCAGAGGGAGTGGCATACTAGATTGAGGACTGCCTTGTGGGTAGATAGAGTGACACCTAAGAAAAATAATAGACACTCCCCATAAATTCTTGTATATGGGAAATAATCCAAACTTATTATTTATCTTAAACTACATGCATTAGAGATTGCACACACACTTGAGGTCCTAGAGGATGATGCTATGAAAATAAGGTTAAATGAATTAAGATAGTTGGAAGAGACAAGGGAAACTAGTATGCACATCATGTGGTATAATTTGAACCAAGTGAAGAGATAATTAGACAAGAGATACTCCTCAAAGACATTAAAATGAGGTGATATAGTCCTCAAATGGGATGAGGACCATGTAAAACTAGAAAAGAACTCCAAGTTTGATAGTTTTTGGAGTAGGCTTTATGTTATCACAGGTTGCAAAGAGAGCAATGTCTTTTAGCTTGATAATTTAAAAGGAGAGAGCCTTCCCATATTTTATAATGGTAGGTATATTAAATTATGATACTATTTTATCTCATGATATTTTTACATAGGTAAATAGGTCTATCTTTACCTCCAAGTGCTATTATGCATTGTTCTATTTGTTATTTTTTCTACTATTTAGGTAGTTTTTAGTGTCTTTTTTATTTTGATTTATTTTTATTTATGTGCATATAATTATTTTAAATTAAATCCTTGATCAAGAAAAATAATTTTTATAAGTAATACTTCATTTATCTAGTCATCATGACCAAGCTTGATCAGATTCTAGGTTCCATGACCAACAGGCTAGTCAAACCAGCCAAGTCACCAAAAATGTTGATCAATTTATAAAACTAGAAATTAGCCAACTTTATAGATTAAGGGGTCATGGCCTATGTTAAAATTTTGATTTTTATTCATGTTTAAGGCACTTAATACATGTTTAGTTAGTTTATTTTATATTCATATTTCAATCTTATCTTAGTAGTCTTTAATGAAGGATTACATGAAAAGGATGTATTTCATGATATGTCTTTACTCTGTAAATTTGGTACCTTAGCACATTTTCCATATTAAGATACAATATTTGAAAAATAATTTAATGGTGTAGGACATTCCTAAGGATGTCAAAATTAAGCTCCAAAAAATAGCTATTTAGATTCAAAAAATCCTTAAAGAACTAATGAATGCATTACCACCATGTGTCGACATCTCACTTGATCAGATTATAGATCAATGGCACATAGATAGTAGTTAAACTCAATAGGACCATCAAGATCCAAAAAATAAAATTTAATATTTTAATCAAGATCAATGGTGGCTAGGAGGTCAATAATTCATATATTCCAAGTGGTAAAATATTGGATACCCATATGAAGATCTAATGATGCATGACAAACTCACAAAACTAGTGGGTATAACTAAGATCAATGGTGCACAATCCATCAAATAAAAGTATATAGATGGTGATAAAAGGTCAAATATTAAAATGATCCCAAGGATAAATTAGTTCCTACCAAGTGTTGTAATTATGGTGAGTATGGTGTGCATTTGATCTTACAGATAGATTAATGACATGCATTTCACTAAGTAGAATAAATTGATAGTGCATAGGTAAAGGAGCTCAGATTGAAAATGAGGATACCACATGGATTAAGATCACTAACCAAATGAATTTGATAGTGAATCCATAGAAAACACATGGTGATGACAAGTGTCTCAATCTGTGAAGCCTAGATCAAGGATCAATGGCCAGCATTGAAATCAAACTTTTGGGAGCAAATGAGATCATGAAAATTCAAAAATATACAATATGGTAAAAAAAAATTCTATAATTGATATTGATCAATTAATATCTTTTAAAATAACATCAATGTATGGAGAAGTGGGAGAAGGAATAGGGTGACTATTGCAACTATTTTTTGAGGTGGCCCTAATCAATTAAGAGTTCTTAAGGAACATAAATATAGGGTAGTTATAACTACTATTAAGAGTGTAATTTAGCTCATTAATTACCATATTAGTGCCAAAATTTATTTCCCTATATTTTATTTCTTCCTATATATATAGGCATTGAGATCTTGATTTTCATCCCTTGGCTGGGTATAACAAACCTCTGCTATAATAAATTTATAAAATATTTTAAATCAATATAAGATAATTTTAGATTCTATTTGAATGCTAAGTGTACTTTATTATATTTTTATTTATAGAGTGTATGTTTTTTATTCATTACTTATGTGTTCTTCATGTACCTTGCTTCAAGACTATTAGTTTATTGCAAGTTGTGTGAAGTGTTAACTAGTGAGGTTTCACTTGAAGTGTCATAAGTCCATAGTGTGTTGCATAGACCTATCTATTTTTATCCTTCAAGTTATAGGTCTCTTTTAAGACTTCATATAAAATACTCATGTTTTAAACCTTGTTATTGAATCTAATCAATTATTGTCTCCATTGGATTCATTAGTAGTCATGAAAGTGTCTTAGATGAGAGTGAATCATTAAAAATTTAGTGCATCACCACTTAGAGTAGGTTTTCATTCATGTATTTTATCACCATTTTCATCCTAGTAGATTATGTTTTAGTAAAAGAGATTAAAATTATGATTTTTGAGGAGCTATCCTCATTAAAAACCCTAGAGGTCTGACCCAAAATTAGGTAACACATAGCCTAGGGTCATTCCCATATTAGACAAGGCTTCATAGTATTACTTGAACACTTCTAGTTTCAGTTATGGAGAAACCTAAATCTTCAACATATATATTGATTACATATATATTAACACTCATGTGCAACTCTAAACATAACACACATCTTACATTTCTTACTTATATTCTATAAAAATTATGATGTTATGTTTGCACATTGTAATGGATTATCATGTAGTTATCATATATGCTCCAACTACCACAAATTTGTAGTGTTATTTCATTTTAGGATAGTTATTTCATAAGTTCAATAACTACCCTTAAATAGGGGGTTGTTATAAATTCATAAATCATAAGAATAGGCTAAGGATGAGGATACCTATGATATACTTCATGTGCCTAAAATAGTGTATTGAGTTCATATAGAAGTATTGATAATAGGAACATAAGAAGTGTTAATTATCCTATGTTATTTAGGAGTTAAGAACAAAAAAAAATTCATAAATAGAAATAAATCATTTTGGGCTAAATTAGATAGAAGGTAGCCAAATGTTATGCATGAGAATGCATGAAAGGAACATAGTAATAAACCATATAGGTAACCATGACTAGATTAATATTTATTGATCTCTTTAAAAGTGGAATTATATTCTTCTTACAATTAATATTATATATAGACATTTGCATTATATGACTATTCATATTATTCTCATACTTGGTATCAAAAGTGGAGTATATTCATATTCTAACCTATTAAAAGTTGTGAAGATAGGACAAAGTAGAGTTATACATGATAAAGTGAGTACATAATGCATGAATATCAAGCAAATATCCTACAAAAATTTATAATCCAAATTATTCTACCAATACTTTCCTAGACTTAAAATGTTATCTCATCATGAGACAACATTGTAGGATCTCCAAAAGTACACAAGTGAGTAGAGGCTAAAGAAATGGTTAGAACAGTAAGAGTTGTAGTAATCACTTAAGGTGTCATTTTTGGTTTTCAACTCTTGTGCACTACTTAGCCACCATTCTAGGTTTTAAATTAAGTATCGTACCAACCTACCACCTTTTACAAGTTTTTAATAGGTTAGCATAGCTAGGTGGATACCCTTTACATGTTTTCAACCAAACTAGCCCCCTTGTCTTACTAAATCATTCCCAATACAAAATGTTATACAAAATTCTTCAAAATTTGTACTCTATATAATACTTAACTTGATGGTGGTGGCATAGATGCAGGAGATGACTAAACAAAATAGTCCTTGGAATTAGACTACATGGCCTTGCGATGAGTGATGATATATTGAAGTTTTGATAGTGGCTTGTATGTAGGTATGTTGATAATTTGGGAAACTTCATTGGATGAGGGAGTTAGATTGGTCTTGTAGGCATGTCAGTCTATAATCATTTCTTGGATCAACCATAGAAGGGTGTGAAATAGAGCATGGTATCTAATGATCTACTTGATATCTATGTCATCTATTATGAAAAAGGCTACCTTAGTATTGGTGACCCTTATCTGAATCTTGCCACTAAGTTGATCCATCTTGTCTACATGACATTGAGCTTGGAGGCTAGTAAAAGAAATGCATAAAAGATGACTCTACTAATTGAAGAGGTTATAATGCACATTATCCCTAACATTAAGTGACTCCTAGAGTGCTCCATCCTTCTCCTTCATAGTGGTAGTGTGGCTAACCATGGTTGCTTTGGTGGTGGTAGCCATTGTAAAGTTTGTGCTAGAATTGGTTAAATAAGTATCCAATTATTGCTTCTAGTCCAAAAATATGCATGAAACCTATTGTTATTAAAGTAAAAGATTATCAAACATTCCTTGATACTCATCCAATAGAGTGATGAGCTTCATAACCTCTATTTCAACATCCTACCCCAATGTGTTGAAAATGTAGATTTTTGTGCTACACATTAGTACTTGGTTAACTCAAAGATAAGTGTCTTAAGTTTATGTTTATTAGAGTCATCGATTGCTTGAGTGACCAACTCAGAACACTCTTCCTTGATTATCTTGGCAATTTCATGTAAGAGAGCCTTCAAATTTACATTCTCAACCTTGG
Organism: Torreya grandis; assembly: GCA_037957365.1. Classification (NCBI taxonomy): domain Eukaryota; kingdom Viridiplantae; phylum Streptophyta; class Pinopsida; order Cupressales; family Taxaceae; genus Torreya; species Torreya grandis. Next base: position 523,632 of record JARHVA010007689.1, on the reverse strand, counting down.
ATTGATCCCTTATTCCAGAGAGGTGACCTTCTACATAATGGACTCTTGGAATTCTTCCACACCCTCTAGTTATTTTTTCAATGGTAGTTTAGAGACATCCAATGATGCTTCCTACTAGAGTGGGAATGCTACCAATGTGCCTATAGTAATTGAAGGGTTAGTTTATGGCATGGTCATAAGTAGAAGAGATAAGGAGGTGTGCATATCACCCATAATTAGGATGTCTCATTGCCAAACTTCTCATAAATGTAATTCTAGTAGCTATAAACCTATTAGAGTTATAGATAGGTATTTTTTTCTCTAGCTACTTAAATCAAGATTTTTATTACATAGGCACTTATTATTGTTATGTCATAGCCTCTACTTAAATCTTGAGTTATTACACAATGTATTTAACTTATTTTCTTTTGTTATCCTCCTCTGCTTTTTTATTAAGCTCATCCTATGAAACTTTAATTTTTGCTTGTTATTCCTCCTATAGCTTTTGCACATGTTCTTCTAGTTTATTCTATTCTTCTAGCATGGTATCCTTGATTTGTTTAGTCATAACGTATGTTTGTACCTATGTGTGTGCCTCTACATTAATGTTGATTTATTACACAATGTATTCAACTTTTTTTATTTTATCATCCTCCTCTACTTTTTTATTAATCTCATCCTGTGAAACTTTAATTTTTGCTTGTCATTCCTCCTATAGCTTTTGTACATGTTATTCTAGTTAATTCTATTCCTCTAGCATGGAATCCTTGATTTGTTTAGTCATAACATATGTTTGTGCCTATGTGTGTGCCTATACTTGAGCCTAATATTTACATAGGGCTTCATTTTCTCCTTATTCCTTCTTATTTCCAACTTCCTCAACTTACTGCTATGCATGAGTGACATCTTGCATAGTCTACTTTTCTTGCCCCATTATGTCCTTTTTTATTTTTCTTCTTCACCCTTAGCCTTAGGAGTGAGTGTAGCTTCTTTATTATTCTAATCTTCATCCATATTTTTATGATGCATGTCATGTGCTTGCTTGGCTATATCATAAGCTTCTTGTGTCCTTTTGGCCACCTCAAGAGCCTCACTTTAGTCAAACTCTACATCTTAGGCCTTTTATGCAGCCTTGACTTCTTCAACTTGTTAATTTTATGTTTGAGTTTGTTTCTATTGAGCTTTCTCCTTGTGGCATTTCTTTTCCTCTTTTTTGACTCATTATTATACTATATGATTTGACTCCTCCCATGAATCTTATTTTATTCTATTGTAGGTTTCTCTAGTGTGAGCTCTTTAACCTCCTAAGCTTGTTGTGAAGGAGGTGAATCACTTAGTTGGACCATGGAGATGGAAACATTTGTTTTCTTGCATCCAAGGTAGCCAACTTGCATTTGGGTTGTGTGAAGTTGAAGATGGAGTAGGATGAACTTCATATAATGTTGTTGTCTAATATAATGTGTAGTATTCAAGGGTAGGTGAGACCCTAACCTTGTACCTAGTTCATGGTTTGTGCATTAGGGAATCTTATGGGATTTTTGGGAGTGTCATAAAGAAATCTTCAACTTTGAAGGTGGTAGAAGGTTACTACTAAAAGAAGTCAACCCTTAACTATAGTTTCTTATCTTCTTCTCACATAGTGTTGACTATGATGGATGTAGGGCATTGAGGTATTTCCACACATAGATTTAGAAGAACCTTATTGAACACTTAGACCATGCATACTACCTTCTAGAATAATAATTCCTCCTCTTCTTCCATGTCATAGAAATATCTAGCCATGTTACCTAGTAGACCTCTTATTCATCTATGCCTATCTATGTTAGGTCACATGAGGTTGTGATCTTGGGCACCTTTAGATCATCTAACCAAGTTTTAGTGATATTTGTATTACACTTCGATAGGGGATACATTAATTGTTGCTCAGTGGAGAGCTTGTGTTTTCCTTTATATATCTACAAAGTGGTGGCTTCCTCTTGTTGTATACTATAGGGACTATTTTTCTAGGTGGTATAAGTGTCATATGGATGGATGTGAAGGATTTATACTTAGCAACTTTAACTTGTTCCATGGCCATGGAAATAAAGAATGGTAAATGCCCAAATGGCAACCTTGATAGCTCATGGATATGGATGATCATGCATTTTGGTATCAAAGAGACAAAATCATGTTTCCTTATGTATTACATGGTGTTCAATGGCACCCAAGAATTTATGGTGATCATATCTAATAAATCCTCCCACCATATTTTGAATTTACCTTCATGTGCTAAGGTGCCACACTTAAGTGTCCATATCAAGTTGCAAAATTTTTATGATAGCCAGTAGTCTATTTTAGGGTGCATCTCTCCCTTAGCAGGCTTAAATTGGGTGAAACATAATAAAAAATGAGAAACTAGTACTAGAATGTCTATTTGGAAGATGTGAAACACTTGTTGATGTTTATCAACAAATCTTGAATAAAATATTTAGGCCAATTAAACTACTAATTTTGGTGGATCATATATTATACAATGTCTACAACCCTTTTTGAAATTTTATTTGTAGATTTAATGGTCTAATAGAACCTCCATCTGATATATTCTACCTAGATGTGCACTGATTCATCATAAATTTATTCAGTTGGGATCCCTCTATATCCATAAACATATAATTCTTGGACCTCCTAAATGAGAGGAGGCATTCTCATCTTGTAGGGGGCAATAAAATATCCTTGTGCTAACATGCCCAACTTATGTATTGATAACTATCATGATATCGGGAATAGGGTAAATGTTGCCATCATTATAGAGGATGAGTAGGACTTGCATTATCTCCCCCAAGTCCCTAAAAGTGGGTATGCCTAATATGAAATTGAAAACTATGTTATGAAATTAATGGGTACTACAAGAGCTAGTGGTTATGTAGAATCAACATGATTTGGTCAAAATAATTATTACTATGTCGCTCAAAGGAAATCAAATGGCTCTGGGTCAGTGAATTTTGTCTACCAAAGTATCAGATCAATGATCATTAATTTTTTTTGAGCATCTAGCAAATCCCTAAAGATTTTTGAAGGATCCATGCTTACTAATTGATGAAATTGAAAATATTTTGGCTCTTTATTCTATAAAATTAGCTTGGCTCTTTGAAATTTCATCTTGCAAAAATATTTGGAAGGATGAAATATAAACTTGATTCATAAAATTATGCCTTTATAGATTTCATGCCTATTAATTTCTATGTAAATGTTTTATTGAGCTATCTATTTATCATCAATGAAAATGTTGATGTGGTAAATCTTATTTTATTTGGTAACTAAGGTAGTTAGTCATTAGTGTATGTTTAGAGATATGTTGTTATGTTTATTGCTATCCATGCATGAGTACAAGTGTATGATGCTGACTAGATGCTAATTTTTTGAAAATTAGGTCAATCTAACCTTGGATATGGCATTACATATTTGGGGATCATTTTTATATGGTGAAGATCTTAGTTGATTGGACTTGTCCATATATTTCCTAGACTTAGTTTCTTTCTTTTGATCCTATTGACATACATGATGACACACCTAAATTATTTTATGCATGGTTAGTGCATGTTATACTTGGTATTATGGTTCCTAAAAAATACTAAATATATCATCTAAAAACACACACATTCACATCGAGAAAAAGAAACACAAAATAAAACATATATAAATGGGAAATCCTGATATAATTAGTTCTACTTAGTACCCACTCACTTAGTAAAAAGAGATAAATTAAGTTTATTAGTAGTAGGGATTAATCCTACAACCATTCACCCACCATATAAAAATGATTCCCTACATATCTCTCAAAACAATAGTTATTTGTTGTGATATTTCATGTATAACCTAAGGCCCTTTCCATCTAATCTATAATTTACCCAAAAATGTTCTGAAATGACTATCATATAACTAAATTAGTTGATATTTTTGAAATTCCTTATGGCATAGATTCCTATCATGCTATGATTTTTGGATCTAATTATGAACTTCCTACATCCAAAATCCATTGCATTAATTCTCATCCATCCTATTTATTTTGATAAGCTTATTGGTAAGATAGTCACAATCCCTTAGTCTCATAAATATTGTGATGCATAGACTGTGTACCAGATATTCCATTGGAATAATTGTTTCAAGCCCATAGACCAACTAGAATGGAATAAAAACTATAGACCTCTTATAATTCATGTGATATCCCCAAAAAATGATAAGAATTCATTATTCCTAATCATCTCTCTTGACATCATAGATCTTTTTCAACATTTTACCCAATACTTTACTAGAGGCCTCAACTTGGCCATTAGCTTATGGATGATACATAGTACTTTTATGATGAGAAATCATGAATTATTTAGTAATGTATTTGATGGTATTATTTAATAAGTGTGTCCCTAAATCACTAATTATTTTTATGGGGCATCCAAATCTTATAATTATATTATCATAAATAAAATGTATTTCATCATGTGCACCATAACTAGGTGTTGCAACAACTTTGACCCATTTGGTAAATTAATCTATCATAGTAATAATATACCATACTTTTCTATGTTTACTTATTAGATTGATAAGTCTAAAAAAAATAATTCTCTACTTTTAAAATGGTTATTTAGATAATAAAGGCTACAAGGGAGTTTCATCCCATTGTAATGGCTTACCCATACATTGACATATGTCATGTCAATAAACCAATAAACATTTTTTTAAATTTATGTCAAATGTGTAGAGCTAGGTATAATTCTAACATGAGGTAAAACTTGGAAACATTTTATTTAAACAAATAAAATACTACCCAATCATTTAGATAGACTTCTAGAAAGTCATGAATGAAATCTTTGAATGCAGTCACCATTGTTCGATAAAAAACTATAGGTGCCTTCTTTAGGCCAAAAGGCATTACCTTGTATGCAAAAGATCCCCATTTCATATAAAATGTCATATTATCTTTTTCTTATTCTATTATGGGTATTTTATGATAGCCACTAAAGCCATCTGTGAAAGAGTAGACTTCATGACCTATGAAATATTCCAAAACTCCATCTAATAAATGGATGATTCACACATGCATCATTCAAAATTATATAGTCACCATAGACTCTGATCTCCCCTATTTTCATAGTATATACTACCATGGGACTAACCCAATATTACTTTTTTATGGGATATATTATATATACATCTTACATTCTATCGAGTTTAGCCTTCACTTTTAACTTCATGTTTGGATTAAACTTGTAGGTCCATTTCTAAATAGGTCATGCACACACTTTGAGTTCTATATGAATTTCACCCAAGGATGGATCGACTCATATAACCTCTAAAATTTAGTGGGAAACACATCTTGATAATCTCATATAAGTTTCATAGCTTCTAAAACTTTAGATTTAGTCCAGTAATCACCTATATGTGCCAATTTAGGAATCTCCTCACTTCTAATGTTTTCCATATGATTTTTAATAGGATGCTAGTAAATATTATTCATTTCCTCAAAAAAAATTACTATATAATTCATTTCCCTTGTTATCATGTAATTTTTATATTTCACATCTTATATTCTTTAGTAGGTTCTATGATTGGGTCCTTTAACAAATCTACTAGCCATTCATGTTTAAACAAATCAGTTAGATTGATATCACCATCACTATCTAAATCTTCAATGTCCTCCTATTCATCATATATTCGATGGCATGGATGCATAATTTATTGATCTTCCCTCTTGGTATATTTATATCTTTGTAATTATATATTTAAATCATAGGTTACGTTCTTCCACACAATGAATTCTATCATGGTGCTCAAGTATTTTGTGCACCCATGGCATAGGAATTGTTTGATTTTTAGAATTTCATTGTGAAATAAATGGTTCTAATATTCAAATACAAAAGTATATATGAAGTTTATTTGCACATGTTCCCAATGTTTTATCTCCCTCTTACATTCTTGATGCATATACCATGTTAAAGTTAAAGGGATAAGTGTGCCATGAAATATGTGAACACAGTACTTTGGTGCCACATGTTCTTCAATCCAAACTTCAACACATTTGTGAATATGGATTTTAGGGAAATCACCTTTTTGGATTAAATACCAATTACTTCTAATGACCTATGGTATTTTAAATCTACTAATCATAAGTTTACACATATCATCCTAGTTGAGATGATTATTTTTATGAATTACCCACCATGTCATTATATCTCCCTTCAAAGCATAATTCAAGGAACAAACCCACTAATTAATTGTTGGTATATAAAATTTTAGGAATATAATGAATTGTTTGATATCCTCAATCACATAGTACAAAGGAAGTTGTCTCTCATGGGTGAAGACCATTCTCATATGTCAGAGTTCATGATCACCATAAGCCCAATTGAGTATATACAAATTTGAGTATCCACTAATAGATGAATCTATTTATCAAGTTAAATTTCCTTCTCTATTCATCTCTATATAATCCTGTATATGATCATATGCTTGATAAATAAAATCAACTTCTATGTGAGTATGGGATTTAGTAAACATTGACACACATTCTTTTATGATGAACTAGGTTGCCAATGGTTGAGTAATTAATGGTTTAGGCTTCCATTATTAAGATGTCTTCAACTATTGAGTGATTAAATACTATATTTGAGGTTTTTATGCTCATATAATAAGTTTCACTTGGTTGTGTGTAGTTTTTTTGGGTTCTCTTTAGAGTTAACCTTTATCCAGCTAGTTTTTTGTGCAACATAAAGAGAGTTTGGTTCAACCAAAATGATGTAGATTTTGTGTCCCTTATTTAGACAAATGACAATAACATTATCTCCTTGATACACCTATAATTTATTTTTCATAATATTGATATTCATCTGACCATCATATGCCCATTTCTTGCCAATCAATATAAGGGCATGTGTTGTTACTATCTTCAAATTGATGAGTTCAAAGTCACCTCACAGGCTTAGTTATATAACTTTTATCTCAATGTATTATAATATTATAATAGGATCAACTCTCCCATATTCTGATAAGCTCATAATTACTAGGTTATAACTTTAAATCGATCACCCAATCACCTACCATGTAGACCTAGGAATCATGTTAACCATGTTACCAAAATCAAAGACATCATTTGAAATTTCATATCTTAAAACTTAAATATCTATTCACGCATCTACATCCCATGGCTTATTTTTTTTGACATACAAAACTATATTTTATGTCTTATATTTCCTTTATTTAATACACTCTAATAGATTATGTTTCAAGTTTATGATGTTCTAAGAGATGTCTTCATTGTGCAGTGTGCTTAAGAAAATAAATAGGTTTGTTAGCACATTAACAATTCCATCTTGATGAATAATATGCTTGATTTTACCATACATTTGGTCATCTATTATTTTATCTTCTCCCTCAATAGTGTCTTATTGAATATTTTTAAACATCTACACAGCTTCATACATGATCCTCTTTTCTATAGCTGGGTTTGGGTATTTATCCCATTTTGATTTTTGGATTCCCTATTCTAGAGGTATTTCAAGAGGATTCAATCCTCTCTCTACATGTGGGTGTATTATAATGGAGTTCAATAATGCATCCTCCTTAGGCTATGCATTAAACATGTTAACATTCCTAACAACCTTTTCCTTTCTTTGATTTTCTAAGATAGGACAATCTTCTATCTCATGCTATTTATATACTCTAAAATATGTGTAGTAAGACTATCTTTAGGGATTCAAAGGGAACTTCATTGCACATGATTATACTATCCACACAAATAGCACTGGAAATGAGGGCATTGATAATTATTTCCTCTAGTACCTTGGTAACCTCTTCTATATCTACCACTAGATCCTCCTCTATTTGAATGATAACCTCTTCTATACCCCATTTTTTTAAACAATATTCCAATGTTGATGTTGTTGGGTATTATATCCAATTACAAATTATTATTGAGCAACTGGTGGGATCTAACTAGTTTGTTGCTATTACATCATTATTGGATTCTAGGGTGTTGTGTACTGGTATTATGGTGATAATGGTGTCCAACTCAGTAAAGGAGGGTTCTAATAAACCAAACCTTAAGGTTGGTATTAAGGCAAACTTGGAATCCATTATATACCTACTTGGGTTCCACACCCTTTATTGACCTCTGGGTTTGAAATAATCTACTTCATTGAGGACACGTATTTCATAGGGATAGTGAATACATTCTTTGTAATGTCTTCTTTGAGCTCCTACAAATCCATACAATTACTTTCATTATGATTATGTAACTTAAAAAAATTATAGTATAAAATCCATGGGGTTTTTACATACTATTATAGGAGATGGCACTACACCTTTTCATGCCCTACTACTCTACAAATTTTACATAACTTTGTCTTGATCTTAGGACAATCATTCATGTGATGTACTTATTTCCCACACTCCATGCACCTTAGGTTTAGATTATGATTATATACCTCATAATATTTTTCTATCCTCTTCATAGAATATTTTAATGTATTTCCAATCTTAGAACCCATGATGAGAGCTTCCCCATAGTCTTCAATTTGTTCCACTCTCAAGATAGTAGCTCTAACATCTACCTTAGTAGCATATTGAGTCTATACTATATAAAATATGTTTATGGAACATAGTCCTTTGAAAAACCACACAAAGTTATCTTTATATGCTAAGGCAAATTATACCTTATTAATAACATCTCATAACCTATGATCTTAGTTGTAGACTGATTCTCCTTACTTGTGCCTAATCTCCTTCAAGTCTTGAATAGTCTAACTTGTAATTTATATATATTAAACTCTACAATAAGCCATTCCTTAACCTATTAATGAATTTCTTACAAAATTTGTCTATAGTATATAAATTCAAGTGTTCTTCCATTCAGTTCCCATATTAACTCATGCTTATTGATAACCTCCTTAGTAACACCCTTAGCTTACCATCTCATCTCCTATGTTAGTAAGTACTATTCAATGTCTACAAACCCATCATATATCACTAGATTTATAAATGATCCTAAAGAGCCTATTATTTAAATTGGTTTCAAGGGGATTAGATAGACAACTATTATAAGAGGAAGCTACATTCTATGTGATCCTACGTGCATACTACAAATATTCATCTATGCACTAGGAGAGTTAACCTACACACTCTATTTTTCTATGTTTCCTTCTTTTATCTACTTGGTTTCAACAAAACCTATGGCCTTCAATGTATTTAATTTTTTTTTAAATTTTAGTACCCTAATGATACACTTATTTTGAAAATGAACTTTCCCAACTACTATCTTCATGTCTGCTTAGTTGAAAAAGTTTACAAGAATATAAGAAATTGAGCTATGAGGATGTGTGATCTTATGGTGAATGATTCTTCATGTGAATTCTTCTTCTAAGCTTAAACCTATACTTACTGCATGAATTTTTCCTATTTATTTGATTAATAATCCTTTTTTTTATTTTGATAATACATGTTCTTGTATTTTCTCACTACATCTATCATCTAACTATTCTACGTCTACACTATTCTCACCTTCTTCTTTGAACATCTCTTCTTCCTTTCATTTTACGTCACTTCTTTCTTTCTGTTAGCATTCATATTATTATTTCATTTCATCTTTCTTCATCCTTAGTTATTTATCTCTTTCATCTCACTCATCACATCTTCCTATTATTTCATCATCTATTTTATTTATACTCTTAACTCTACTTGTAGCTACCTAGATATTCTTCTATTTACTCCATGTATTTTGTTATCGTAGTTAACATTTTGATTCCAAACCTTTCTTCTGACTCTTATTCCCTCATTTACCATTCTATATTTAGTTTCAAGCCTTATCTACTCATCTAATCATCATTTACTATCATTTCACACACACCCCCATACACTTGAAGTGACTATTCCATATTGACTTGAGTTATCACCATGGTCTTGTCCACCACCAACATCTTCAAAAGATAGGTAGTTGCTAAAAAAATTTCCCTTAAATTCCTCTAAAAAATAAGTCTTTCATAGGTTAAAAATATATGTATCCTTTTACTTCAAACTTATTTATATGTCCATCTACTATAGTAGCAACCCAATTATCTATTGCTCTTATCTAGTCATCTTCTAATTTCTACAAATACTTTATCTTTTCTTCAGTCTAGATTATAGTTTCTTCCATTCTTGGGTTAAGAAAATAATATTCCAACCATTTTAACTAGTTAGCTATAAATTTAGGTAACTCACACTATAAAATTTCCTAAATTTCTCCATGAATATTCTCTCAAATGTTTTCCTTTATGGTAAGACCAGTCCTTTTTTATTCTTGTTTTGAAAAATTACATATCCTTTGGTTTAACCATGTATCAATATCTCTCTACCCTGATAGCCATCTTAGCATAGCTTCCTTCAAAAGGAGTGTTTCATTCTCACCTCATCATTATTAGTAGGGGTTTTTGAAGCATTAGAACATGGTAAACATAAGGATAGTTATGATATACTTCATGTGTGTAAAATAGTGTATTGAGGTCATATAGAAGTCTTGATAACAAGAACATATGAAGTGTTAATTATCTTATTTTATTTAGGAATTAAGAATAACCAATGTTTCATAAATATAAATAAAGAATTTTAGGTTAAATTTTATTGAAGGTAACCCAACATTATACATGAAAACGTACAAAAGGAACATAATAAGAAACCACATAGGTAACCATAACTAGATGAATCTCTATTGATCTATTCAAAAGTGGAACTTTATTATTCTTAAAATCAAGAGTATATATAGACGTTTACATTCTATGAATGTTCATACTATTTTTGTACTTGGCACCAAAAGTAGAGTATGGTCATATTCTAACCTAGTCCAAGTCATGAAGATAGGAAAAAATAGACTTATACATGATAAAATGAGTACATAACAAAAAAATATCCTACACAATTGTACAATATAAATTCTTATACCAACAAGGACATTCATAGGGGTTTATCATAGAGATTAGGTTCTTACATTGCATTCACTAAAAAATTTTAGCACACAAGCTTAGTTTTAATAAACTAGACATAAGTAAACATAGGAAAAGATAATGACTTAAAAATTAGTATAGTGACATAAAATTTAGACCAGACAAACATTAACACCTAAATAAAGATACTAGAGCCACATGGCACTACTATAAAATATGTGGTTCTACTATCTAGTAGACCTAATTTTAGTATAGTTCATATTGGATAGAATAGTACACCAAGGACAATATAAGTTTACATAGAAATAACTATACACTTGATGGTTATGCTTGGATTTTATTAGGATTTTCATTAGCTTAGCTTAAATTCATATCAATTACTAAGATTGTGATTATCATAAATTTCATGATCATTCTCATATTCAGTTTAGATACTCAGATATAATCATTAAAACTCAGTCCAAAATTAGTATACTCAAATATTACATTGGAGGCATGTGTATGGCACATTGTTTCCATATGTTCAATTACACACATGTTGATCAGATGGAATGGAAAAAACCATGTCATTATCTAAATTGTATACACTTTAAATCATATTCTAGGTTATTACCAATTTCATGAATTGCTCCATCCATAGTGGTTGTCATTCTAAAGTGATCTAAAGCTATCTTATGTACTTTCATGGCCAAAATGTTGACATACACAATGAGATATACTTAGATATTTTTATCACTTTACATAGTTCATTTTTATATGCATATATTACACATGGGTGGGAAATGATGGATTCATATCCTAATTTAGTTTTTGAGCCACCCAAATTAGAGGGTTCAACACACTTTCAATCTAATCCAAGTTATTCACAAGTCATGATCCACTAAGTAGGGGTGGTTAATGATGAATTCAAAACTGGATTGAGTTCTTGATCCACCCACATATGAGGATTAAACAATTTATTATATTAATCTAAGTTACTCAATTATTTAATCATTATGTACATGCACAAACAAGTTATCACAAGGTTCATTCATTAGTTCATGTACCCAACCAATTATATTTATTCCTTTCATCTTTCCCTCTTTACTCAATTTTATTCAATCACTTCTTTATTCAACATAGTCTTTTGATTTTTATATTTCATAAGTAAGGACTTATTTATGCAAATTTTATTTCTAGGTCATGCTTTGGATCATATGAAAACCCAACTTCACATACTCAGACTCAACTTGAAAGGATTCACTTACTAGGTAAGACCATGTATGCTTATTTTTCCTTTATACTAGTCATTTCACTTTATTGAATATATAGCATAAATGGGGGGGAAATGTAATCACCTAAAAGTACATTTGATTTCTAAGAGTTCTAATTGAGGGAAACTATTCCTAACTTAGTCATAGACATATCTTAGAGCCTTTTATCACACATTCCCAACCTTTGTGTGGACCATAGGCATCCCTAATCAACTTAAACATAGTCTCAGACCCTCATTTCCTAATCCTAGCCCTTCATTTCCAATAGCTTTCCATCTAGACATTAATTCTGAATTAAGGACACTATATCCATGTGGCACTAGTGTCCCCAATATGGTATTAATTTTTTTACCCTATCTTTCTTGAATGAATATATTTTCAAAATAAAAACCCTATTAAGGTCATCCTAAGCATATTTTATTATCTATATAATCTAAAAAACACTATAAATACATTAATTTTAGACTTCTATCCACTAGATGGAAAATAGATTCAAAATACCTATTTAAACATGAAATAATTCAAGGAAAATCAAGGTTATTAATCCCTATTCTAACCTAATTCTACATACTACCATCTACAGCTTCCCTAAGCTTAGATTTTCTAGATTTCCAATCTCAAGCACACTCAAAGCATTCAATACCACTATAATTATATCACCACTTGGACTTGTACTAGGATTTATTTGGGGTTAAATACATTGGGCTTGATCACTCCTTGGATTATTAGTATGGAGGCAACTCTCTTTACAAGGGGGTGTTGAGGATGACCAGCATATTGACCAAATTTGAATTCAAGTATAATTCAGGTTAAAACCTATTATTTTGAACTTTTGAAGAATGTTTCATGTCTTATGGGGTCTCATAACAATCTAAACATCTTACTTATCTTTCTCCTAATCCTTGTCTAAGCCCATCCCTCTTGAAATAGCCTAGTCAACCAAAGTCAAAGTTGGTCAACCTTGGTAAAAAATGGGCAAAGGATAAAATTATGTTAAAATTGTTCTAATATGGCCTCTAACATGTTTTAATATGTTTCCAAGTCATTAATTTATCTTTTACCTTGTTTCATATGCAAAAAGGATCATGTGGCCACATTTTTAGCTCAATTAATGACATGTATAGATTTTTCCAAGAAATAAATTTGTCACTAAGCTATTGTTAAATTTGGGAGAGGTAATAAAATTTTAGGATTCATCATATGAAAGTTATAGAATCATTTATGATTAGGAAATTATAGTTTTCCTTGTTTTTAGGCCCTTTTGGGTACTTGTACGGTCTCCTTGAGTTCACTTGAAGCTAAAAACGTGGGTTTAGTGCCTCTTCACCTCCCCAAAGGTCATTTCCACTTTTTTGTTGAGAATATTGCATAAAATTTTTCATTTCTAACTTATTTTACTTCTTTTTTCCATTGGTAAGCCAAGGAAGGGCAAGTTCAAGCATTTACTATGGGCCATACAAGTAGAGTCAGGAATAATGCATGTACAAGTGGATACTAATCTAATTTCACTTCACATCCATAACAATAAGTCTTATATTGGAGGCTCCTCCTTCATGAACAATCAATTTCACTCCAAATAGCTTTTTATGAAATTGCATCTACGAGGGGTATAAGTTTGTATTTGTTTCTTGTTTTCAAAGATCCATGATTTTGTGTGAGTTTTAAGAAGTTTTTTCATGTGGGAATAATTCCATATATAATGGTTTTTCATCATCCAATTCATTAACTCTCAATACCCTTGAAGGATATTTCAAAATTATGCTTATTTTCAAAGTTGGCAGCTATATAGGGGTAACCTGAGTTTTGCAACATGGAAGTGAGATCCATGGAATGTTTCAATGTTCTTAGATCCATGTTTTAAATTTGGTTTCATTAAATTCCATTGTGAGAAATCAAATAAATTTATGATTCTTCAAAACTAATTCCCTATACTCCCTTGTTCACTGCCTTGTTTGTAGAGTGTGCTTACAGTTACTTTATGCTTGAGCTCTAAGAAGATTGTACAGAGATGTTATGGTCAATTACATGGTGGATTTCATGTTTTAATATCCAAAATTCACCAATATCCATGGATTTCATGTTATTAATTTAAGAATGCTATGACAATGCAAGGTTTCACTTCAAAAGACTGATCAAAATATATTGGGTTCTCAATCCCTAAAGTACCAAAACATAGACCCTAACACTTTTTTGAGTTAACATATGTCATGATATAATGAGTTATAAATGTTATTTATTAATTCACCTTGTAACATTATCTATATTCATTACCCATGACAATTTTTAGGTCAAAAGGAGGAATGAAGATGGAGGTTTAACAACCTCAAAGTTGTCAAAAACTATTGAGTGTTGATAGTGAATTCTTTAGGGGTGTTAGTGGAAAGTTGATTTTTCACCTCATATTAGAGATTGTAAACTATGGAATCAAGTTAAAAAAATATAAAATATTCCAAATATAAATCCTAAGCTAAGGTGATTGAGAAAAGGTAAGGTTTTATGTATTAACCCCAAAATAGTCCTCCCTTGTCTGCACAGGCTTGGGAACACTAACCTATAGTAGGCTTTAGTAGGTCTCTACCTCAATTGGGAATATATTTGTCAAGTTGGAGGTTTAAATTTAAGGTGGAAAATTTAAGGACACCTAACTTAAATTTAATTTTATTATTATCAACAACATGACCTAAGGGATCTCAAACTAACCTATAGGCAGCCCTAGAGCTCATAAACATAGTCATGTGGGGTATAATAGCAGTGAGGTAGAAGTTTGGAGTTTGAGCTTGGTTTAGAGTTATTAAGATGGATAAAATTGAAATGAGTGAGAATTTACCTTAAATAAATTGGGATTAACCTAAATCTAACATCTAAAAAACATCAAACTAAGCTCAGAAAGCACCTACATGGGCAAAACATGGTCTTAGTCCAGTTAGGTAAGTGGCATCCTAGTTAAGGATCTTGAGCATGAATTGATGTATGGTTTGAATGATTAAAAATTTAAATAAAATAAAATTGGGTACTATGACCTAATAAACATGAAGAAAATGTCCACAAACATTAATCCAAACTCAGACCATGACCCATAGGTAGGGTCCTAATAAGTGTCTCAGTCCAATGAGCAAGTGGCCTAATCTTAGGAGTGAGTGTAGTGAACTCTTATGAGACAAGTATGGAATATAAATATGAAACAAGTGTTTTTTATATGATAGGTACTCAAAATTAACTAACATGACTCCTACATGCAAAAACAACCTAGAACCAACCTTCAAAGTGTTAAGAACAACACAACTACAAGTGGGATGAAGATAATTAGAGGGTCAAGTGCCTCCACAAGGCCAAGTGAGATTATTTAGGGCTTGAATATAATTATATTAACCTAAAATAACATTAATATATATATTAAAAAAATAAAATAAATCAAATTTATCCACTTATGAGATTAAAAAGGCTAATTTCACCCTCAACTTTTAGGTAGTTACCTTCAAAAGTTAGTTTTGACTTTCATGCTAGTTGGAGGGCTAATGGAGGAGTTAAGAGATTAAATTTGGTACAAGGGGTATTGATGACCTAAGGAATACTCCCATTTATTAAAAATTTATTATCAATAAGGGATAATAATCTCTATTTTTTCTCATAGATAGGCCAATTTTAGGGATTAAAATTTGTAAAAGAGAGAGAGAATATGGTGGAAATTGAAGGTTAGGGTTGAAGTGGCTATGAACAAAAGTTAGGGAAATCTTGGATAAGCATGAAAAAACATGAGTTAAGTATCCTAAGGTTTTATAACAAGCCCAAGTGTGATAAATCCATGAAATAGGATCTAAATCCACTAGGCCTAGTGGAGAGATGTTGAAGCCATTAGAAAAACTATGGACTCCATTAGCAGCTTCAGACTCCTATAGAAAAACTATAGACTCCTATATTATAACTAAAAAATACATCAATATAACTAGAAAAACCATCAATAGACCTTTGTTAACATCATAGGCCTAATAGAATACATAAGGGATATTAAAACCATTTGGAGTGCTAGAAAATGGATGAATTTAACCCTAGGACCTAAAGAAAAGTTGTTGGTAATTCCATGAGGATCAAATCCATAGAGTCATATTATATATAATCTATATAGATGGAGTAAGCAACCAGTTCATTTTTCAATTTATTATTTTTTACAAGTTTTTTAGATGATCAAATTATGATAATCACTTTAGAGAATATATTGGGACTTGAATCAACTCCCCGTGTCATTTATAAAGCTCAAAAATTATCCTAAGTGTCTCTACTAGGTTTTTCACTTTAGTCAATCGAGAATGAGAAAAGTGATCCCATAGTGGAAAGAGTGGTAACTAAAATTTGGAGATATTTTAAGGTGTTTTGGATAAATTTTATCATATTATGTATCCTAACATGTGTCTTAAGACCCTTGGTATAGATCGGTTAGGCAAGATACAAAGATTATAGTGCCAAGTGTCAAGACATGCCTATTGGAGAGTGATCATGGTTGCAAAGTGAGGATGAGATTGTGTAAGAGAATGTCATGATCAATAAAAATATTAATGTAGGTGGAATCATCCTTTTAACTCTATCTCATCATCACACATGAGACATTTGTCCATCAATTGCTTTGGAATGCTCAAGAAAGGCCTATGATGAAGGCAGTTCACAAGAGATAATGATGGAGAAGATTTGTTATACCACACTTGGATAAGAGGATAATTTGGGAGATGATCAAGTGTAATTTAGTTTCATGACTCTTATTAAACTTCATCCACATGATTTATAACTAATTTTTTCCTTTGTACACTTGTCCTTGTGCCTCTTCAACTTCTCCTTTCTCTCTCATCTTCCAAGTTCTATAAATATGAGACATTTTGGCTATTGTAAAGGATTCCTATAGTTGGTATGGTAAATCCATGCCAAAATTATATGTTTATTTTTAATTAATCTAATGAGAAGCAATCTTGTTATACTCTAAGTCCATTTATACTATGTGTTGAAGTGATCCATCTTGAATGTCAAGTATAGATTGAGTTCATCTTGTTTTCATGTAATCCTTGAATATGTTGCTACAAATGACTTCTCTCCTAATAGGTTTCATGAAGTTTATTCTATTGTAATATACTTTTGAAGTGTTTATGAGTTTGGTAGTGTCATATCTAACCTTCCCTTTACTTGCCTTCATTTGTTGAGTTGTTATTTTCCTTCATGAGAAATACTAATGATAGGGAGCTCCATTGATGGTGTTGAGGCTAGTTTAGTTGTCTTAGTTCATTATGAAAATTCCAAGTGTATGAATGGAAGAAAATTTTGGTGTATCACCTATTAGTTTAGGTTTAATTTACATATTTTTCATTCCCTTTTCACCCATAATAGGTACTTTTAGTAGCATAAGCATATCAAGTCATATCTAGGGAACTATCCCTTTCAATCCTAGAGATTTATCTCTCTTACAATTTCCCACAACTTGAGAGATGATTAAATTTTGCATCAAATTGTAGGAGCTTCATAAAGTGTCCTAAGGTACACAATTTGATGACAACAGTTCTGGCATGCCTAGTGGGACAAGGTCCAAATAGTGGGAAGATTGTTAGTGTGTATTCTTTCTTATCATCTTTTGGAATCATCCAAGAAAGCACCAATGGTGACTCTAAATGAGTTTATGGTTTTAAGTAGCCAAAGTATCTATTGCTAAAGATTTTGATCAATTAATATATTTTTATGTGACTTATGAAGTTTATATAGATGGATATGAGGAGAATCCTCCCCATACACCTCCCTATCAACATTTTTATGACCCTTTCTATCCTTCCCAATAGTCCTATCAATAATACCATCCTCCCTATGAGTCATGGTAGTTCTATGGTCAACCTAGTCCCTTTTTAAATGAGTATGTTATTGTTGAGAAATCATATGACCCATATTCACCTTAGATTTGTTATGAGGAGTCAAGCACCAGCATTAGTTGGGAGGGAAAATATGAAGCTTTGGAGACCTTTCTTTAAGAAATTAAATAACCTAATAACTTTATCCAAGATTACTACACCTCTCATTACCAAAATGTGTGGGTAGTTATTCCAAAGTTTCTAGAATTGGAAAAGCATATGAGTGTGCTAGATAAGTGTTATCATAAAGCTCTTGGTGGTCTTATGGATTGGTTAAGACTTTTAGTTGGATTGTTAATGGACATGTTGGGGTGTGTTGAGGAAGAGAATAAATATGTCATTAGTGATGGATTGTCCATGGTAAGAGAGGATTTTCAATGGTCATCCTATGAAACAAGTTATAGCTATAAAAGAATATCCAAAAATATATGAAGAGCCTCAAGAATATGAGAAGGAGGATGAATTATTGTATGAATAAGATCTCCTTCCTATTTCTCGTCCTATCTTACCTCTCCCTGAAGAGCCCATTCAAGAAGTTTCACCCATCTCTGTGCCCATCCATGGACATCAAACTCCATCACCAACCCATAGACATATATATCTCTCTTCCACCATTCTTCTCCTTGAAGAAGAACCTATTCAATCCTCAAAAGAGCCTACTAGTTCTAAGATTCCAACTTGGGACCAAACTGTGAAGTCTTGGGGAAAGAAAAAGGTTAAAAGAAAAATCCAAGAAGATGATGAAAAGCATGAGGTGGTTATGGAAGAAAGTGATGTTCCCTCAACCCAACAAAGCCTTATTACTATCCAAGAGTCATTTCAAGAGATTTCTCTTTCTTCTATATCCATTTATGAGCCTCTCACTACACCTTACATTCTTTCTTTAGCTCATTCATCCATTTTCCACCCTCCCACCCCATCTCTTCTTGAAGAAGAAACTATTTTAAGGGAAGAATCAAAGGAGGAAAAAAAATAGTTTGAAACAAAGCAAGAGGATGACACAAGTAATGATGAAGAAGAATTTATCATTGAAACTCCACTTGGGGCTATCAAGCATAACTCACCCTTATTGATTCAAGAGAAAGAAGACTCAAATGAAGTTATATCTACTCATAAGAAGGATGGGGATAGAAATGGAGTGGACCATATGAAAAATGATCAAGATTGGGAAGATTACACCAAGCTCCTTGATGAGCTTGAAGAAGTTGTAGCTGACAAACCACTCATACATTCTCGAGACATCATGGGAAGCCAAGAAACATGCTTTGGTGAGGCATCTTTGGATCATGTAAAAACTAAAGAGTCTTATGAATAAGTTGAGGTAGTTGAATTTCAAGAATAATTCATGTTTATAAGTTATTTTCTTGAATTTGTCTCAGCTGCATTGAAATCCATGCCAAGAAGATTGGCCAACACCATGAGAAAGATGAAGGCTTCCATGCCAATGTTCAAATGGTAACATGTCTCATGTATCCATTTATTATATGAGGCAAGAAGAGTTTTAGACTTTCACTTTGATATATGAGGGAGATATTATTTTAGGATAGCGCGTGTTTAGTTTGGTTTTATTTCAATTTGTTGTTGTGTTTTTTTAATGCTCTTGAAGCACAAGTTGTGTGTTTCCTTCCCTTTATTAGTATTGGTCTTTGATTTTGTGTGTTTGGGTCAACCATCTTGTTTTAATTTAGTAAAAGTTATTTTAAATTCAATTTGAGTGCCCATATGTGTGAATCCATGCCCAATGGAAGGATTAGGCAACTGGTCTTAGGCATATTTGGCATGCCACCCCTAAGAATCACTAAGAATGTTGATCAAATTTGACCCAAAGTTAAATTTGGGTCAAACCATATTATTTTGAAAATTTGAAGAAGGTTTCATGTCCTTTGGGGTCTCATAATGGTCTAAACATCTTACTTATCCTTCCCCTAGTCCTCATCTAAGCTCATCCCTCTTGAAATGGCCTAGTCAACCAAAGTCAAAGTTGGTCAACCTTGGTAAAAAATGGTCAAAGGATAAATTTGTATTTAAAATTTTATAATATGTACTTTAACATGTTTTAACATGTTTCTAAGTCATTAATTTATCTTCCACCTTGTTTCATTTGCAAAAAGGGTCATTGGCCACATTTTTAGCTTAATTAATGAAATGTACATATTTTTCCAAGAAATAAATTTGTAAACAAGATATTTTTAAATTTTGGAGAGGTTATATAATGTTATTATCTATAATATTATAGTTATAAAATCAGTTATGATCAGGAAATGGTAATTTTCCTTGTTCTTAGGTCCTATTGGGAACTTTTACAAACTCCTTGAGTTCACTTATAGATAAAAATGTGGGTGTAGTGACTATTCACCTCCTTATAGGTAATTTAAAATTTTAAATTGAGAATATTTCATAAAAAATTTCATTTCTAATTTCTTTTCCTATTGTTCTTTTTCTCAATGGACAATAATTTTTATTGTTTATTGTCCATACATCACATTCACTCATAGGTGCCTTTAACATCTTGACTTTACTACGTGTCATTGGATATTGAATGTATGATTGAGCACTCACTATTAGATATTTGAATAAGCTCAAACGTTACTTTTCATAGATTTGACTAAGTATGTGGACCATCTGAATATGCCTGGATTGGCAAGCCAAGGAAGGGCAAGTTCAAGCACTTACTATGAGATGTATAAGTGGAGTTAGGAAGAATGATTCTATAGGTGGATATTACTTTAATTTAAATTAAAATACATAATAATAAGTATTATATTTGTGTATCCTCCTTTATGAACAATCATTTACACTTCAAACAACTTTTTATGGAAGTGTATCTAAGAGGGGTATAAGTTTATATTTATTTCTTATTTTCAGAGATCCATGGAGCTATGTGAGTTTGATGAAATGTTTTTATGTGGGAATAATTAAATATATAATATTTTTTCATAATCCAATTCCTTCACTCTCAATTAAGGATATTTCAAAATTGTGCTTATTTTTAAATTTGGCAGCCATATATGGGTGACTTGAGTTTTACAAGGTGGAAGAGAGCTCCATGGGATGTTTCAGTGTGATTAGATCCATGTTTTAAATGTTATTTCATTAAATGTCATTGTGAGAGATCAAATTATGTTATTATTATTCAAAAATAATTCCCTATACTCCCCTTTTCACTATCTTATCTGTAGAGTGTGCTTAAAGTCACTTTATGCTTGAGATCCAGGAGGATTGTATAGAGATGTTACGGTAAAATACATTATGGAGTTCATTTTTGAATAGCCAAAATTCCCAAATATCCATGGATTTAATTTTATGAAGCTAATAAATTTATGCCAAGGTAAGGTTTCACTTTAAAAATATGATCAAACTATATTGGGTTCTTAGTCCCTAAAGGACCAAATTAGAGACACTAGGGATTTTTTGAGATAACATATGTCATGATATAATGAGTTCTCAATGCTCTTAATTGGTTCACATTGTATCCCTATCTATATTAATTTCATATAACAATTTTTAATTCAAAATGAGGAGTGGAGATGGATTTTTAACACCCTCAAAGTTGTCAAAAGCTATTGAGTGTTGATAGTGAATTCTATAGGGGTGATAGTGGAGAGTTGATTTTGCACCTCACATGGGAGGTTTTGAACTATGCCATCAAGTTAAAATAATCTCAAATATTCCAAATATAAATCCTAAGTTAATTTTATTGACAAATGGTAAGGTTTGATGTTTTTACCCCAAAATAGTCCTCCCCTATCTGTACAAGCTTAGGAACACTAACCTATAGTAGGCTTTAGTAGGTCTCTACCTAAATTTGGCATATAGTATTAAATTTGGAGGATTAAAGTGAAATTGGATATTTTAAGGACACTAGTCTTAAATTGAAGTTGAATATTGTCAACAACATGACCTAAGGGATCTCAAACTAACCTATAGCAAACCCTAGATCTCATAGACATAGTCATGTGGGGTATACTAGTAGTGAGGTAGAAGTTTGGAGTTTGAGATTGGTTTTGAGATATTAATGTGGATAAAATTGAAATAAGTGATAATAAATATCAAATAACTTAGTATTAACCTAAATAAAACATCAAATCGAGTTCAGAAAGCATCATTAAGGGTAAAACATGGTCTCAATTAATTAGGGTAGTGGCATCCTGGTTGAGGATATTGAGCATGAATTGATGTATGGTTTTAAGGATTCAAATTTTAAATAAAATAAAATTGGGTCCTGTTACCTAATAAATATGAATATGAGGTCCACAAATATTAATCCAAACTCAGACCATGACCCACAGGCAGGGTCCTAAGAAGTGTCTCAGTCTAATGAGCAAGTGGCTTAATATTGGGAGTGAGGATAGTAAACTCCTAGGAGACAAGGATGTATTATAAAGGAAAAAAGATTGTTTTTTGTCTATTATAGGTCCTTTAATGTAAGTGTCAAGAACACACATAACTACAAGTGGGATGAAGACAATGGGAGGGTCAAGTGGTTCCACAAGGCCAAGTGAGAATCTTAAAGGATTGAATATAATGATATTAACCTCAAATAAAATGAGGAGATAGAAAAAAAATACAAATATATCAAATTTATCCACTTATGAGGTTAAAAAGGCCAATTTCACCCTCAACCTATAGCTAGTCACCTTCAAAAGTTAGTTTTGACATAGTAGTTGGAGGGGTAAATGGAAGAGATAAGCTCTTAAATTTGGTACAAGGGGTCCTCATGACATAATAAATCCTCCAATTTATTCAAAAGTGATGAAAACTTAGGGATAATACTCTTTATTTTGTCTTAGAGATGGTCCACTTTTAGGGCTTAAAACTTACAAAAGAGAGAGAAAATGGTGGAAATTGAAGGTTAGGGTTGAAGTGGCTATGAAAAAAAGTTGGGGAAATCTTGTATAAGCATGGAAAAACATGAATGAAGTATCATAATTTTTTGTAACAAGCCCATGTGTGGTAATTCCATGAAAGAGGATCCAAAACCACTAGAACTAGTGGAGAGATATTGAAGCCATAAAAAAAACTATAGACTCCATTAGTCTAACTATGGACTCCATAAACAGAGCTTCATTACTTTCACAGGCCTCATAGAATGTAAAATATATCTCAAACCAATTTTTAGTGCTATAAAATGGAATAACTTGACCCTATGACATAAAGGAAAGTTGTTGACAACTCTATGAGGATCAAATCCATGTAGTCATATTGTATGGAATCCATATGGATGGAGCTAGGGAATAGTTCCTTTCATAATTTCTTATGTTTTTTAGATTTTGGAGATGATCAAATGATTATAATAACTTGAGAGGATATATTAGGACTTGAATCAACTCCCCATGTCATTCACCAAGATCAAAAATTGTCCTAAGTGTCTCTATTAGGTTTCTCACTTTTGCCAGCTGAGAATGAGAAAAGTGATCACATAGTGGAAAGAGTGGAAACTAAAATTTGGAGATATTCTAAGGTTTTTTGGATGGATATAAGTATATTAGGTGTCCTAACATGTGTCCTAATACCCATAGTAGAGATCAATTAGGGAAGATACAAATATTTTAGTGCCAAGTGTTAAGATAGGCCTATTGGAGAGTGATCATGGTTGCAAGGTGAGGATGAGCTTGTGTAATAGAATGAAATGATAAATAAAACTCCTAATGTAGATGTAATCATATTTTTAACTCCCTCTCATCATCACACATGAGACATTTTTCCATCACTTGCTTTGGAATTCTCAAGAAAGGACTATGATGAAGGTAGTTCATAAGAGAATGATTGAGAAGATTTGATATGCCACACTTGGAGAAGAGGCTAATTTGGGATGAGATAAAGTATAATTAAATTTCATGTCTCTTATTAAATTTCATATACATTCCTTTTAATTTATTTTCACCTTTAGACACTTGTCCTTGTGCCTCTTCAACTTCTCCTTTCACTCTTATCTTCCAAGTTCTATAAATATTAGCCATTTTGGATATTATAAGTGATTCTAATAGTTAGTATGGAAAATACCTTCCAAAATTATACCTTGATTTGTAATTAAGCTAATGATAATCAATCTAGTTATACTCTAAGTCCATTATCACTATGTGTTGAAGTGATCCATCTTGAATGTCAAGTATAGATTGAATTTATCTTATTTTCAAGTAATTCTTTAATGTGTTTCTACAAATGAATTCTCTCATAATAGGTTTCATGAAGTGTGTGCTATTTCAATAAACTCTTGAAGTGTGTATGAGTTTGGTAGTGTCATATCTAACCTTCCCTTCACTTTCCTTCATTTATTGATTTTTTATTTACCTTGATGAGAAATAGTAATGCTAAGGAGATTCATTAATGGTGTTGAGGCTAGTTTAATTATCTTAGCTCATTATACAAATTCTGAGTGTATGAATGGAAGAAACTCTTGGTGTATCACCTCCTATTTTAGGTTTGATTTAAATTTTTTTCTTTCCCTTTTCAGCCATAATAGGTAGTTTTAGTAGCATAAGGACATAAATTCATATCTAGGGAGATAACCCTTTCAATCCTAGAGATTCATCTCTCTTACAAGTTCCCACAACTTGAAAGATGATTCAATGTTACATAAAATTATAGGAGCTTCATAGAGTGTCCTAGGGTACATAATTTGATGACAACATAGCCTATCCTACCAATGAACACACTTTTTAAATCATTCCTTACTTTTGAGGAGGATTAGGGTTTTCATCATCAATCAGTTATTACAATCAAAATATAGAGTTTCATACTTAATGTGCATAAGAATAGAACCTAGAAACATAGTTGCAAGTGCACCCAAAATTTTATAGCTATTTGGACAAAGGATACTAGCTCTATTCTCAAGACACTAGAGCCACATGGTGCTACTATCCAAGTGTGGTGCTACTATCCATGAGTGATTTTGACATAGGGATCTAGTTGATGACACTCAAACCTATTCATATCTAAGTTGTTAATACATAGATCTTTCATATCAGGTGTTTTCCATATAAGTTTTTGGTTACACATATTTATTGCTAATTTTAGAAATTCAAATCTAGTGAAAATTTGTAATAAATTAGTGGTTATTTTATGCATGATTTTTCACTAATTTAGATTACTTATCCCTTTAATCAAACATATGATTTACATAACTAAACCCTAAAAGGTTTAAACAATGTCAATAATAGGTTTGAGAAGTTTTAAACTACATAGGCATTGATTTATAGTTGATAGTTCCTTATAATTATCAATATAATATAGTTACAAAATACAAGAATATGTCCTTAAAATAGATGGCAATCTATATGATTTAGTGTCAGTCATTGACACCTTAGTATTGGGATTAATCCATTAATTTTTCATTCTAAATTAAAAATAAGGTTTCCCAAAAATATTTAAAATTTATAACTCCCTTTGAATATTAACACAACAAGAAACCCATAGTTGAGCACTTTAGGGTTTTATAAATCTCCAACTATAGCACACATACTGAAGAATAAATGCAAGGCTATGGAACCTCAAATTAATCCTTGTATATTCATAGGTTATATATATATGGTATCAATGGATATCACCTTATTAATTTGACCACACATGAGATGTTCATCAAGATAAGTGTTAACTTTTAGGAGAGTTCCATAAACTCAACACTTCATACTTCTCCCATGCTTCACCCTACTCTCACTTCATTAGACTCACTTGGATTCTATTCAAATGATTCAAATCATCATGAGCACATTCCAAATGTTTAGGATGCTTCTTTTATTTCTAATAGAGAGAATAATGATGGGGAATAATATTCATCCACATCTTGCCACACTTTAGAGGAGGATGTTTCTATACCTGACTCATCCACTTTTAGGTTTTTTTGGGTTAGGTAGACACTATAGAGTGTAGGTAAATGGGTTGGGGATCCTTAAAATGATATGTGGAAATGTTTAGATTTGAAAAGTGAGCCACATACTTCCCATACATCTACCTCATATATGGAGGCTTTTTGTGAGGCATTAGGTATTAATGAATGGGATTTTTCCATGCATGAGTATAACTCATTAATTAGGAATCACGCTTGGGATTTGATAATTATTCTTAAGGGAAGAAATATAGTTTAATGCAGATGGATATATTAGACCATGTATGTATTATATATATATATATATATATATATATATATATATACATTAAAAATTTTAAGGTGAGGTTATTCATAAAGGGTTTCTCATAGGTTCCTAATATAGATTATACAAAGAGCTTTGCACTAGTCACCAAAATAAACATCATCAAACTCACACTTTTTATTTATATAGCCAATCATTAAGATGTTCATTAGATATAAGTGAAGAGTGCCTTTATCCATATTGAACTTGATAAGGAGATTTACATGGAACATCCACTAAGATTTGTCAAGGATAATTATTTTGTGTGAAAACTTTAGAAACCCATTTATGGAATCAAACATGTCCCTTGGGCTTGGTATGCCAAAATGGTTTCATTCCTTATTTTAAAAGGATTCACTAAATTCCACTCATATCTTAATGTTTTCCCTTTTGATAGGTTGATTCATATTGTATTCAATTTCTTTATGTTTACCATATTAGATCACTAAGATCTCTTCCTCATCCATTACAGTGTTGAAAGAAGTTCTTCATGGTAAATTTTCCATGATAGATTTGGTTTTATTACATTACTTCCTTGGGATTTTAATTTATCAGTTTGACTCAAGGATCACTCTTTCATAACCTAAGTATGATCTCAATCTACTTGTTCAATTTCACATGGATAATTTTAATCCAACTCTAACTTCATTTCTATAAGGATTCAATATTGAGGTAGATTCTACTTCACCTTTGATTAATGCTAACTTGTATCAATAACTTGTTGATATCCTTATCTATTTGACATATACTATAATTGACATATCATATGTAGTTGGACTAGTCTTAAAATTCATGAAAGAACCCCATGATTTGCATTGGAAAGAAGCCAACAAGATTCAAAGAACACATAAATTTTGGATTCATTATAGAGTCTTACATTGACATTTGATTGATTGGATATACTCACTCAAACTAGGATACTAATATTTAAAATCACAAGTCCATTTTAGGCTACAATTTATACATTGGTTTAGGTCTATTTGGTTAGTCAAACAAGAAGTAGAATGATATTACTTTATAATATATTGAGGTAAAGTATAGGGGGATATAAATTCTACTAATGAGACCATATAACTTTAGGGGATTCATACAAAGTTTGGTGTTTTGTTTAGATGACCTACCATCATCTATTGTGATAAATATAGTATTATTTAGATTTATAAGAATGTGGTTCAACATCAGTGAATCAATCACATTGAGATTAACATGCCCTTAATCATATAGGTCATTCATGAGGACATAATTGATCTAATATATTTATATATGACATAGTAGGTTATATATATTTTCACCAAACCTTTAATGAGATCAAGTATATTCACTTATGGGATCTTCTTAAGTTTCAAGATAATGTAGCATCATCTTATAAGGGGGGATTATATCTTTTTATTTATGTCTCTATTTTGGGTGGAGTTTTTCCTATGGGTGTTATCCTTTTATATAATTTATGATAGACTGATTTTTACATGGGTACCTCATCATGCCTAGTTTTTGAAACCAATTTTTTAAAACTGCCCACATAATTTGTGCTTATGGGGGGTGTTAGAGTGTGGGTTTATTATTTTCCAATATTTATTTATTATGGGCATTTTTACCTCACTTATAGTTTTCCTAATTTCATGGAGAAGCTTGTTTAGGTGTATAGTTTGAGAAAAATACTATGAAGTAACTCCCTTGACTAGTTATTCTAGGTATAAGAGTTACTCCTCTATTCTTGGCTCTATTGACTACCTTTTTTTGGAGGAGTTACTATTTTATTCTGAGGGTTTATTGACCACTTAAGGATTTAATATTCTATTTTGATGATTTATTGACCAACTTTTATGGAGGAGTTACTCACCACTCTCCTATATGTATATCTCACTTGGTGAGAATTTTCAATTAATGGAATATTATATTTGTCTCTAATCTCTCTTTGAAATATTCTTGTATTTGATTTTTTTTGAATTTTAGTTGTTTGTTTTTTGATTTTTTATCATGAAAATATCATAAAATTATGCATACTCATGACCTAGTGATCCTAAACATAACTATGATATATGTAATCTCACCATTAATTTCAATCATAATTAAAGCATCTTTGAAAATAAAATTAATCATTCTAAAACATATGTCTTGAAACCTTAAAGCTTTCAACATCTTGTTGATTAATGTCCATTAAATTTTATCATAACCCTTCTTAAATTCAATAATAATCATACCCACATCCTGATTATATTTAAGCAGCCGATTCATTCCTTCCCAATTAGAAATGAGGTTATAAAGGATAAATCTTCCCTCCACAAAGCCAATCTAAGTATCTAAAAAAGTATTAGGTAGCAAAGAATAAAATCTCATTCCAAGAATATTATAAATAATTTTATATAATAAATTAAAAATTATTATTGTCCTCTAATTTTTAACCTAATATTAATCACCTTATTTAGGAATAAGATTGATAACACCTCTCTTAATCTTAGCTCTAATGGATTCAGTATTCACAACTTTTATAAAGATTGTAAGACAATCATGAGTAATTCAGTTCATAATGGCTTTGTAAAAATCAATAGGGAAACCATGAATCCCTAAGGATTTATAACACTTTATGGATTCAATCATTTAAAATACCTCATCTAGGAAGATCTCATTGTCCAAGGAAAAATCTTGTTCAAGTGAAACCTTCTTCGAAATACACCTAATACAATTACTTATATTGTGTTAGACATAGAGGCTCAACCCATCAAAAATAAAAAGGTTGGAGTAAAATGAGAATAAGGATTTATTTATCTCTCTAGGATATTTAGTAAAAATCCCACCAATATAGATCTTTGATAATTTTTTCTTACTATGTTTCATCTTCAGGACCTAAAGAAGAATTTGGAACCTTTATCTCTAAGCTTGAGCCAATTCAACCTAGTTCTAATCTGAGTACATTTGAATAAATAAATTTTATGGTTTTTATTTTTTTATTACACACAAACATATTTTTGAGAAGGTAAAAATTATCATAGTCTTGTAGAGCATACTCAAAATAAATTAACTTCCCTGAGTCTCTCTATAAATATTCCTTCTTTTATTAGCCTTGATCTAGCCATATCTTATAAAAATTAAATACTTAACTCAATGATACTATTATATTGATTAATACTAAAAGAATAATAAAAAAATAATTTAAATGTTTATAATAAGTTGTAATTTCCTCTTTGCACTCATTATATTTAAAGTGGGAAATATTTAGATTATAAAGGCCTTTCCAGACATATTTTCTAGAGTCCAACTTAACCTTTAGGAATAAATTAATCTAAATGGGTTGGTGGTAAAAATTGGTGAAGGGGAAGACATTAAACTTATTTCCATTTTAAACCTAATGAAAAATTACAAAAATCATAGTTTAGATATAATCTATAGAACCTATAATAATATATGTTCTATTTGATCTGATTGTAAACAAAATTTCATTACTTTTCATTTTAATTTTGAAAAGAGGGTCATAAATATTATGAACACTCTTCAACTTAGACCAAAATAAAATCGCAATGCCTTTCCATGAATGAGGATCACCACCTTATTTATCTTCTCTTTCTTCAATCATATTAAAATTAGCCCCCACAATATAAGGGATACCTTTTAAGTTGGATGCAAGCTAGTTCCATATTTCACACCTATCCCTATAGTCATTCAAAGAGTATACATTATAACCCAAAAAATCCTTCTTATTTTGTTTAATGAAAATCCACACAAATATATAAAAAGGATAAACCATTCTCCACAAAAAAATCATCATATTCAATATTAATCAAAATCAAATCCCTAATGTTTCCTTTATAATTATTGGTAGAGAACTATGAAGAAAATCGCCAAATATAATTAATAATAGAGTTAGGTCTAAAAACCATTTTTTTAACATATTGAAGAAACAAAAAATAAATTTTATCCCTAAAACATCTAAAATATCTAAAAATAGGTATCTTATCTAATAATTCAAGACCCATCACATTCTAACTGATAATCTTCAAATATAAAAGAAGGGGTTTATTTTTCCCACCCTAACAAATTAGACAATATTTTATTTTGATAAATCCTAATGAAACATTGAGGTATTATTATTATTATTATTATTTTTATTTTTATTATTATTATTATTATTATTATTATTATTATTATTATTATTATTATTATTATTATTATTATTATTATTATTATTATTATTATTATTATTATTATTATTATTATTACTATTATTATTATTACATTTATTTTTAGAGTCCTCAAAACTACCTTTAAGCCCTCCTTTGTCCCTTTTCCATTCCACACCAAAAGCTACATTCTTGGAAGGAAAAAAAACTTGTTCTATTGGTAAGTCTCTTCACTCTACCTTTGAACTTCCCAATAAAATGAGGGTCATTAGAGTAATAAGTATCAAAAGTATATTTCTCATATTAGGGTAAATATGTTTCTTTAAATAATCTATCATCAAAATAAATAACCATGGGAAACAAATTATCAAGCAATACATATGACCTAATAATAAGCGAGGAGTGAAAGATAGAGGCCTCAAAACCAAGTAGAGTAGTAAGGATGAATATTTATTATTTTGAGGGAATTTTTATAATAAAATAAGGATTATCTTCCTAAGTTTCAATTATTTCATATTGAATTGAATGTACCTTCAAAACTAGGACCTAATAAATAAGGTCAACTCTCACTATCAACTCATTATCACCATATGGTTGGGGGATGATAAATTAAGGGGAATACTTAGAATTTAAGGTAAAGGAACATCACCATATGGGATGCAAGCATTAGATTATTCACTAGAGTATTTAAATATAACCTCTCCTAATTGTGCTACATGAGGTGTTATGTTTTTATTATGTCTAGATAAAAGTAGTGGTTATCTATCATAATCACATCATCAACATACTTATTAAAGAGTAAATAACTTATAACACTACTTTATTTAAGATTCCTATTATGGTATTTATTCATACATTTTATACTTAGATTCAATAGGGGTATTGTTTTTAGAAGTTCATCCTTTTTGTATAAAAGAAATCATGGAGACCTCCCAAAGCCATTAATACAAAACAAATATGATTCTCCATTGAACTAAAATATTATATTTTATAGGAAACTCCATTACCTTCACTACTTTTCCCTTCTTCCCTGACATCTAAATATGAAAGAGTGTTCTTGCCAGGGAAACATTTACCACTATCATTCTAATCGGAGGTTTCAAAAATACTACCACATTCCTCAAATTTGCATGAGTAACATGAACACTCACAACCACCTCCATAAATAACCCAAATAAATGTTAACAAATATGTCTAAAACCAAAGGCATAAATGTCATAAAAAATGAGGATAACTAAACAATCACAAGAAAATAAATGGTGACAAAAATAAAAGAAAATCAAATAATAAAGACAACTGTAAGACACCATACAACTAGGAAAACCATGCTATCATAAAAAAAATATCACCAAAAAAATATGGGAAAATATTGGACTGAGGTATCCAAGAGAACCAAGGAGGAAAGAAAGAAATCTCAAAGTTTTGTTAATGTAGGATGACTCTTCATCTCCCCATTTGCAGAGCTCAAATATTTTCCTCCTCTTTCTCACTTACATGGTGTGACTCATTTGAGATCTTCCCTTTAATTATAGCTTGAGAATGGCTCATTCATTTTCAATTTATGTGTAAGATAATTCCATTTAAATAATCAATAATTATAATTTTTTTGAACTATTTTTGTGACTATGTCTAAGTACAAATTATGGGCCTCTATTTATTATATCCTAGTTTTGAAACTATCTCACTTTTGTTCATTAATGTAATCCAATATGCTTATATCACATTTATCATTATATCCCACCCTATGGTCATTAATGTGGTTTAATTATCTTTCTCATGATACTTAGATATTTACTTAGTTCTTATTTTCTCATTGGAAAAACAATAATAAAAACATCATAGAAGTACATCAATAAAATATAGGTTTGGATTCCATCCTTCATCATAAAGAACAATATAGGTTTTTATATTGAATTCACATAATTTATTTTAATCTTTAGGAGTTATACTATTACATATTTAAAATAATGTGTGAGGCACACTTATTATTTTTGGAATGTCACAATAGACTCTCATGAACTAAAATTATAATTTTTGTTCTTCAAGGTAGATAACATACACTCTTGCAATAGTTATACAATTCATTAGTTGTATTTTTAACTAATATTTGTTATCTCTATGGAGAGCACCCTGTTTGAAGATGTACAAGCATACCTTATCTCCAATTGATACAATTGGAAATTATCAGAGTGTGGGTGACTCTTTATTGAGAATAACATCTAGAGATGGCTAGTTCCCATAATATTTATCTCTAAAAACTATACTATTTTGATTTTTTTGGGATGAAAGGGGATAAAGAAACTAAAATGGAAAATCCTATCTAAATGGGGTGATGCACCTGAATGATTGATATTATTTGAAAGCTCTCTAAAAATGAGTAAGATACACATATAAATTTGAAAGAAAACTTTGCATTCAATTCTGAACATTAGTGTTTCAAAAGAAGACTTGAAAGAAGTTTACAAAGCAAATTCAAATCCTAACTCTTCAAATGACCTATAGAGGATGAGTTTTCATAGTAGGTGTGGAAAGGACCTAAAAAAAATGGGAAGTTGATGCCACTTGTATGATAGTACACAATAAAATTACACTCTATTATAATACAAAAAACATATACAGAAAATATTCTTTATTTGATAAATGGTGTCAATTACAATTTTTGCTTTGCTTCAGTAGTTATTGAAAAATGGCTTCAAAAGGCTAATATATAAGTTTAAAACCTTAAATAAAGTCAAAGTGACATGGAAAAGAGAATTATTAGTCTTATTTGAGTTAAAATAAAACTAAAATCCTTTTACAATATTAAATAAAGGCTTTAAAATCTTCCAAGTCTTCAAAAATTGCATGTTCTTTATTTTTGGCATAGAATTGAGAAGTGGTGGGCCCATGTTGACTTGTCAACCTTACGTTCATGAAAATAAAACCATAAATTTCAATTTAATTCCATATTAAAAATGGGTTTAATTTCTTTAATTTCCTTATCTTGCATGAAAAGCATGGGAGATGCATGAAACTAGTCAAACTAGTCGACTAAAGAGATTTGACCCTTAAGGACTAGTTAACTCAACTTGAGCTCAACTTGCATGAATTAGAACTTGTGGATTGAATTTATAATAATATATAAATTTATAAAAAATATATTACATGTGTTAACTCCAAAATTAATTCATTTGATATATTTTCAATGCCATTCTTTACTTGCTTGATTGACCAATTAAGCTTATTAGGCCAATTAGACCTAATAGCCTATCTTCTTAAATTTGGAATCCATTAAACCTTAAAAAATATGCCATGTAACTTTAAAAAATAATTAAATATACCTATAAATACTTGTATCATCACAATATATTTGATTTTGATGAGAAAACACTTGCCCTTAAGTCAATGGGGTTGACTAGGCCTATTTTGCTCCATTTTCTTACAAACTAGCCATTTTGATTGAGCTAGTTAGCCACTTATGAGATTATTTATGAAAAAATTTAAAATTTATAATGAAAAAAAATTATTATTATTTTATCTTAATTAATTATATTTTATTTAAGTGTCTTGCATTTCATTTTACATATTTTTTTCCATAAAAATATGATTTATTCCCTTATCCATAAAATTCCATGCATAAAATTGAAATTTATGGAAACCTATCTGATTTTAATTGAAATTTTAAAATGTTTTATTTTTATATATGATGATTTTATGTCAATAAAATCAACATTTTTCAAAACTAGCTTTTTAGTGTTTTAGGCGGGCTTTGAAGCCGAATATTCAAAATAGTCATTCATGAAGTAAATACCTCCAAATCCAAAAATATTTTCATTTATTTGTATCACACTTTCCCCCATAATATACCTGAAAATATTTGATTACCATGTAAAATATATAAAAGTTTACCACATGGAGAAATATGCATGTGGGGTTTTGACTGCGTTCTAGGCTACCTACGCTCTTAATAATTTTTCATAAATCACATCCCCAAAATTGGTAACAATTTTTAATTAATTATAATTAAATAGGGGTAATAAAAACATAATAATATAATTTATCCAAAATTCACATGTGGTGAAAGATATGAGCATCTGAACAGGAAGCTAGGAAGGGTGTTTAGAACTACAAAAAGTGAATATTTTACCAAAATGAAATTTAATATTCACATGATTCCAAATGCCTAAAAAAATCATAATGGAGTCTTTAAAATTCTATAAAAACACATTTTTCTCTAAAATTCAAAAAACTCCTTTTTGGCCTATATGCCTATTTACTTGCATAAGCCTATATGAACATGGTTTATTTAAATTTAAAGTTTTAAAACTCATTAAAGGTATTATTATGATGTAAAAACATCATACCATTATTTTAAAACTTTTACCTAGAATTATAAACCTCTGTGTCACTCCATAATGATGTCTACTCTAATGGTGATCTCCAATGAACATGCTGAGGAATGTTACAAAACAACAAGTATCTCCACTCATCCAATGGCCATGAGACTTTGTAAAAAGTTTCCTCAAGTAATGGTGACCATATGTACAAATTTTAGGTCTTAAAACCACTTGAAGCTCTCAAAATCATCAATTTCCTTCAAAATTTACCCCCTATGCATGGATTATTTGCATATTTAGACTTGGTAATGCTCTTTTAAAATGACAATGACCCATTTACAATCCATTTTTGAAATTTTTTTACAAAAATTAATTATTTTAGGCCAAATTTTATTTGTATAACTTCATACAAAGAGATATTGGTGAGATTTAAGAAAGTTTTGAATGATAGGGGTAGTAATTTGACCTTGACAAGTCAAATTACTAACAATTTTGGTGACTTTCAGGGGTTGACTAGCCTACTAGTCAAAGAAATAAAAAACTTTGTCTATGAAAAAAAATTGGATATACACTAAATATTGAAATATATTTTTTGGATAAAGACATAAACAAGATAACTGACACAAATAACAACAAACATGTGCACATGTGCACTTAGAGGAAAGCAACAACAAGAAGTATATTATGTACAAACTAAAATCCAAATTGATGGTCCTCCTATATCAAATGTAAATATATTTGATGCACAATGGAACTTTGAACCATGATTACTTCCTTTTGATATCCCTCTTCTACAAATGGGAACACTTATATGTTCATGTATTTTGGATGATGCAACTAGGACTCCAAATTCCATTCTTAGGTGCATGGATTGAAGATATATATCTAGGATCCAATCATATTCATCCCATATTATCATTTTTTTCATAAAAAGTGTTATATTTACCTCATTCATAGGTTGATCATGATTTGACACATTCTCATTCAATGATTGTATTAGTAATTCAGTTAGTATACCTGGATTGATGTCTTCATTTGACTCCATTTGGAGTGGTACTTTGTCAAAATATTTAGATCCTTGATAATCATAAAAACATGGATGTAGTATGACTTTAATTTATTCTTGATGAATAACAAAAATAATACTCTTTACAAGACATTCATAAATATCCACTTGGGGTGGAGATGGACCATCAAATTTTGCATAAAAACTCTCCAAGTCATCCCAAAAGGATTCTTCATCATGATCAATGGAAAATACATGAAATTCATAAATATTTTTAAAATTTGAAACATGTTAATCATATATTTATACCTTTTAGATGAAGTCAAATGAAATTTCTTTATTTTCTGTACTTGACTCATCTTTATCAAGAGTATTCTCCATCTTAGCAATGGCTCTTTGTGAGTTGTCTTCATGGCTACCTTTTGAAGAAATATGTGTTTGTATTTCATCTATCTCAGCTACTAAAAAATCTTGATAATCATCTTACAAGTCATCTTCTTGTTCAACATGAAAAATAAAATCACTTTTATCCTAGCCAAGTGATGTCCCAACTATGATTTCTTCTTCTTGATCACTAGAATTATCATCATTATCTATATCTTTAGCTACATCTTCTTCACTTGCCTCACAAAAAAGAGGTTATTGATCCAATAGTGGCATGGTAGACCCCTATAATTATTCAATAATATGTGAAATATCTACATTAGTAACCATAAATACCTAATTTTGCTCATAAGGATGCTCTTCTTGGATCACCTTCACCTCATCTCTCTGGACTTTTTCTTGAATGGCTTTCCATGAAGGAAAGGATTTAGTATTTTGAGGAGGAAGGGATGAAGGCTTAATGATCTCTTACTTGAATTAAACATCTTAAATGATGCTTTATTGTTCCTCTTTCTTACTTAACTCCATGATTTGGTTCCAAGATGGGAAAGATAAAGGTTCTTTTTTGACCTTTTGATTCTAGTTCTCCTTCTCTTTCCTTATCTTTAGCTTCAACTCTATGATATATTTATCAGTATTCTCTTAAAATATCTTCTCTTTAGAGTGGTTAGTGGTTTCAATAGTAATTTTCCTCATAGCAACCTCTTTCTTTCTTTGAAAGTTCTCTTGGATAGATTTCCAAAAAGGGAAGGTCTAAGAAATATATGAAGAACTTGGCAAAATCAAAGGGGCTCTTGGATGGTCTTTTAAGGAGGAATCAATGGCATATAATAAGTATATGGTTAAACCTATTGTTCTTTAAGTCCTTTTAGTTTATCCTCAATAATTTGAGTGTAACCACCTACATCCATCATCTCACTATGAGATGATTCCAATTGGCTCTCTCAATAGGTGCCCATTGCTCTTTTATTTGTTGCAAATAATCTCTCACATAATAGATCAGGTGAGTAGGGGTATCTTGTCTATAATATATCTATGAGTACAAAACTAGTGCTTAATTTTCAAGGTTCACTAAAGTTTGTTTAAGTACTGGTATAGATTGGGTAGCTGTAAAGTGGCCATGACTATGTTGGCTAAATGAGTAAGATAGCTCATGATAGGGCATGTTATACTGATCATAATAAAGATTATATGCATCCATAATAAAATAAGCTATTATATACCATTAGTAATATAAATGTTGAAAGTAATAAATATTCAAATGATACATGATGTTCATAATGAACTTTGAATCACTGAAAGTGGCACTGATCTTCTTCTGAATGCCTCCAAAAGCTAGTGTGTAGAACGAAGGTCCCACTAGGTGTTCCAAAAATTATTATCACTCTAGAGTGCACCATAATTAAAGATGCATAAAAAAAACCCTATATCTAATACAATTTTATCTTCTCAAAGTGTGCGTGACTCTGTATTGAGAAGAACCTCTAGAGAGGGCTAGTTCCCTTAAGATTTATCTATTAAAACTAATTTACTATGACTTTGGGGTGAAAAGGGGGAGGGAATATTGAAAGGAAAATCCCATATAAATGGGGTGATGCACTTGAATGACTGATATTATTTTAAATATTTTTAAAACTGAGTAAGACACACATATGAATTTTAAACAAAACTTTGCATTCAATCCTAAACATCAGTGTTTCAAAAGAAAGACTAAAAGAAATTTACAATGAAAATTCAAATCTTGGCTCTTCAAATGACTTGTAGAGGATGATATTTTCATAGCAAGTGTGGAAAGGACATAGAAAAATGGAAATTAGATTCCAATTTTATGCTAGTAAATAATCAAATTACACTCTATTTTGCTTTTAAAAACATATGCAAAAAAACTTCTTTATTTGATAAATGGTGTCAATTATAATTTTTGCTTTGCTTCAATAATTATTGAAAAATTGCTTCAAAAAGATAATATATAAGTTTAAAACCTTAAATAAAGTCAATTTATGATGGAAAAGAGAAGTATTAGTCTTATTTGAGTTAAAATAAAACTAAAATCCTTTTACAATATTAAATAAAGGCTTTAAAATCTTCCAAGTCTTCAAAAATTGCATGTCCTTTATTTTTGGCATATACTTGAGAAGTGGTGGGTCCATGTTGACTTGTAAAACTTAATTGAATGAAAATAATGAAATAAATTGGAATATAAATCCATATTAAAAAAAAATTTAAGTTCTTTAATTTCCTTATCTTGAATGAAAAGCATGGGAGATGCATGAAACTAGTCAAACTAGTCAACTGAAGAGATTTGACCCTTAAAGAGTAGTTAACTCAACTTGAGCTCAACTTGCATGAATTGGAACTTGTGAATTTAAATTATAATGATATATACATTTATAAAACATATATGTCATGTGGTAACTCCAAAATTAATTCATTTGATATATTTTCAACACCATTCTTTACTTGTTTGATTGACAAATTAAGTCTATTACACCAATTAGGCCTAGTAGCTGATCTTATTGTGTTTGGACTCAAATTAACCTACAAAAATGTGACATAAATCCTTAAAAATAATTAAATATACCTGAAAAAACTTTTCTCACCACAATATATTTGATTTTTATGAGAAAACACTTGCCATTCAGTCAATAGGGTTGATTAGGCCTATTTTGCTCCATTTTCCTACAAACTAGCCATTTTGATTAAAATGGTTGGGACACTTATGGGATGGTTTATGAAAAAATTAAAATTTTATGATGAATAAATAGTTTTATGATTCAATCTCCATTGCTTATATTTATTGAATTGTCATGTATTTCATTTTACACACTTTTCCCATAAAAAACATGATTTATTCCCTCATCCATACAATTCCATGCATAAAATTGACATTTATGGAATAATATTTGAATTAATTTAAATTTAAATTTTTTTTATGTTGATCCATGATGATTTTATGGAAATAAAATCAACATTTTGTAAAACTAGTTTTTTAAGGTTTTAAGCAAGCTTTGAAGTTGAATCCTCACAATGATTATTCATGAAGTACATACCTAAAAATAAAAAAATATTTAAATTAATTTATATAAAACTGATCCCCATAAAATCCTTGAAAATTTTTGGTTCCCATGCAAAATATATAAGTTACCAATGTGGAGAAATCTGTCTGTGGGGTTTTGATTACATTCTAGATTGCCTACACTCTTAATGATTTTTCATAAAGAACATGCCCTAAAATTGTCTCATTTTTTTATTTATTATAATTAAATATGGTTATTAAATTCATAATGATATCATTTTATCAAAATCCATGCGTGGTGAAAGATATGAGCATCTAAACAAGAGGCTAGGAAGGGTGTCTAGAACTACAAAAAGTGAAAATTTTACCAAAATAAAAATAAATCTTCACATAATTCACAATGCCTAAAAACATCATAATTTTTTCTTTAAAATGATATCAAAACACAATAAAATCATATTTTGCTTGAAAATTCAAAAAAACCCTTTTTGGCCTATATGCCTATTTGCTTGCATAAACCTGTATGAACAGGGTTTGCTTAAAATTTAGAGTTTTCAAACTCTTTAAACATATTATTATGATTTTAAAAAAATCATTCCATACTTTTTAAACTTTTACCTAGACTTAGAAATCTCTATGGCACTCCAGAATGATGTTTGTTCTAATAGTGATCTCCAATGAACATGTTGAGGACTATTACAAAATAGTGAGTATCTCCACTCATATAATGGACATGAATTTTTTTTCAAAAGGGTCCTCAAGTCATGGTGACCCTATGTACAAAATTTGAGGTCTTGAAACCCCTTGAAGTTCTCTGAATCTTCAATTTCCTTCAAAATTGACCCCTTGTGCATGGATTGTCTACATATTTGAACTTGAAAATGCTATTTTGAAATGAAAGTGACCCATTTGTGATCATTTTTTGACAATTTTTACCAAAATTAATGCTTTTAGGCCACAATTTATTAGTTTGACCTGCTGTAAAGGGATATTGGTGAGATTTAGAAAAGTTTTGAATGATAGGGGTAGTAATTTGACCTTGATAGGTCAAATTACTAAAAATATCTTCTACATTCTCTTTCAATATTAAAATTTGTAATTCAGCCTATTTAACCTTCTTATTTAAATATCTATTTTCATCTATTAATTGACTAAATTTATTATGCCATTTAATCCACATGGTCTATATCTTGACATCCCTTTTCATTAATCATTCTTCATGATGGAGCTCTTTGGTATGAGTGAAAATGGGTAAAAAATACTTTTATATGTCTCTTAAAATCATAGGATACCCTTATATTAAATTCTAGGTTATAGGGTATTGAAAATGTACACTTTCTACTTATGCCACACTAGCTAGTGTATCTATCCCATTCTCCTTTTTCCCAAGATCCTTAATGTGTGTCGTAAAGGTTTTTTTTTTAAAAATAAAACCAGGGGTAAAAACTTTTATTCAATCAACAGCAAAAAAACAATCAGAAAACCAGCCAAACCGGCAGAAAAGAACCAAAAACCACATACACATTACTCACTCATACCTTTCTTATCCTCAGAAAGAATTCTATTCAATACGTTACAAATATCATTCGGCAACTGAGCTATCTCAACCACATTCCGCTCCACCATCTCCTCCGAGGCCCATCTAGCCAAACAATCCGCAGCCTTGTTCCATTCGCGCGGAATGTGATTAAAAATGACCGTCTCCAAAAGAGAACTAATTTGTAAAATTTGCTGAACCACCAAAGAAAGTTGCCAATTCACATTAGTAATTTGCCGTTCCTGGACCATATTGATCAAAACCAGCGAGTCGGCCTCACAAATTACTCTTCGCCAACCCATCTCGTAAGCTCTTTTCAGAGTGACCAAGATAGCTTGGCCTTCCATCTGATTAATCATCTGTTTTCCCCTACACTCTGAGAAGATGAAGATAACATCAGTCGATGCATCACGCGCGATTCCTCCAATACCAGCCGGACCCATATTGCCTCGGGAGGACCCGTCCGTATTAATTTTTAAAAAATCCACCTGGGGGGGCATCCACCTTCCACTTCTCTCCATTTTCTACGACCCACCCCCACTTCTTCTGACACACACCGAGCTTGGTATCAATCCACGCACCCCCAAGCTGCCAATCACTTCAGCATCGCTCCTTGCCATGGGCAGAGCGACTTCACACTTGGCTTCCACGGACTCCTGAACCATTCTACTAATCCTGCTCCAGACCTGCACAATCTCCATCTTGGAATCATTAAAGATCCTTCTGTTACATTCCAACCAAACCTGCCACAACAAAAATATGGGCCCTGCGTACCAGACATCCTGCAAAAATTGAGCTCCAGGTGGCGGCCGGTCCAGCTGCTGCCAAAAATCAAGCAGAGAGAAGGCGCGAATTCCCTTGCATTTCCATGCTTTCCACCAGGTGTCCCAAAGCTGAGCAGTAAAACAACAAGAGAAAAATAAATGGGATGCATTCTCCTCCTCTGTGCCACACAGGACACACCGAGATGGCTCCACAAATCCTCTTTTTCGTAGATTATCCCAGGTCAAACAACGGTTCCATGCCAATGTCCAGACGAAGCAGTTACATTTCGGCCACGAGAACTTGCTCCAAGTCCGTTTCCACCAAGTAACCTCCCTTTCTTCTCCAAATTTTTGCACAACCAACTCCTGGTACCCAGCAGAAACCAAATATTTTCCTTTTGGGTGAGGCGACCAGGCAAGTTCGTCGGTCCCTCTGAGGGCACAACAGCTACGCCTAGCTAAAATCCCCTTCAATTCTTCGCATTCCACCTCCATATCTCTGACTGGCCAATCCTCTAGGCATTTCCATCTTGCTTCCATAAGCTGATCCTGACGAGAAAACAACTTAAAATCACTCACCTTATACCAGCCCGCTACACAAAATCTCTGAGAGAGAGCTTGAAGATGAGGGTACTGCTGAGTTATAAGGGGACAACCATCCCACGAGTCATGCCAGAACTCCACCTCAGTCCCGCTTTTGCAAATCCAGAACAACCCTCTTTTTATCAGTGCCGCCCCTTTCTTAAGAGTATCCCAAATAATTGACCCCTTCCCTGTCATATGATATCTTGGTATGTCCTTGTGTGAACATCCCGGAAAGTACTTATGCACCAAAACTTTGGCCCATATGCAATCCTGCTCAGTGCACCATCTCCAGTAGAGCTTGGCTGCAAGTGCCGAACCAGCCAGAAGGGATTGTCTGAGCCCCAAGCCTCCCAATATTTTTGGGCTACAGACAACATCCCAACGGATGAGGCTCCATTTGGTCGAAGACAAATTCCCAGCCCACAAAAACTGTCTCGCAAGAGAGTCCAAATCCTTCACAAAGCTAACCGGTGCCACCTGTAGCATGCACCTGTACAGGGGTAGTGCCTGGACCACCGATTGAATCAGCTGGATTCTACCTACAAAAGATAACCATCTGTGAGTCCAATGATTCACCTTGGTCCTAAATTTATTCAAAATACCCTGACAAGACTCCTTGGATTGTCTACCCGTGGTGACAGGGATGCCAAGATAGGTAACCGACAAGCTGCCAATTTGAAATCGAAGAATTCCAGCCACTCTCCGTTGAATCGCTAGAGGCGTATTGAAGAAAAAGATGGATGATTTTACCTCATTAATAGCCTACCCCGAGGCCATGAGAAAATCATCCAAGCACCTCCGAATATTAGTAGCCTCTCTAATGGTGGCTACTCCCATCATGGCTACATCATCCACAAACTGGAGGTGAAAGAGAACTGGAAGCTCGCCATCCCATCACCACCCCTGAATCTCCCCATCTCTCGTATACTCTCTGATCCTGCATCCTAAACCCTCAGCCAAGAGAAGAAATAGATATGGGGAAAGGGGGTCACCCTGCCTCAAGCCCCTAGTAGCCCCAAACAAACTTGTATGTTCACCCCTGACCAGCACTGAGAACGAGGTCGAAGTAACGCAACTCATAATCCACTCAATCCAATCTCTCTCAAAGCCAAAAGCCTGCAAAAATTTCTATAAAAAGGACCATCTCACCCTGTCATATGCCTTTGACATGTCCAACTTAATGAACATAGCCTTCTCTCTGGATCTGGACATCGAATGGACCGCCTCCGTCACCATCACAATACCATCCAAAATCTGCCTACCCTCCACAAAGCCACTCTGCTCCTCCGCAACCAGCACCTTCAGGCATCTCTTCAGTCTTTCGGCAATCACCTTTGAAATTATTTTATAAATAACATTACACAAGGAGATGGGCCAAAATTGGCTGAGACGATCCGCTCCCTCCCCCTTCGGAATGAGAGCCAAAAAGGTAGAATTCAAAGCCCTCAACATCTATTTGTTAGCTTGTGACTCCTGGACCACAGCAAGTAAATCCTCCTTAATAATCTCCCAAAACTCCTGATAAAACTCAACTGGAAACCCATCCGGTCCAGGCGCCTTACCTTTTTTCATCATAAAAACAACCTTCCTCAGCTCCTCCATCGAAACCAGGCGCCTAAGCTGAAACTTCATGTCTTCTAAAACTAGAGACGGAATGCAAGACAGAATCAAGTTCTCCTTTGCCACATCCCGCTGTCCATCTTCCCTGAAGAGGGTGCTGAAATAGTGTTCAGTCTTAATGCAAATGTCTCTCGTGGAGGAAACCACCTCACCTCTCTCCGTGAGCAGAGAAGTTATCCCATTATTGTGATTTCTGGCTTTGACCGAGTTGAAGAAGAAGGCCGTATTCCTATCTCCCTCCTGCAACCAATCGATCCTAGCTTTCTATTTCTAGAAGATTTCCTCACGCAGCTCCCACTCCTCCAGGGACCTCAGCGCCTTACCCTCCTCCTCCAACAATGCCCGGGTTAAACCGTCCTCTCTTATCCTTCTAGTGACAACATTTAGTTCCTCCTGTGCCTTAGATTTCTCCTGGAAGATGTTGCCAAATCGCTGTCTATTCCATCTTTGAAGCCTGTATTTGACAAATTGGAGCTTCTTAGCAAAAACATACATGGCTATTCCAGTCTTCAGCCTCCCATCTCTCCACCATCCATCCATACAACCAAACAACTCCTGGTCCTGC
Organism: Torreya grandis; assembly: GCA_037957365.1. NCBI lineage: Eukaryota > Viridiplantae > Streptophyta > Pinopsida > Cupressales > Taxaceae > Torreya > Torreya grandis. Next base: position 479,541 of record JARHVA010007689.1, on the reverse strand, counting down.
AACCACATGAGCTGAAATTTGAAGGGTGGCTTTTGCGCCTTGAAAGCCAAAGCGATGTTCAGCTTAATTGGCCAATGGTCAGAGCCACGCCAATCTAATATCTCAAAGTTGAGCATCCATCTGCTTCCCATCCAAAAATAGGAAGCCAAAAATCTGTCAATCCGCTCCGCTACAAATGTGTTATCCAGTCTTCTGTTGTTCCATGTAAAACAGCCATTACTTGGCTTAATGTCCACCAAGTTGTGTTCTGCTATTTTTTGGTTGAGAAGAGCAGAGGATGGTTCAAACCTGCTATTACTGCCCCTTTTTTCTGATATGTCCAGAATCGCGTTAAAATCTCCAGCTAGGATCCAAGGCAGGTAAGGATATTCCTGACGAATCCCCTTAATATTATTCCAAACTTGGATTTTTCCCTGCAAATCCGTGGGAGCATAAACATTCAACAAAAGTACATACTCACCAAAATCCATGCACAAGGCAACCATAGATAGCAGTGATCTAGAAGCCAGCCAAATCACCGGAGTGCCCTTCCTTGGGTTCCAAAAACAAGCCAATCCTCCAGCCATCTCGTTGGCTCCAATGCACTGACACGCCCCTTGGCCCCAAATACCTGTGGCAATACCCATCATGTAATCCATAGACACTTTTGTCTCCTGCAAAAAAATAATGTCCCGATGCTGGTTCCGGATTAACTCATGAATAGCTTTTTGTCTGGGGCCGCTATTCAGGCCCCGCACATTCCATGAGACCATGATCATTTCGAAGGGGGCAAGAAGTGTGCATCTAAGGTCTTAATCGACCCCGATTCGACCAAATTCTCCCCAATCATCTTGAGTAGGTCCGTATCCTTCCTTCTCCCCACTCTCCCACTCTTTTCTGCGCTTCCTTTCTTGCTGTCCTTTTGAAGAATACCCATACCGGGCGGAGTCTTCCCCTTCTTTTCCTCTTCTTTCCCCCCTGGCATAGACTCCTTACCCTTAGCCGCTGCTTGGTACTTTTCTTCTATTAAATCTACCAAACTCTACACTCTCCCTTGTCCCTCCAGATCCTTAGGCAATGGCATTCCATCTGCAATTGCCAGAAGGTGAAGGTTCTCCTGAAATGCCAGGCCATCCTCTTCCATTAGTTCCTCCCTCACAGAAGTACCTGGGTTAATCTCCTACTGTCCCAAATCTTCCAAGATATCAAATCTGTTAAAGGAGTCCGCCTCTTGCCTCTCCAACAGAGTTCTCTTATGACCCTTGTTTTTGCTCCTGGATTTCACCTGCATAAACCCTTCAGGGTCTTTCCCCCCCTCCGAGCCGGGCTTCTTGCCTTTTTCCTCAGCTGAAGTTCTATTCCTGTATGGCAAAGATGAGGGCTGCTGCTCCTCCCTTCTACTTTTGGGGCATCTTCTTACCAGATGTCCATATTCGTGGCATAACCGACATCAAAATGGCAAGGTTTCGTAATCTAGTTGCTGCACCCAAGCGTACGATCCTGCACACATGTCCAAAGCATCTGGTAAAGGCCTGCTTAAGTCAATCTCAACACATATTCTAGCATATGTCATAATCTTCTTTCCTATAGTTTGAGATGACGATCTAACCGGTTTCCCTATCATCAAAGCTATCATCAGCAGTACATCCTCTCGACAACACTCAATCGGCATTCGTGGGAGACGGACCCACACAGGAACCCTATTCGGAAGCTCCTCAGTGGGGTTAAAGCCAGCATGCCACAGTTTCAAAAAAAGCCCAACCTGATTGTAGAAGTACGGTCCTCCTTCAAAAACACAGTCTCTATCTTCCAGACAGTTGAAGGTGACCATAAAGAAGCTGTTAGCCAACAAAATTAATTCCATTTCCCCTGCTGGCTCCCACACCCTGCGAGCCCAGCTTTCCAGAAAAGGTAAAGAAACTTTTAATCCCAGGAATTTACAGTACAGGGAGTGCTTGGAATAGTACTCCACATCCTCTGATATCAAGTCATACGAAATAACCAATTTCGGTCTCTCAATACACCTTTCCAGGCAGCCATTAACCTTGGTAATTCGTGACCCTCCAGCTGCTCCAGATCCTTGCATTCCTACAGTCTGCTCTAGACCGACTGTCCCCTTCAGCTTCTCAACCTGCCCCTGGACGCTTCTGCCTACCACTTCACTAAAACTCATGTCCCCTGTTAAAACTTCCTGGCCTTGTCTCTCCATAGCTGCCCCCCAGCACCCCCTATCTTCCTCCTTGTTAACTCTACCCTACGCCCACTCACCAAATGCCCTCCAACAGCTACGCAGAAGCAAAAAAAGGCCTACCAACAGCCAGGGCACGGCTGCCCTAGCTGGGACGCGAGCTGCAAAACTCGCTCAGCCTCTCCATCCTCCATTGTCCTAGGTCTACCCCTGTGTCGTAAAGGTTTCAATTTAACTTAAGGATTTCATTATTTTTTTATTTTCATTCTACATGGGTGGATCATGGATTTAATGTTTTGTAACTACTATTTCATATTTTACCATGTTATATTCTTATTCCTATAATGCCACCTCTTCTCCCATCACATTTGGTGAAGTAATCTAATGTTTCATTTCTCCAAAGGATAGAATCTTAGAGCTAGATGAAGTCATGTTTTCTTCATCAAAACTACTAAAAAATATGAATTTCCTTTGCACTAATTTTTTTCTATTTATCAAAATATTCCCTACTCTCTATTTCAAAAATAACAAGGGATATTAGAGTGCTTTATTTGGTTTTTTCACCTAATCTTTTGAGATTATATTATAGGAGAAAGTGAAAGTTGAACCTTATGCTTCTTCCTAGTTTTTTATGTAGATGGGGTACTTTCATTCCTCTTTCCTTTGCCTTGATATTCTAAGGAAGGGGGAGTTACTAGTATTAACCTCCTTATTCATCCTCTCACATGTCTCTATATAATCTTCTACCACATGCTATTATTTTTCCTATGCATCTAATTTTTGTTCCTTAATATCTATTCCTTGTTCTTTAGAAAATATTTAATGTTGTTCTTATTATCATAGTTGTTGCATTATCAAGAAATTGTTTGAACCTAGGTTAGGTCCTTAGTCCTTGAAACATCTTTGTATAATTAGTTGAATTATATAGTGATGGGATAAATATGTTGGATTCCCATTTTAGAACTCCTCTACCAACCTCAAAATGTTTAAATAAATATCAACACATTCACCCTTATTCCATTCTTAATATGATTGAGGATCTAAAATTTCACTTCATACAACATTGAATATATGTACTTGTAGACTAAGCACTTAGCAATGTATAGGGAGACTACTACCCACTTTTTTGGCAATGAATAATGAAGTGCACCTTGTTCAATGACTCCATTTACCCTCCTTTTGTTTAAAAAGTGATCCCTAGTTTTATAAAATCTATGATTCCTCTACCGAAGTTCCCTTATATGATGCATATTAGTTACCTCTTATATCAAATCTTTAGTGACCGTCACTTGCATTTTACTTTAATAGTGGATAAATCATCCACAAAAGTTACTAAAAACTTGTTAGTAATTGAGTCATCAAACCCTATTAACTTATCAAAATAAAAAAATCCATGCTACATTTTAATAAGTGTTAGAAAATTTATTTCTTCTTGTTAATGATGTCAGGTCCATTAGTTCTATTTTGAACACATCACCTCCCATTTTCCTGACTGTATTTCCTATAAAAAAAGGTGGTTTATGTCTAGTTTGGGAAAAATAAAGGTTTTTAGATTGCATATTGTATGAGGTATAGTTTAATTGGTTATTGATTTTTTATTTTATCTTCACAACATATCCTTCTCTATTTCCCATAGACTACTAGAATTTATTGCCTTTCCTTAATTTCATGCTTTGGTGCTTGTAGTATCTTTTCAAGACATTATACACATCTGTATCACTTATTTATATCAAGAAACACTATATGGAATTCATACCCCACAACTCGTAGGTCACTCAATCTTTAGTAACAAATCATGTATGACCCTTGTGTGAGATGGAGAAGATAACTATATAGGATGGAAATTATGGTGGAAATGTATGATGTGATAAGATTAGCCAAAAATTGTAAAGTGTGATATGGGTTAAACCCATAGCATTATAATTGTACATGAATTTTAATGATTACATTATTTTTAATTACATTATTTTTAATTACATTATTACCTTACTATGCATCGGTTTACCATTTTCTAATCTCTAAGTGATTCATTTACATTATTTTAAATTCTATTTTGTCTCCAATTGTTTTATATTTTATTTTCCTTTATAATTTTTGTGAGGTAATTTCACTTGATTCTACATTTATATTTTCACTTTTTAAATATCATTGTCTCATTCTCTCCTCTCTTTTTAATCTCCATTTTTCCATCTTTTCATTGAATACATTTTTTATATCCTTTACTTTGCTTCAATTCCTTACTTTAATACTTCATTGTATGCCCTAATCTTCCCTTTACTTATACCTAGTATTATTATTTAATGTTATTTTATTTGTTTTTTTTTCTTCTCCTATTTCTTTCTTTTCTTCTCTTCTTTCTTTATCTCTAATTTATACTTTCTTCCTTTTATTTCATTTTACTTACTTTCTTTACTCTCTTGTTTATTTATTTTCTATTATCAACTTTATGTCTCCTTCTTATCACTATTTTTTTCTCTAATTATTTTTTAAGTCATTTTATTCTAATTTATACCATTTATCCCCTAGTTATTTCTATCAGTATCATAAGAAAAGTATTCTTGCTGTATTAGTCTAACATATTTCCTTAATAGGGCATACTTCAATAAAATAATGATAATGTGTAAAACAAATAATAATGCATATTTAACTTTGTATTACATCATAAGTATTGAATACATGTATATATGAGAATATATATTCAAGTCAAGATACATTATTATAATTAATTGTTAATACTAAAGATATCTTGGGCCTTAGGAGGGTGAGTTATATGAATCAAGATCTACTAGATAAACAAGGATGGAGGGTGATTAAGGAAGATAACCAATGGAAAAGGATTATTAAATCCAAGTATTTGAATTCTAGGGAGGGCTTCTATTTTATTACTGAATAAGGACCTACCAATGGATTAGACTTTTGAAAAGATTTGAGTAAAGGAAAGGATATTCTTAAAAGATGTCTATAATTAAAAATAGGTAGAGGTAATAGAGTTGACATTTAGGATGATCTATGGATCAACTAATTCCCACTTGGATCCTCTCTAGATGTAATGGGACTGATTTCTCACTTCAACGAGGTTATAGGTCATAAAGTGAGTGATTACTAAGGTGGAAGTTAATAAATAATATTTTAACCAATAAGAAACATTATTTTTACAACAATTAAATAACCAACTTCAGAATACTCACATTAGTAGATTTCTTAAAGATAATGACCTTATATGGATGGCCAATCCCAACAGTGTGTTCTCGATTAGATCTAGTTATCTTTATGGGATCAAGAATATTTGGAGGAAATTTGGAATTTATTGTGGATAAAAAATTTTATCCCAAAAAATAATATATTCTTTTGATTAGCTACCCAAAATAAAAACCTAACAGTGGACAATTTAATGAAAAGGGGACTTCTAATTCCTAACAGGTATTTTCTTTATAAGGAGGCTAAATATTCTAAACATATCTTCCTTATTTTCCCCTTCATCACTTCCATTTTTAAATATTTTTTGAATTTGTCTAATTCCTCTTGGTTTTTTCTAAAATCTATATGAGATTTGTTCTACCATTGGGAAGCACCTTGGGACTATCCCCCCTTGAAATTTTGGTGAAACATATCTCTCCCTCATATTTTATGGGGAATCTATAAATCTAGAAATTCAACCATCTTTGACAATTTGAATCCCATCCCCATTACAAATTTCAAAATAATAATGGCTTATATCAAGGAGAGTTGGTTAACCTATTCTTCTTCTTTTGGTGAATCCCCTTTTCTTCACTTTTCTCAAATCTAAATTTCATTTAATCTTATGATTCCTACTCAATCCTAAATATAGAGCATTAACAAAATGAAGATAAAGTGGATTCTCCCTCTATTTTTATGGTACAATATAAATTTTAATGGAGCAATAAAAGGGAATCCTAGACCCATAAGGGGTGTAGGAGTAATTAGGGATTCTAATAGTAACCTCTTGGTAGCATATATAGGCCTTTTATGGATTCAAACTAGCCATTTTATAGAATCTACAATAGCTTTGTGGGGATTGAACTTTCTACTAAGATGGGGTTGGATAACCTATAGGTGGAAGGAGATTTGTTGAGTATTATTAAATATTCGAAGGGCATCTCTCAATCTTCTTGGATGATTATCAACATAATGGAGGATACCAAATCTCTTTTATCATCATTCAAAGGTTGGACTATAGGCCATGTCTATAGGGAAGGAAATAATAATACTAATAATATGGAAAACTTAGGGGTCACACATGGATCTCTCAACTATTGGAAAGGTGATGTGTAATTCCCCAATGATGTCATGCCTATCATTCATTATGATAAATCCCATTCCAATATGTGATTTCATGATTATCATCATTGATAAATCTAATCAGAATGGGAGTATTAGATTTATTAAATGTATTAAAATTATGATATGATCATATTTCAAAGCCATACATGAGTGGAGAGACTTGATTTTTGATAACTCCTGAACCAAAATAAGTTGAACCTTGTCCCTACTTAGTGCGAGTGCACAAGTATTTTATTAAATTCAAAAAATCAAGTACATAAGGGTGTCTTTACTCTATTTACCCTTTTACAATGCAAACATGGATTTATATAGTTTTTACCAATGACTGGTAAAAACAACTAATCCTATAACCAAATAAATATGGGAAAATAACCCATAAGGTAATTCTAATTAATAAATATAAAACATTAAAACTACCTAATAATTAAACTAAGTTTATTTTATGGGGGTGCCTTTACTAAAAGATGCATGCCCCATTTACAATAATTATTTATTATCTACTAATAATCTAACCTAATGTTAAGACTTTGGAACAAGTCCTAACAAACCCCCCTATGATCCAAAGTCAGGTCTTTGGACACATACCAAGCATTTTTCTAAATTTTTCAAATTTGATTTTGTTAAGTGGTTTTGTGAAGATATCAGCGGTCTGATCGGCAGTTGGGCAATATATTGGATCAAGAGTTTTCTTTGCCACCAGCATTAGTAGATAATGGTATTTGACATCCATATGTTTTGTTTTGGCATGAAACACTGGATTCTTGGACATCTTGATTGCACTCTGATTATCAATGTATAACTATGTAGGAGCAAACTAAGAAACTTGAAGATCTTCAAGAATACGATGAAGGTAAACAATTTCTCTGAAAGCATCCCATGCTGCAATATACTCTGATTCTACTGATGAATTTGCCACTGTATCCTACTTCTTACAACACCAAGCAATGGCAACTAAACCCATATGCATAGTGTATCCTATGGTTGACACTCTGTCATCCACATACCTACCAAAATTTGCATCACAATATCTAACAAGTTTGAAGTTCTTATTGCGGTGGTATTCAAGGCCATATGTTTTCATTCCCTGAAGGTAAAAAAGTACTCATTTTGCTGCATGCCAATGAATTTATCTAGGCTCATGCATAAACCTATATAGAATTCCAACTGAAAATGAAATATCAGGCCTGCTATTCATCAAGTATACCAAACCTCCCACCAATTTTCTATATGTGGTGCCATCAAAAAAGGCACTACTATCATCCTTAGACAATTTCAAGTTACTTTCCATGGGAGTGAGGGCAGGTTTGCAATCACTCATGCCAAACCTCTCTAATAACTCAGAAATATACTTAGTTTGTGAAATTAAAGTACTATGATCTTTCTAAGTTACCTCTATGCCTAGATAGTAGTGAATAAGTCCAAGATCTATCATCTCAAGCCCATCTTTTAATTCCTTCTTCATAGACTTGTTATGGTTTTCATCATTACCTGTGAGAAACAAGTCATCGACATAGAGAACAAGTATCACCATTTTCTTACCCTGCACTCAAAAATAGAGAGTATCATTAGATTCACTATGATGAAAACCAATGGATTTCAAGTATGAATCCATTTTCTCATACCAAGCCTTGGGTGCCTGTTTGAGCCCATACAAAGCTTTTGTCAATTTACACACTTCGTGTTCAGCACCCACCTGCTCAAAACCCTGAGGTTGTTTTATATATACTTATTCCTATAAATCACCATTTAAAAAAGCACTTTTAACATCTAATTGATGTACTTTCCAACTATTTTGTGCTGCTAAGGCAAGTACCATATGAATAGTGTGCCATTTGGTAGTTGGTGCAAATGTTTCCTTATAGTCAATACCTTCTTGTTGTGCATATCCTTTTGCAACAAGTCATGCCTTATGTTTATCAATAGAGCCATCTAATTTATACTTATTCCTATAAACCCATTTACATCCAATGGGTTTAACATGTGGAGGAGGATCAACTAAAACCCATGTATTATTGTTAAGTATGGAATCATACTCACATTTCATTGCCTATTGTCAAACATGTTTAGTAGTTGCCTCCTCAAAAGTGGATGGATCAGTGGAAGAAGGAGTAATAACCATAGCATATTTTACCTATTTTCAAGAATTCCTAGGCCCTATTAAACCAACTTCATCTATTGTTAAGTCAGAAAAAGTACTTTGAGCCCATTTTGGATACTTAGACAAATTATTCAAATCAGGGACTCTAGAATTCTCATCAAGGACATTATTCGAAGGGGGAATTAGAGAATTTTCAACAATTTGTAAGTCATCAACCTGTGAACTTGTAGATGAAGGAGAGGAAATTGAAGGAATTTTAGTTTCATATCATAACTTTGAAGAGTTATCCCCATTATTCAAACCCTTATCTCTTTTTGTATTTTTCCTCTCTAATCTATCAAGTTGAGAGTCAATATCTATAGTGTTCATAGTCCCAAACTCATCAAATATTACATCTCGACTCACTATGAATTTTCCTAAATCCTATGCAAGCAAATGAAACCCCTTTTTATCTTTAGAATAACCAAGAAAGGTGCATTTTAAACTTTGTGGTTCCAACTTAGTTCTGTGTTTAATAGGAACCAAAGCAAAACAAAGACATCCAAACACTTTCAAGTGTTTAACTTTTGGTTTAAATCCATACCATGCCTCATATGGAGTTTGTCCTAAAAGTGCTATTGTGGGGGACCTGTTTCTCAAATACACTACAGTACCAATAGCTTCAGCCCAAAACTTATCATCAAGTTGTTTATAGTGCAACATGGCACATGTTGTGCCCTCTAAAGTTCTATTCATTCGTTTAGATACTCCATTTTGTTGTGGAGTATAAGCATTACTATATTGTCAATGAATGCCATGCTCTCAACAATAGTCTAAAAATTCATTAGAGGTATACTCACCTCCATTATCTAAACGAAGAGTGGCCAAATGTGAACCTGTTTCTTTTTTGACTAAGTGTAACCAATCAACAAACTTAGCGAAAACTTTAGATTTGTTTTTCATAAAGAATACCCAAGTCATCCTAGAAAAGTCATCAATAAACAAGACAAAGTATCTACACCCACCAATGGATGACTTTTTCATGTCACATACATCACTATGAACTAACTGTAAACATCTGTTAGCTCTCTAAGATGACTATTTAGGAAATTTTTCCCGATTTTGTTTGCCCAAAACACATGACTCACAAAGAATACTATCTTTGCAAAAAGTGGGCAACCCATTCACCATACCATATCTCTTCAAATCCACTAAAGAGTGGATATTCAAATGTCCATAGTGGAGATGCCATAACCACTATGTAGACATAGTACCTGTACCTGTGTCAACAACTACTACAAGTTATATATTGGGAGGAAGCACCTTACAATGCAATCTAACCAAGTTCTCATCTTCATATCCTGTATACATTGTTTTATAATCATCCTTCACTGAATTGATGCAAATGAGCCCATTTTCAAGCACAATTTGATAACCTTTCTTTCGAATAGTTACCAAATAAAGTAAGTGTTTCTTTAATGTGGGAACATACCAAACATCCTCTAAGTATTTTATAGACCCACTAAGAAGAAGAATCTGGATAGATCTAAGTCCTAGTGGTGTATGCATAGACTTATTTGCTAAGGCAACTAGAGGGAGAGAAGCTTCCTTATAAGACCAAAAGAAATCTCTCCTAAATGTCATGTGTTTGGTTGCTCCTGTGTCTAATACCCATTCATCTGTGAGCTCATCTCTAGCCTCATATTCAATATAATCAATGTGCCCCAAAGTAGTGAATGAAGATTCATGAGCAACATTACTAGATTCATCATTGTCATGATCGGCATACTAAGTAGAGTTAGTCTTAGTTGCTTTTTGTGGCCTCTAAATTTTATCAAAAGGAGTCCTACATTGTGAGGCAATGTGACTAAATTTTCCACATCTATGACACTGAATGTCTGATCTACCTCGACCTCTGCCCCTATATGAGTTATGACCATGTCCTTGATCACTTGTTTCATGTGAATGTGATTGATTATATTGTTGATTATTTGAATGACCCCTACCTCTATTTTGATATCTACCTCCTCTGTAACCTTGACCCCCTCTATAACTATTTCCTCTATTGTTTTGATGCCCAGATGAAGATGAACTAGGCTTTGACTCTAAAACATGGGCTTCTTCAGTTTTTTTGGGTTTCTTAGGTAGAGAGAGGTCATGTTGGATGAGAAACTCAGCTAACTTATCAAAGGTGTTGCATGTGATCTTGTCAGAGACATGCAACATTTCAACAAAATTCCTACAGGACCCTAGTAGTCCTTTCAAAGCAATAGTAACTATGAGGTCATCATCTAGTTTTCCAAAACTAGCCTTAGTGTACTCAGTAGTGATATTTTTCAACTTAGACATATATTCTCCCATATCCCCATCTTCATCTAATGAAAAAGTAAGCAACTACATATGAATATCTATCTTCTTATGGTTAGGTTTCTTATCATACAAATTTGACAATGTTTTCCATGCAGTGTAACTATGAGGAGAATTTTCAATATGAACATAAGTATCATGAGTAAAACAACATTTATTGAGAGCTAAGGCCTTAGAATCATGAAAATTGAATATATCTAATTTAGCCTACTCTGTTGGCAATGTGGGATTTTCATTCTTAACAATATCCCATAACTCATTAAAAACTAGTGAAGCCTCCATCAATCGTTTCTAATCTGAATAATTGGAAATTGTTAATCTATCACCATCTGAAAGCAAATTTTGAATTTTTAGCATTTTGAAATGAAAGCAAGTGTATTAGAGAAATATGTTAAAAAATGCAAAAGAAATGAAACAAATATCACACTCACTACGCAAAACACTACTTCTACGGGGTTTTGCACTTAACCTCCGTGTAGAGCATAATAGAAAAACAAGTATTTTTGATGGGTTTTGCACTTAACCTCACCAAAAATCAATGATTACACCCTTATTTCACCAAATTACAACCTTATTCCACCAATTACACCCTTATCTCACCACAACAATGCAAAAAGAAATATGATTAAATTTCCCCTTTTTTGATTTTTAAAAAAATAACACAATATAATAAGTATGTGTTTTACAATAATCAAATTTAAAAAGGGAATATTCCTTTTTTTAAAAAGCATATTCCAAATCAAAAATAACTTTCTCCAAAAATAAGGGATTTGAACCCTTAACCTCCTCCTTTGCAAGCTTCTTACAAAATAAGCTTAACCAATTGCTCTAAGAGCATTTTTAGAATGCTACACTCAGAAATTTCTACTTATATCAAATTTTATGTATGAGGGAAAATTAAAAAAAATTACATATGAGTAAATAAATTCAAAATTTTCCCTTTTTATAGCTTCTCTTCCAAGCTATCTCCCGTGGGACCCAACCATAGCAAATATTCGAAACAAAACTTTACAAACAACAAAAAGAATAATTTTCTAAGTATTATACCTATCCCATTCTTCCTTGGGATGCCATGGCTACTGCTAGTGATTTTATTTTCACCTATTTTCTCTCTCACATGCCATACAAATCCATACAACATGATAAAATAGATTTTAACTAAGTTCTGGTGAATTTTCAAGGTATTTTTTTGCAGGAAATGGAATCAAAATAAAGCCTTGGTGTTAGAAGGCCGTACAACTTAGATTTTTCCAGATTTTTCATTTAGAATTCAAAAACAAGGGTTTTAATGCCATTTGATCAAGATTGGTAGATGTTTTGGATTTAAAAAGAGTTGAAATGAATGCAAATAACAATGGCAGCCATGAATGGAAATTTTTAGAGGTTTTCAACAAGAAATAGGATGTACAAATCTGGTTTTTGCTAAAAAACAATGAATTTAATAACATTTAAATGATAAAAATTCTTTTCTTATGCCAAATTTGGAGTTTGATCATAGGAAAATGGAGTATCAAATGGCCAAAATGACCAGACTGTGGTATATGGAAAATATATAGGTTTAAATATAAATAATATTTGAAAAATTAAAATAATTTAATAATTTTTCAAAATATTTAAACCAATACTATATGGCATCCCTTATTTCATGCCAAATGATATCACGTGAATTGATTTCTCACCTTGCTCCTTCAAATTCACCAAGCTCCCAAAATAACCATGCTCTGATACCACTGATAACTCCTAAACCAAAATAAGTTGAACCTTGTCCCCACTTAGTGCGAGTGCACAAGTATTTTATTAAATTCAAAAAATCGAGTACATAAGGGTGCCTTTACTCCATTTACCCTTTTACAATGCAAACATGGATTTATATAGTTTTTACCAATGAATGGTAAAAACAAGTAATCCTATAACCAACTAAATATGGGAAAATAACCCATAAAGTAATTCTAATTAATAAATATAAAACATTAAAACTACCTAATAATTAAACTAAGTAAGTTTATTTTATGGGGGTGTTTTTACTAAAAGATGCATGCCCCATTTACAATAATTATTTATTATCTACCAAAAATCTAACCTAATGTTAAGACTTTGGAACAAGTCCTAATAATTTTAATTTCTATTATTATAAGGGAAAGGCAAATGAAGGGATTTTTATATTTTATAGCTAGTTGTCCTACTCACATAAATTATAGAGAAGATAAAAATCTTAATAAGGGTGGTGATCATGATAGGGTCAAACCCATTTCCAATTCAAAGGTCAAATAATATCCCTATGTATGGATAAAAATGGTGAAGGGAGGCCTTGAGAAATTCATGGAAAGGATAGTCGAACATGACATGGTAATTTCTCATGACTTTGCAAGAGGATGGACGAAGAGGGAAGCTAGAATGTGTGGTTTAAAAATCACTGTAAATGAAGAAATAATCAAATAAATCATAGGTATGGACTATAAAGGTGTTAAATATTTTAAATACAATAAAATTAAAGAGGAACTTTTGAGCATTTTTTATAGCTCTAAAAATAAAAATCCTAAGTCTTCAAATTAGAAGGGGTTTCTCTGAGTTGACCTACCAAGAAAATGGGTAGACATCTACTTACAAGTCATGAAATATATAACCCTTGAGGGAAATCATACTATTATTTTTCTCATAATTTCCTCATTCTTAATCACTTCATAGGCCATCCCATTAGAATCCTCTTCTTCCTACTAATGTCCCTTAAAGTCCCTATTACTAATTTTAAGAGTAACCCTTTGGGGGACATAATACATCAAGGTCTCATTCTATTAATTTTCAAAAGGGGGAAACCTATATGGATCAAAGTAGTCTCAAAGGCCATACATATTCACAATGATCATGAGGACTTTGATAAGGCTAGTGAGGATTTCTTGAAACCCAAAGAGGAGAATAATGAAGGGTTTGGTGAAGAAAATGCCTCAAGGGACTCCAACCTAGAGACAGTCAGAAGGGTGTTCTTGTTTATGTTAAACCTATTACTAGCATGGGCCATTTTTATCTCAAATTTAATCTAATAGATGAAATAAAACAATCTATGCAAAATTTGTAAATAAAGGTGACTATTTAGATGATTTTAATCTCAAAAAAATATAATGAATTTGACAAGCTAAAGGCATTGTTGTCACCAGGTGATCTTTCTATGGGGAAGGGAAACAAAAAGAAGGAGGAATAAGAGAATTTGTTTCAGTCCCACATGGAAAAAATAAATTTCAAAGTGGAGGTGGCAAAGAAGATAAGAGGGACATATTCCATGGAAAAGTAAAAACTAGATTCTTGGGGCTTGAGAGGAAGAGTGAAACCACAAAACCTCTACAGGGTATCAATAATTGCACTAGAGGAAGGTAGAATCATGAAAATAATGGTACCATCAAATTGGTGTTCTACTTATATTCTAAGGACTTGGATCAATAATTCACTAGTATCTTGTTTCTTTTTGTTTTTTTGTAGGGTTTTTGGTACCAATTTGATAGCGGATCGTGCTCATGGATAATTTTTTAGTCTTAGTACTATGTTTTGTTTTTAGTACTATTATTATTAACTATATATATTTTGGTCTCTCTTTTATTATTAACCCTATCGAATACAAAAATACTAAATATAATATGAAAGGTCAATAAACACATATTTTATTTGTGATCATACATTTATGTTCATTTCATTGATATTTTATGAAGTAAGTTCAATATAATGAATGATTTATGTGGTTATCACATTTCACATCATGATTATGCACATCATCCTAGTTATTTAACCCTAAAATATAGATATGGGGGAATATAGGGTTAAAAGATGATGTAGGAGCATCATCTCCAACTTTTTAGATATGGTCAATATGTATTCTATAGGGTCTTATGAGATGTATTTGATAATAATAAGCCTTCCCAAGATTCATTCTAGTCTGTACAAGTCATATAAGTTTGAATGTAGTTTTCCCTCCAAAAAGGCAACATTATAAAAATTAAAATATATAAAGGTATTTGGAAGGGTGTTTTAACATGTTGTAAATATTTTATTCAATAGTAAAAGATATTACAAATCCTAATTACTTATTATAATTATGTTTCAACATATAAACTTAATTAAAATTTGAATTAAGGATAATCAAGGCAAAACCCAACGTAGGAGAAATTAAAGGAAATAAAGTTTTAAATAATCTCACATTGGTTGAGATAAACTTTCTCTAAGCAACTATGTTTAGACAAGAGATGAGGATATAACCACCTGATCAAGATTCTAAATAAGCTATAAAAATAATGAGGAATGGAGGAAGATATGTTTTTATAAGGTCTTATGAGGAATTCATAAAGGGTTGTAGGTATTTTAAACTTAAATTATGTAAATATTTACATAATAGAGATACACTAGTGTTTGAATAAAGAAGGAGATGATTTGAAGATTCACTATTATCCAAAGAAGCCTTGACATGAAGAAGGAGGGTACAAAACCCTATGTACAAATCTTCCATGTTCATATGAATTTTGAGTGAATAAAACTAAGGAAAACTTATTAAATATTTTTGAGTCATGTTTTTACCTCCATTACAATTAAGTTAATAACATTGACATTATTATCTTATATTTATATGTATCTGTGTGAAATTTGCTAGTATGCAGGCTTGGTTTCTAGGAGATAAGGAATTACATAGTCTTGAAGTTGTATCTCTAAGAGAGGGATGAATTAATATGATTATAAACCTTGTTAATAATTAATTTTAAAGTATTTTATAGGTGTTTTTAATTTAATAAATCCCTCATATAACATATTGGTGTCTATTGATAAGTTGCACGCGTGAATAAAGTAAAACATGGTATTGTAACAATGGAAGCCTTCACTTTATAATGATTTTATGTTGTATGTAATGATTTAAATATTCCATAAGGTGAACCTATTTAGGATATACCTAACATGACTTTTATAATTCCTAAATATTTTGATTGAAGCTTTAAATTTTTAAAAGACAACTCTCAATCAGTATACAATCTTAAGGTTTTTGGCAAGTAATATATTTTATATCTTAAAAAATAACCCTAATAAATTAGCCAAAAATTATGGACAACTATATTTTATAATAATATAAATAATTAAAGTTTTAAAAGTGTTATTTGGTAAATATATCAAATTTTATGTCAAAAAAATAGTCCCATACTTAAATGGCAAGTCTAGAAACCATGTCTTGCACAAAATCTTTAATATCTCAAAAATGATCCAATGAAAAAGGATGAAAATTTGTGAGTATTTTTATTATAACATGTGAAGAGTTTTTAAATATTTTTTATATAAATATGATATATAAATAACAAGTTATAGTTAAAATTTAGTCATTATAGGTTTAGGCAATTACGTCTAAAACCCTTAAAGTCCATTTTCTTGATTCATGAACCTCAAGAATATATTTAATATTTCAAATTGTGTTAATTTTATTAATTATATATGGGATAAACTTTAAAATTACTTATATTTTATTTCATGTTTAGTTTTGAGTCAAGATAAGTGAATTAGGCCTTTAAACCTACTAGTTTTGTTTGAGCATTTAAGATGTTTCAGATGAAAAGGATGGTAATAATCATGAAATGAGAGTTTATTATAATTAACAATTTATTTATTAGTATCTTAAAATTATTTTAATGATTATCTCAATCCAAATCTCAAATTTGAAGCTTGAAGCCTAATATGGTCAAGAAATATTTGGGCTTGTTTTGCCTAAAAGTGAAATTCAATCTTAAGAGAATTGTTGTAAGCTATTTTAGGAGTGGATTTGTGTTGATTAAAAGGGAGGAATAAATCATATAGTTTTTATTAAACCTTAACTCCATGAAAATTTATGTTTAAAAACTTTTAGTCTTACGAAGGAGATCATACTCTTAAGAGTCTTCAAGTTTGTTAAAACCTTTGTGATGAGTTATAAATCATGTGATTAGTCTAGTAAGACCATTTATAATATAAAAAAGAGTGATTGAATACAGATTTACTTTATTTAATATTATATATCAAAATGGATAACTTTTTATTAGAGCATGAATTTGTATGTTGATGAGGTGTAAACATGTTGAAGGTATTGGTTGTTGTATTATTATAATAACACCATGAACAAACATATAGGAATCAGGGAATCTTAGAGGTAATAACCAAATAGGGAAAGAGAAATAAATAGAAATGAGGGAAGAATAAATGAATGATTTAATAAAATAATGGAGGAAATATAACTAATGATAGATTACATGCAAAAGGAGGAAAACCAATGGTATGGTTGGACATTGAGAAATAAGGTGAAGTGGTTTATGAATTTACTTATTGAGAGAAGGAATAAGCAAATGATGATAATTATATTAAAGATAGAAAATATGTTATTAAACTAACAATAAAAATAAATCATATGTAATCTAGATGAAGGATAAATGTTGGAAACATATAGCAGAGTAGAGGAAACTTAGTTGATGAACCCCACTATAGGATTGAATAATAAGGAAATTGAAGAGGCAATTGAGCCTCAATACTTAAATTATAAAATTTTGTGTGAATGTGTGATTTTATGTGTGAAATATGATAAAAATAAGTCCTAATTTGAGGATTTAAACAAATAATATGCACTCTTATTAAATTTAAATAGTTGATTGCAGATGTGCAAAATGAGAAGTAGGAAGATGATATGAGAAATAAGAGAGCAATTTAAAATTTTAAAGAAGAGAGAGATGTTTGGTTTTACAAATTTATTTATTATTTAATTAAAAAAATAAGAGAGGAAATGAATTGTAAATAAAATGGTAGCAAAATCCAAAGCTGTGAGGTGTCAAACATTGACACACAAGTTTGTAGTAAGGAAATTGATAAGGAGGAAGTCGAATCATCTTTAAAGACTAAAAATAAAATGAAAACATTAGATAAATTAGTAAAAAATCCTAAATAATGGATCAACATTAATATGATTGATAATGGGAATCCTAAACAACATGATTATAATAAATATAAACTAAAGATGCCTCAAAGGCATAATGGAGAAATGATTGATTACTTTAATGAATTTATTTTGTATTTAGGTGTAGAGTTGAAGTAGCTATCAAATATAAGGAATAAATGTGGATATATGTTTCATTTTCATATTTATTATAACTTACTTGAAGAGGACCAAAAAACAATCAAGAAAAGAGATGAACAAAATAAGATGAATAATTAGAAGAAAAGAAGGAAACTAAATTTGAATTGGAGCTCAAAATTATTATACATGGTGAGTATGATGTAGGATCATCATCTAAAACTTTTTAAATATGGTCATTATGTAGTCTATAGGATCTTAAGAGATGTTTTTGATAATAAAAAGACTTCCCAAGCTTCATTTTAGTTTGTATAGGTCATATAAGTTTGAATGTAGTTTTCCACACAAAAAGGAAACATTTGAAAAATTCAAATATGTAAAGGTATTTGTAAGGGTGTTTCAACACGATATAAAGAGTTGAGTCAATATTAAGATTTATAAAAAATCCTAATTAGTTATTATAATTATGTTTCAACCTTCAAACTTGGTCAAAAACTACCTTAAGCATAATCATGGCAAAACCTAATGTATGAGAAAGTATAGGAAATCAAGTTTTTAATTTCATGTTATTTGATACAAAATTTCTCCAATAAATTATTTTAGACAAGTGATGAAGCTTGAAACAGCTAATCAAGAGCCCAAAGAAGCTATAAAAATAATGGAGTAAAGAAAAATATGTTTTTATAAGGTCTTCATAAAGGGTTGTAGGTCTTGTAAACATACGTGATGTAAATATGTACATAACATAGATATTTTAGTGTTTTCATAAAGAAGGATATGATTTTAAGATTCACTAAAATCTTGTGATTTTCCAAGGAGGGCCATGACATGAATAAGGAGGGTATTAAATCCTATGTACAAATCTTGTATATTTGTATGAATTTTGAATGAATAAAATTAATTAAGAGATATTCAATATTTTTTAATAATTTTTTACATACATTAAAGTAAATAAATGATATTTAAATGATTATCTTATATTTATATGTATTTGTGTGGAATTTACCAATATGTAGGCTTGGTTTTAAGGAGATAAGGAATTAGATAGTCTTAAAGTTGTATATCTAAGATGTGGATAAAGGAATGGGATTTGAAACCTTGTTAAGAATTAATTTTTAAGTATTGTAAAGGTTTTTTTATTTTAATAAATCCATCATACAACATATTGGTGTCTATTGATAAGTTGCAAGCTTGAATAGAGTAAAATAAAGTAAACAATAGAAACCTTCAATTTATAATTATTTAAATTTGAATGTAATGATGTAAATATTAAATAAGGTGAAGCAAGTCAAGGAAAATCTAATAAAAAATTTATAATTCCTAAAAAAAAAAATGATTGAAGATTGAAAATTTTAAAAGAGAACTCTTGGCCAATACACAATCCTAGGGTTTCCAACAAGTAAAAATTTTTCATATATTTTAAACTAACCCTAAAAATTGGAATTTTTTTTCTGGAAAGTTGTGTTATAATATAAGATAAATAAATAAAAAAATTTTAGGTTTAGTGGATATATCAAAATTTATGGAAAATAAATAGTCACATGTTTAATTAGCAAGTCTAGAAACCCTATATTGCACATAATCTTGAGTATATCAAAAATGATCTAATGAAAAAGGATGAAATTTTGTGATTAGGTGTATTTTAACATGTGAATACTATTAAAATAGGTTTTATATAAATAGGATATATATATATATATATATATATATATATATATATATATATATATATATATATATATATATATATATATATATATATATATATATATTGCAATTTATAGTTAAAATTCAATCATTTTAGGTTTAGGCAATTAGGCCTAAAACCTTCAAAGTCCATTTTATTTGATTCATGAACCTCAAAAATAGATTCAAGATTTCATATTATTTTATTTATATTGATTAGATATGGAATAAACCTTTAAAAGCATCATATTTTAGTGTACATTCAATTTTGAGTCAAGATAAGTGAATTATGGTGGTTAAGCATGTTATCTTTGTTTGAGCATTTGAGATGTTTTAGTTTAAAACAATGGTGCTAATAATGCAAGGAGAGTTGATTATCATTAATAATTTATATATGAGTTTTTGAACATTATTTTAATTATTATCTAAATCCTAATCTCAAATTTTAATCTTGAATCCTAGTATGAACAAGAAGTCTTTGGACCTATTTTGCCTAAAAGTGGAATTTGATCTTAATAGAGCAGTTGTAATATTTGTCAGGATTGGATTTGTGTTGATTCAAAGGGAGAAAAAAACCATATAGGTGTTTTAAAAAACTTAATGTCATTTAAAATTGTGTGTAAATCCTTTTAGTCTTATGAAGGATATCATGATCTTAAGAGTATTCAAGCTTGTAAAAGAATTTGGTATGAGTTTTAAATCATGTGACTAGTATAAGAAGACCATGAATTATATGAAAAAGAGTGATTGAGTATAAATTTACTTCAAGGAAGAGTCTAGATCAAAATGGAGAACCTTTGCTTATATAATGAATTTGTATATTGATGAGGTGTAAACATGTTGAAGGTATTGGTTGTTGTATTATTTTAATAAAATCATGAACAAACATATAAGAAATAAAGAATGTTGGAGGTCAATATTTCCATTAAGAATGCATATTCTCTTGAATGTTGTCATTGACATTATATGAAGACCTTGTATAACCTTGATTTTTCCAAAGAATCCTATGGTTATATTATGTCAAAGCCAAATTTGGTGTTTTTGTTGAAGACCACTTACATAAATTTGATATTCTTGTGGAATTATCATATAGATCTAGATTAGGTAGAAAGTGGAATAGTTATGGATTCTATAATAATCACTTGATTCTGTAAATTGTGATTATATGAATATAGACATTTGAA
Source organism: Torreya grandis (assembly GCA_037957365.1). Taxonomy (NCBI): domain Eukaryota; kingdom Viridiplantae; phylum Streptophyta; class Pinopsida; order Cupressales; family Taxaceae; genus Torreya; species Torreya grandis. Next base: position 458,704 of record JARHVA010007689.1, on the reverse strand, counting down.
TTGATTTAGGATAGTTGTATTGATGTTATTATATAAATTAGATGCAAGTTTTTAGTATACAATACTTATTAAAATTCAACCACTTAAATTATTATGGGTTATATTTTATGTTTGCTTTTTTTCATTATAATATGGGTCACAAACTTTATTTCCTCATCAAATAAGAAAACCCTAGTTCTTCATATTCATATTAGATGTGGGAAAAATGGGTTGTTAATCACATTGTGTTGAGTTACCCCAAATGCCCCTCTATCAATGATCCCTACCTACATATCCAATACTCTAAAGAGTGCCTTATATTTATGTAGTTATTACCTATGTGTTAGCCTATGTGTAAATCATGCAATGTGTGATAAGTAAGTAAAACAATGACCTAGATTGTAACTTGGTATATATATATATATATATATATATATATATATATATATATATACATATATATATACATATATATATATATACATATATATATATATATATATATATGTATATATATATATATGTATGTATATATATATATATATATGTATATATATGTATATATACATATATATATATATATATATATATATATATATATATATATATATATATATATATATATATATATATATATATGGGTTATCTTTAACACTGACATGGAAATAAGAGAAAATAGGGAAGATTTTCTCACTTGAGTGTTTGATTGAGTGCTTTTGGTAAGTAGCCTTATGAGTTTCTAGATGTTTCTAGTGTTTGAATGAATGAGGGTTAATCTTATATTTAGATCAATACATTTGGATGATACCTCACATTAAATAACCTAGGTTAACCATGTGAATAAAATTAATTTTAAAATTGGATGACCTTAAGGAACTGGACACTTTTCTTCATATAGTACACTTGCATCGACATAGGGGTCTAACTAGGATGCAAGTGTCTAGCCAATTGTAAAATAGGTGTAGATCCATAAATTATAGAGATGTAAGATAAATAGGTTTTATAAAATTTTAGTCAAGGTAAAAGGTTTGAGTTATCAAAATCACATTGGTTGAACTATGAGATAAATGATTAAGAATAAAGAGATAGTGTATGTAAGCCTTTTGGTAGCGAGAAAAGTATATAAGCTAAATATACATCAATGACATGTATTTTTTAAGTGTACAAGACTGAGGTGTCATATACTTTAGAAATAGTGTCTACATTTTCCCCCACTTTAATAAAGTGATGAAATTACTAGTTTAAAGGAAAAATAATGTGTAAATGGGTGTGTATAACACATCTTGCCTTTAATTGAGTCCAAATTGAGTGATTTGATGGTGTCTAAACTACAACCAAGATCATTTTAAATCATATAATAAATTAATAATATTTTAAATTCAAATCATTTAAATGATTTTAATTGAAAGAGAATAAGGTTTAGGATTACACCTGTGTATCAATGAAACCATCTTGCCTTTAGCAATTTGATTTTAAATATGTACCATTATGAATCGATAAAATTGAGATTAAGAAAAATATAAATATATAAATTTCATATATATAATAATATAGAGAGATATTGGAATTCACATGACCCCAACCTTGTAGAAAAAATGAGATACCACCCAAAAATTGATATTAGCTCAATAGTGCAACCCAATCATACTTATAACCTAGTGAGTGTGAGTGAACTAAGTCACTTCATTATTTAAAAATAGTGGGTATGGATGATGTAATCAGTTGAAACCTATAAAAAAGATTGATTTATTTAACCAAATCAACCACACCAAACATGAACCTAATATTGTACTAGATTAGCTCAATATAGTATGTAAAAGTCCAACCTAGTGGGTGATGATAGTCCCTGGAAGTTTTTAAACTATGAAATAGATTTTATTTTTAAATATTACATTCACATTACATAAAATATACACATTAAATATGTATCATGATGAAATTATGTATAACAATGGACCAATGTATAGAAGTTTTCCACAAATGTGTATTTGAATCATATAACTATGCAATTTGGCCAATTTAAAATTTTGTAAGTGTGGAGATCATGTTTACAAAACATTCCCCCACTATATATGGATAAATATAAAAATTAATATAAGTTACAAAGTGGATAAAATGTTTTCATAACATGCCCCCACTACAATCTAAATTTGAGAACTAGTGTAAGTGCTAATGTGGAGTACATGTTTCTAAAACATGCCTCCACTATAATCTAGGTATGTTTAATATTGAATAAGTGTGGAGAACATGTTTCAAAAAACTTCTTCCCAATGAATCTGAGATTATGACAAAATTTGAAATTCATATCTCCATGGCATGCCCCCACTAATATGCCACCTTTGAGGTAAGGGAAGTAGAAATTGGTAGTTACCTTACCTCCAAAGGATAAGATAACCATGGAAACTATTACATTACCATGTACCATATAGAGGTAACATACATACATACATACATACATACATACATACATACATATATATATATATATATATATATATATATATACATATATAATTAAATCATGAATAATTTTACCCCACCAAGTCCTAAGATGTATAATGTAGATCATGGGAATGTATAGATAGTAATAGTAAAATCTCAATAGGAAATCAAGCAGACTCACAAGAGCACTCAAAAATAATAACAAGAGACAAAGGTATAAGGAGTCCACAAACAAGGTGCTTGATCAAATTATGCACAATCGAAGGAATGTGACTTAGTCAAATGTCCACAAAACAAAAATGATATATTCAAACATCAACATATAATAATCAATGACATATTTAAATTTCAAAGAGAAAAATAAAGGCATGGGTGCTGAAAATAATGGAAAATCTTCAAATGTTCAAACACATAAGAAAAAATTAAAGAAATACACATAAAGAAGTGCATAAATGAATTCATAAACAACCAACATGAACATATCATACTAGTCCCTAGGATTTTTTTTAGCAAAAAACATTAAGTACATAGAATATCAAGTACACCTTGAAATATATGAGAATGGATAAATGAATGTGTATTATATGATCTCAAACATGATAATTTAAAATTACCATAGAATGATATAACTTGGATGTATCAAGATCATAGAGGTCGATGCCCTCAACATCTCGATAATGTTAGTAGAAGGAAAGCCCAACATCTAAAAGTGCATAGATCATGCATTTGTGTATTCCTAAATCAAACTAAAAACATGTGTGAAATACCTTGTGTATATATTAAATACTGATGTTTCATCTACCAACATGGAAGTGAAAACATATATGCCAAGGCACTAATAGGATATGCAAATGCTAAACATATTTTTAGATTTTTTAAGTTTTTTTTATTTTTTCAATATTTTTGGCATATGTTAAAGGAAAATGATATCCTATGATTAAATCCAAAGGATGATTAAATATATCTCCTCAATGTGAAATTGATGTAATAAACTAGTGATGCTATCAAGGATCATGTATAGGTAAAATATCTATCATCATAGTAATTGTGATGTTTTGTATATGTAAAATAGGAATTTATGGTTATGAAATATAAATGGTAGAAGTATGGATTCATGGAACTCATCATTTAGTGTTACATTTATTTATATAAATAGGATTAATAATAAGATGTGTAGGTGCTCTATATATATATTTGAATATGGTGTGTAGTAAATGAGGATTCTATGGAACCCACTATGGATATATTATGTAATGGTATCAAAAGTACTAGCTACATGGTAAATGGAATTAACTATTTCTTACCCTATTACATGAAATTAACCTTAATAGGTTTTATAATTAATTACATTGGTATAAATTTTTATTTCTCATGACAATGTTCATATGGAATTCTAGAAACTATAATTACTAGATTGGGATTAATTTACTTAACACACCCAATATTTTAGAAGGTAATGATCAAATTTTATGTATCCAAGGTCATCCAAGTAACATATCAAGTTCACCCATGGAAGGTATAACTAATAAGGTAGTAACTGCATGGATGGTACCCACTTATAAAGGTAAAAAAATCTCACCAGGAACCTATTGTGAGGTCCCATCAACTTCTCTAACTAAATTGGTTAAAGGATGTAAAGCATGATTTGTTTAATACAATTAAATGAGTATTGTCATGATACAAATGTTTCTCTAAAACCATTATCAATAATAACCATTTTTATAGGTTGTTGATCAAGGTATGATCAAATGAATAAGGAATTAAGATCTGAGTCATCATTCCTAATCTCACTATCATTGAAAATAATAGAGGGTTGTTAAACCATAGGAGGTGTATGTTATGTATAAGTACCAATAATACAATATAATGGGTGTCATAGTGAGATGGAGGAGGGTGTAGATTATATGCCATTTTCACTTCTAGATATTTCTTTGAATGATATTATAAAGGATTGTTAAAAACTTTATGTTTATGATGATCACTAGGTTATGAAATTAATTCCTTTGGACGATCATCAAATGTAACATTTTAGTCATTAATGAGGTCCTAGATCTTATGATTCAAGCTGAAGCATCTATTTATATAATGCCCAGGGACTTGGTGATATTCATAATAAGTAGTCACATCATACGCTTTGCATATAGGTTTATTCATATCGACCTCTATAGAATGAGGGGGATATATAATATGACACTCTAAAATATGCAAGATTAATGAAACAAGAAATTTAGGTAAGAGTGTAAATTATCTCCTTGGTTCATGGGATGAGATGAGACAATTAAGTTATTTATTTTTTAGGGTCAAGACTTTTACCATATAACATTGATATCAAACTTGGTGTTGATGTATATGTAGTTAATTTATTTGTTGCATACTTAAGTTTGTTTAATGAGATAAGTTTCATTTCATGATCATAAAAAGTATGGCATAAGTCATGAAAATATTTGAACTTTTTAAATATAATAATCTCATGTAGAGGATCAAGTAAAATTTTCTTGAAAATATCTTGTAGCTCTTTATTTTCCATAGCATTGGTCATTTTAGCTAACATATTTTTTTATCTTAAGACATATTCATTGATAGGTTCATTGGTTCATTATTTGATTTTTACAATTTGGGCATATGAAACATTTTTGGTAATTGTAATAGAGAAGTTTTCCAAAAAATTATCCATAATGGGTTTGAAGGCATTTATTGAATGATCTGGTAAAGCATACAACCACCTCAAATCATAATCCTTGAGGCTCTTTGGAAATAATTTTGTCAAATGTTTATTATTTGAAGCATAATGAAGGAATGCCACATAAAAGGATTGGAGATGATGTTCAAGATCACCCTTTCCATCATAAAATGTGAATTTAGGTACAACAAAACTAAGTTTCAAGGGGTGTAATGATATCTATAGTACATGAGGATTATGCAACACCTCTTGTGAATCAATAGCATAAGGTGATTTCATATAATGTTTTTCAATATTTGTAACCTTAGTTTTCAAAATATTTATATTTTGGAAAAGATATTACACCTCTTGGTATTTTAGGTTGGATATTAGAGAAGTCACCAAAGGAGGTGTATTCATAGGTTGGGTAGATATATGCATTGAAACTATAAATTGGGTTAAAGAATTTTGGTTTCCCTAAGATGTGGAAATAGTAGTTTCAGGGAATAAAGGTTAAAATACATATCTCATTCCCCCATCAAAAGTATGAAGTGGTAATGTGCTCAATGGGATGGTTGTTTATATATGGGGATGACCCATAGCTCAAAAAACATGATCAATAAATTAACCTACTAATTCATATACACTTATTTATTTATTATTTTCTACTATGGTTCTTAGGATTTCATTATTATCTTCAAAGTTTTGATGAATAAACTCATAAAACAATGCAATTACTTTCAATTTCTCATGATCAATTTCTTATGTTCATCAATTTCATTAAACTCATGGTTTTCATAATCAAAATATTATTCTATGATAACCTCAATAGTATGTTTTTCATTCTTAAAATTGGCAATCATCCATAGTATTAGGACCCTAATTGGATTTAGACATATTAGGTGATAAAAAGGGAAGATCAATGTGTTCAATATACTCTTATCCCAATATAAGGCTATGCCTAAGTTACATACAAAATAATATAAGAAGGAAATGAAAAATTAAAGCAATCTAAAACCCTAATTGACTAAAAACCTTAAGAATGAGAATTTTTCACATTCATACTATTGATCGGTCATTTAGTATAATTTCTTGACCAAGGATAGGTTTATAGTGTTTTTGATGCACCAAAAACCCCTCTTGAAAAGAGATCCTAATAACTACCCATGATTTCTTCTACCTAGTCTAGGTAGACTGATCTTCATTCAATAGCTCATTGTGACCATTCTATTTCAAGTGGACTTTGATGGTCATTGGAATATTTCAAATAGTTTAACATGCATGTAAATTAAAATCTAATTCTTATAAAATCAATAAAATGATTTAAATAAGAATAAAAAATTGATTAAAATACATTAATTTATTATATATATTCAAAATTACATATGAATCAATAGACAAGAGCATGCAATCAATAAAAACATTACATTTAGATTCCAGCTTATATGTTAAACTAATCTAAGCTAACAGATTGATTAAAAAAAATTAAAAAAAGGGAAGGGTAGGGAGAAAAAGAAAGAATATGCCACTTTATAATTTATGCTAGCTTGATTCTATTTAAAATATGAATCTTGGAGTAACCACTTAGTTGATCTAGACCTAGCACAACTCCAAATAAGGATGGTATAAGAGTTTATGGAATGATGTAGGAGAGCCAATGAGGAAAATAGGGTTACTATATACATGAATAGTCCAAGTCTATAAAATAACTAAGATTTCAGCTAAATATATTTCTATTGAAAGGATCAATTGGTATTTATGAAATTCTTAGGGGAGTTATAAACATGTATTATAAATAGCCTCAACTTAAAAAAACTCATCTAGAAAGTAGGAAAAATGTATTAAAATAAATGACTAATCTAAACCTAGTTTGGTCCACTAATCTATTATATTCTAAGGGAGCCAACCCTTATAAAAATAAAAGAGATGATCTTGTATAGGTATAAAAGTTTGAGGATTTCAAATTTTCCTACTAATTAGGTAATTACAAACACTCATTACCGATTAAGGAAATGTGGTTACAACTCTCACATATTGGATGCATGTACAAGATTTATGCAATTAAATCATGTTTAAATTGAATGTTAGAATTTTAAAGTAGTTGGGATTGTATCAAGATAGCCACAATCCCAAATCCTATATAGCTAAAATCACACCTCTTACATAAAATCCTTTGTATGTTATGTTACTCGATCCAAATGCACATGCCATCTCATTAATTTACACTATCACCCAGATTTGTCTTTGAATTTTATTGTATTAATGATTTATTCCAATTGTAACTTTATTTTATACATAAAGTTATATACATATCCTATTCTTAGTTTTTGGTATGTTTGATAGCCAAATAAGCCATCAATTTTAAGCTCATACCTTGTTAGTTACACAACTAACATTTCCTTTGCTTTTATAGATCACTACCACCCATATTATTTTCTCTTTTCTATTATTCAATCAAGGTATTTTACATTAGGATGATTGTTTATGCTATGGTGAAGTGATATTTCACCATGTGGTGTCATCTCACTCACTAAAAACTCTAACACACTAATGGGTTGTATAAACTATCCCTAAGATACATAGTAGTGGGATTACATAACATTACATCATCTTGGTCATGCATTTTCTAGGGGGTTATTGATTTTGTATAAACCATTCCAAGATAGAGGGTCACTAGGATGATGTTAAATGGTAGCATCCCAATAATCCAATTTATTGGAGCTTGCTAATATCACTACTTTTATATGAATATTTTTGGGATAGAGGGTCATTGGGATTATGCCACATGGTGCCATCCCACTATTCTTCTTAACTAAATTTTTTTAATTATACAACCAAGTCACTAGGTTTTTGACACTTGATAGCATCACATTGATCAACTTTCCTAGAGATTTGTTGACATAAAGGCCCACTAGGTATATCTTCAAAAATCAACTAAGTCCCATGGAGTAACAAAAATATGTCATGTGGCACTAGGTACCTCTTGCAAAATAATCCAAGTGCCAAAAATACTTTTGAATAGGCTCAGGTTGTCAAGATATTTGAGAAGTCTCAATGTGGCATTGAGATGATATTTAGGTACCTTCAAGCAAGAAAATGCAAAATCCCAATCATCAAATTCAAAATTAAAAGTCAAAGATTATTTTTTTAAACTAAAATGGTTAAGTCTTTTGAAATGAAACAAAAGGCATGAAAAATTATCAAAATAAAGCTATCGTAAAGCAACTTTTATCTATTTAAATACAATCAAATATGATATAAGATAAACAATAATATTTATAGTCCATTTATCATGAACTTAAAGTAGAAATGGACAAAATATTTATGGAAAGATGTAGTAAACTTTGAAACAGATAGATAATTTACATAGAACCAAAGAAAAATAGTCTAAAACGAAACTTTATATATGTTTTAAAACAAAAGTAAAATAGGCTAAGAATTAATAGTTTATGAAAATTCAAAAAAATTAAACTAATGCAACCCTAGATTCAATTTAATTTCAAGTATTTATGATGCAATATTATTATTATTATTATTATTATTATTATTATTATTATTATTATTATTATTATTATTATTATTATTATTATTATTATTATGTTTTGGCTAAAACAATGAAGCTCATTCAACTTTAATTTTCACATCTAGCAAAGCATACACTTCCAAGAAGGAAAATTTTAAAATGGTAACCACCAAAAAACTCCTTGAGGTACAAGACCAAGTCCATACAAATAAAGAGGGTGATTATTTTTAGATTGAAAATTATGTGTGTTGTGTAAGAGACAACAAATGGTGAATCTTGTTGGAAAATACTCGTGAGTATTTTGAGAATCCAAAATATCTCATTTAACAAGAATAAAAAGCATTAGTTTCAAAAAAATCACCTAGAACAAACCAAAATTCAAAGTTAATAAAGTCAATAGGAGAAAGTGGAATAATTATCTAATAATCTAAAAAAATACCATCCAAGTGTGTTATCAAATGATTAATCCAATTTATTTTACATTCACATGCAATAATTTAGAATTGCATAAATCTCTAACAATTGAGGGAGAAAATGATTTTACATTTTAGCTTGGGGATAACTGGTATGGGATTTTTTATGATACCATCCAAGTATTTGTTTACATAATAAAAATACCTCTATTACCTTCTAAAGGCCTTGCTTCACTACCAACCAGATCAGAAATTCTATGGTTGAAGCTATCAAGATCACTATTTTGAGGAGAAAGTTCATATTTTACTTTTTAACTAAATTATTTTAAAAGTATATATTTCAATTTTAATCCATAAAGGGTTTGTGACCAAGCCACGGGTAAAAATAAATTAGTAGGTTCATGACAACTCAAAAAAAATAGAATTGAATCAATGTTACATTTTCATTATATATTTCATTAAGTGTATTAGATGGTTTTCGATAAGATGATATATTTTCTAAATTCAAAAGTTATATTCATAATAATTAAACTTTGAAGCTAAGTAAATGGAAAATTTAATCACATTAGTTCACACAATATTTTCAATCAAAATTACAATTAGGTTCTTTGAGCACCATTCATGTCACCTTTGTAACAACTTTTCTTTTCATTATTTTGACTAATAGGGGAAATATAGGGGAAAATAGTTGTGATAGATCCAACATTGAAAAAAATAAAACAAAACAAAATAAACCTAATATAATAAGGGATATAAAGGAAATAAAAACAAAATAAAACAAGAAAAGAAAAAAAAAATTCATAAGGGTTTTCAAGAAAATGCATGCTTGAATTAGACACTTGATTTCTCAGGATGTTGGGAAGGATAGAGGGCACCTACTTATATCTATATTGTCCTCTACAATGGAAAAAAAATCCAATAAATATTTATTAATGTTCTTATCCTGCCATTAAACTAAATGAGGACTATTAAATTTTGCATTTTTTGCATCTAAATTGTAAAAGCATGATAGATAGGGTAAATAAAATTATCTTAGCCCATTAGGGATAAGGATGGGAATTCATACATACCATATTGATTGGAATATCCAACCTAAAAGTGGCACGTTATTTGTTATTCAAGTCATGAGAGTGGTTTAAGTTATTCCCATATTAAAGACCTTATGAATTTGTCATCAATGACTAAAGTATGTGGAGAGATAGGATAAATTAGATCATCCCCAGCCTACATTTACAATGACATGAATTCTTCATTTAGACCACTGCGATTATTATTTTATATTTGTATCTTGACCAACTCTATTTTATTGAATATGGAACATGTTGGTATTAGAAAATTAGAGATGGTTTCTGTGTCATCAGAACTCATGAGATCCTTCTCTATCTTTAACTCAATCTCAGAGAAGAACTTTTACTCATTTAGTCTTGAATGTTGACTTCCCATTTAGGGTTTGACTACCTCTTCTTCTAGTAAGGACACAAGGCATCCATATTTAATACGTTCATATGAAAGGTTTTTATGATGGGAAGGATCACTAATCTTGGGTTCTTCCAAATCATCCCCCTCAAAGGGAGAGACTCCTTATACTTGGTATTATTCTCTTATTTCATTCCCTTCTGATGATTTAGGAAAGGTCTCATCACTACCACAAATATGTTCATAATCCTAGACAAACTATTCAAATTCATAAACAATATCATAAGAGAAGGATGCCTCAAATGCATAATAGGCATCTTCCTCCTCTAATTTCTCGATCTCTTTGATTGTTATTCTATATGAACGCAATATTTTTTTAGTGGATTTTATTTATATTCTGTGGGAAAATTTTTATCAATTACACTTTTGGCCACTAGGTCACCTTATACCACAAGTGCTTCATCTTTTGATTCATCGTCACCACTTCTATAGTATTGAAAAACTAGATAAGGATTATGAATTGGGATATTAATAATGTGCATGATTATCTCAACATTAGTAGCACAAATAGGTTCAAAAAATCCAAATGGTTTGGTAGGGTGTGAAAATTCTTAGCTTTGCTTGTGTATTGCCTATTGATTTCTTCCTAAAATAAAATTATACACACCCCATTTTGGACCCAACTAGATTCCAACTAGACTTTAGATTGATTTCTACCAAATAATGCATATTAAACATAGGAATCACTAAATATCCCAATTTCATCTACACATCAAACATTAGTTCTTAGAGTCATGTCAAGGCATCCCTATTTAGGGCATTACTTTGTAAGCAATATTAAAATCTCATTATTCATCTTCATTCAACTTAAGACCTATAAAATTGATAGTTTAGCCTTTGAAACCATTAAGCAGGGCATTTGAACAATTTATAAGTGCAAAATTGTTAAGTATAATGAATAAAATAATCAAATCAAATTAAATTATTAAGCAAAATTTCCATGTGAAATTTGTAAAAATAAACTTTTTTAAATGGAAAATTCAATAAAAATGAGGTCATGATGATGTCATTATCTGCAAATTCAATGGAATTGAAAATATCTCCCTGAAATACCATAAATTCAAAAATGGAGAGCTATGCTTAATAAATGGGATCTCTATCCCAAATATTAATTACATGCCCCCTCTTTAACTCAAATAGGGTAGTTTAAAATCAATTGTACTTAACTCTAACCTAACGACACTTGGGTTAGAGTTATTTTGGAAGGATATAAATACAAGTACCAAGAGCATTATAAAATAAGATCTAAATCCAAAGTTATAATTTTCATTTGTTGAGAGACAAATATTATTTTGTGTAATGTTATTATGATAGATTACAAAGCCAATCCAAAGCCAACATTATGAAGGTGACAATGAGAGGTGGTGCAAGAAGCTCCATTGAAAAAAAAAAATCTTTAATCACACAACTAAGCACAATAATTCATTGCCAACATATAAATGTTACTCTCAAGGAAGGTAAAATGTTGTTTATTCTGTATTCATTTGGTAGATACTTGTATAGTTATCCTTTTGTTTGAGTGTCTAGGCTAGAGGTGTAAGTTTTAATTAGTGTGTTTTGTTTGATTTTCTTTATAATAACATCATATAAATCTCACCTCTTGGATTCCTATTGATCATATAATGACATTCCTAGTGGGACCACACACCCTAATAGAATAAATGGATTATCTTGGGATCTTTTTGAAGATAATAATATTTCATTCTAAAGCTTAATTTTTTGATTGATTGTTAATTTTTCCATGTTTGACTTCTGACTATGGATTAATGAATTCATCACTATGTAATTGAGAAATTTGGTGAGGTAAACTATGAAATCATAAATTAAATATATGAATTTATCTTGAAAAACTTCTAAATCACTCTAGTTTATACTTGGCTCTGTAAAACTATGAAATCCGTACAGAAAATTGCAAAATTGTGAAGGAAAATTATGATTTTGTTATATAATTTTAATGGGTTTTCTTATTTTTAAGCAAAATTATGAATTCATATATCTTATTTTTAAATTTTTTATTTTCTTAATGAAATCATAGAGTTTAATTTTTAAATCATTAAATTTTAATTGAAAAATCATCCATTTTAATTGGGAAATTATTCTTTATATTATGTGTTTTCATGATTTAATTGACTATTTATGAATTCAAGACACTTACTAGTGAAATTGCACCCTCTATTCATGAAATTGTACCCTCAAATCATGAAATAATCTATCAATTTTGATGTTTCTATTGAATGTTTGAGATAGTTTTGAAATTTTAGACCTTATTTACAAAATTACAGAATTGAGTTGCAAAATAATAAAGTTATGAAATCATTCACCTAAATTGTAAATGTTTTTTCCCAAGTTGCAAAATTGTTTTCCAGAGTTGAAAAATAATTGAGTTGTGAAATTATAGACTTGAGTTGAAAAATTGTTTGCCTAAGTTGTGAAATCATTTTAAAATAGCAAAATCATCTCCTGTAAGTTTTTACTTGTCTAGTTTTCTATGTTTTCATATACTTGAACAATTTAAAGGTTCATGATTTACTACGTAACTATAAAATCATTCCAGAGAGTTGATTTTGTATTTTTATTGAGATGATTTTATGGGATATCACCTTGGCTTAAATCACAAAATAAAACCCCCTAACAAAATTTTTAGGACCTAATACCAAGAAAGGAGGTTTTAAGTACTTTGAAATTTCATTCACACTTACATTTGGTGTATAAAAACTTTGCTTCCATTTTTAAAAGTTTGAACATATCAAAAACAAATCCACGAGGCCAAATTTCATTTCACACCTTATTTAGTTATCTAAAAATAACAAAAATCTTAGACTAAGTACTCCTATGAACTTTGTTTTTATTTATTGTTTGTTTACATTAGCTTGTTTATTATTCCAAACTAGACTTTATCCATATTCTCTCTTTACATACCCTTTAGGGAACATGGGTGACCAAATTAACTTTATTCAATATCTTAAAGTCAAATCCTATAAGAAATATTTTTTATGCTCTCCCTAAGTTTGAATAACTTGTTTGATCTAAAAAATGACCTTTAAAGTTCTTCTATTTTCATTTATTTCTTCAATTCACTTAGATTGTGGGAAGAATTTCATTACCTCCCCACAAGTTCTCTAGTTAAGTATTGACCTGATATTTTATTTCTCAACATCATTTCAACCCCACTCCATGGTGGGGTATATAAATCATGGAACGTGATACTATGATTACCAGGGGACTGAGCAGCTAGCCTCTTTGATCATAACAAAAACCTAAGTTAGGTCTAGATAAAGATTAGGCCACATTAAGAAGTACATAGATGGAGTCACTATGAAAAATAGTATACCCTTGCATATAAATTTATCTATTATAAAATAAATTGACATGATTGCATATTTAGTGTTAACCACACATAGGACCATATAGAATGTGCAAAATGTATAATTTTTAGACCAAACCCACTTGCCACAAAAATATTGTCAATACAAGGAGAGCAGCCCAAAGTTTCATCTCATCGTATGAATTATTGAGAGAAAAGGGGACCTAAAAAATCTTACTTTTCATGTGTATATAAATTTATTATAATAAAAAATTATTTCCTCTCAAGGAGTATATCGACAAAATTTGATAATGACAAACAACCTTATCAATTTTTAAAGATAGGATGATACACAGGTGTTTTTGTGTCTATTTATTTTTACTTGTATTATTTTGAGTCTAAAACTATTTTATTTGTCAAAAACATATAAAAACATGTCACAAACCAATCACATGTTTTTAAACCACTTTTAACCTAAACAAGTGTTATTATGTCCTTTTGATACCACACTTTTGCCTTAGACATTTTAAAAGCATTTATTTGTGTATCACTTTTTTAAAAGGTGCATCGTTACAATCACCATTTAATCCCAAGTTTTTTCCTTGTATTTTTTTAAACAAAAACCATTTTCAGACTTTTTGAGTGAGATAACAACATTACACTACTAATATTGTTTTAAAACTTTTCCTTATGTCAAAACCAAGTTTGAAACCATGTATGCCTTTGGTATATAAATGGTATCATTATGCCATCCATTTTGGGTCTATAATTTTATCTATTTGAGAACCCAAGTATTTTGAACCAAGTTTTAATTTTTTCTTGTGAAGTTTAGATTCAAATGTTGAGTGGATTTTGCCTATGCCTCACTTAATTTTGTCTTAGGTATTTACCTCTTAATTTTTAATTGTATAACTTAGACTAATTATTTGATTGATTTGAAGATATTCTTTCCTATATTTAGGATGTGGTATCCTTTCTATGTGCCTCTTGTCTATTTTATTACTTATAACTAAGGTTGAAACTCTCTTTTCAAATACAATCTTAAGTGCGGTTAGTTTACATTTGATTATTGCTTATCACTTGAGATTGAATGATTTACTCATCATGCTTAATTTTAATTAATTTAGATTGAATATCATAATTATTTTTAGGCATGTGACTAAGGTCCAATGTCTTTTACCAATGTTCAAGTTTGTGTTTGAATCCATGTGCCTAGTTTGATTCCAAGTGTTTCAAATTATTTTAGAGTTAGATTGATTACTGTGCAAGTTTCACCTTGGTATGGTTTGTTTCAAGTCTATATTTATGACTTGTTCCCAAAGGCCTAGCATTTACCTTTCATTTTTAACCATGTTTGTTTCAAGTTTAGCTTTGTGACATGTTTCTAAAGACCTAACATTTTCATTTTATTTTTACTCAACCAAGTGCAATTTCAAGTATAGATTTAAGCATTTTTTCTAGATACCTAAAATTTTCCATAGTTTTTATATCTTATTCATATATTATGAGCCTAGATTTGTGCTTTTTTCCCAAAGACCTAGATTTTTTTTCTATTTTTAGACCTAGATTAGAGTTGTTTAAAACACTATGCTAGAAATCAAGATTCAAAATTTACAATTTACTTAACCATTTATGTGTAAGACATTAGACCTTGGAGACATTTTAGACCAAGATAATCATTGAAATTTTTTATAGAAGAGCTTCATTCCTAGGCCAATTTTATACCATTTTCCATTTAGACCATGTTTTAAGAGTTTTAATAACTTTAGACCTTTTCTTCATGAGACATTTGTTGTGTATTTGGATATGCCTCACTACACACATAGTATAACCATGTACAATATGGACTAGAATAATGTGGTCATGAATGATACCTTTATTCAAGACCCATATGGTGATGATGTAGTTTGTGAGATAGATCCCTATCCTCTTTGCATTGATCAACATGTGGAACAAAGTCAAGATCTTTTATCACACTACCTATTTAATACACCTCCTTATCTAGGTTAAGATAATACCAACCAACTCAATATATTTATAGAGTGTCATATGTTCTCGAACAAGTTAAAAAATAATTTTAATATGTTACCATGTTGTTTATATATGAACCACACTTGTTCAATTGTCACTTTCATAAAAACAAGGATGAGGTTTTAGTTATATTTGTGGAGGTAGGGGCCAAGTTTATAGAAGACTTCTCCCATGTAAACCTACCTAATCTAGTTAGAATTCTAAGAAATGTAATTTAAACCCAAACTATCAAATAGGCCTCTAATAATTACCCTCATGTTCTCCTATCAATTTCACACCAAGATCTAAATATGCTTGAAAAAGGAAAGTGCCCCATGGAGGGCCAATTTTTACAAATACAACAAGCATATTAGACCTATATGAACCTAGCAAAAAATTTCAATGCCATGGCCATATCGAATACTCCACTCATAGAGATAATTCCCTTAATAGGATTTTTAATTGATTCGACAGGTCAAGTTAATTTGGGTGTAGACCTATTTTCCCAAATTAATTTATTAAGTGACATGTTCAATGTCCTAATAATTGAAAAAGTTATTATGCCATTTACTAAAGACAATATGCCAAATATAGTATATAACACACAAGTGTCTTCCAATTCAGGACAATGTGAGTTAAATACACCAATAGAAAACCCTTAACAATAAGTTCCTCTAGTTGATACCATGAGTGGTTCACAATAACAAGGGGTAAGAATGCCTACTTACCAACCACATTTACTCCCACTCCTCAACTAGCTACTTCTTTAAGAATGCAATAATAGGGGATAAGTAATATGGTGCCAACCAGCATTTTTCCTCAAAAGTGATGAATGGTATCCCACCTCAATAGGTGATGAATAATATTCCACAAAAATAAACACAATATAATTTAACACCACAATAGAGGTTGAACACTATGCCACCTTAACATGGGCAAGAAATGTTACACATTATCATTTAGTAATAAATATACCTCAACAATCATAGACCAACATACCCAAAAATTTTCACACATTACCTAATAAACAACATATTTCTATTGGTCAATGACAAATTCCAAACACCTAATAAACATATATTTCACAACAGGTGTTTATTTAACAAAAATGTGCCAATATATAACAAATACCTATTAGGCAACCATTTCATTTTTGTAAGTGAGTGCCACATATTAAAGGATAGGGCCTTGATTAATATCAAGTCCCATTTATTTAGTTGAGATCTATTAGTTGTTTATAAGTCCCTAGTCTACCTTAGTAGGCAAAGTATATTTTACAAATCCATATCCTTTCATCATAACATCAATTACCATAAACCCAAGGCCACATTTTGAATTCAAACTAGAATATATAAAAAAATTGTATGCAATATCAACATCCTCATCCCAATCTATAGATGCATATTCCTAGTAAATTCACCCATCAAACTAACATTCCATAACACTCCACACCTCCATTGTACCCCAGTCAAGGTAATCCAACATTGACCACCTAGCCATAACCATAACCAAATGTGCCATCAAGTTTTTTATCCAAAAAAATACAACAAATTAAGGAAGTGATTGTTTCACTAAAATATTAAATCATACCAACAAAATCAAATTGGATGACATGTGTTCATACCCATTTAATATGGATTATCTTCAGATACCATTTCTTCTAGGTTATGAACCACCAAAATTTGATAAGTACAAGGGTAACGAAGACCCTAAGGGACATCTAACATATTTATTTGTCATGTTCCATCTAGTGTCTTATAGTGAAATTTATGTAATCCTTTTATCTCCTAAAAGTTTGGCTACACAGGATTTGGAGTGGTTTATCAAGTTTCTAGAAAATTTAGTATCTAACCTTAATGATCTCTCAGATAAATTAGTGAAACATTTCTCCTACAATATTGAGAGTCATATTTTAGTAGTAGATTTTTATTAGGCTAAGAAAAAATTGGTGAGATATTTATGAGATACTTATATAAGTTGATATCACTTTCTATTTGCTTCACCCATGACTTACCAGATAAATAATTGATAGTTATGTTTACCAAAAATCTACACAACAAAATATCTTATCACATAGAGCTTCAGTGTGTGAATATATTTTAAGAGATTATTGAGAAGGTAATATATATTGAAAAATTCCCTTATCAACAAAGGGATTATCAAGTTAAATTCCTTAATCCATAATCAGAGCCAAAAACAAAATGTAGGCCCAAGTTAGAACCCTATCCTAGTGCAAGCACAAGCATCTGCACTAGCTCAAGTTAATAACTATGAAAAAACCAAACCATAAAAATATAATAATAATGTTTTTGGTAATGGATTAATTGATTCGTTCCATGTCCAAACTATGTAAACACTATCTACTCAACATATACTATGAATTTAGATTTTTCCACATCAATAACCTATCTAGCAAATGTAACTTATGCCTTAGCCTAGACTAACTCCTCAAATACTACAACCACCACCTTTTAAAAACCCTCCTCCAACGATAAGGCCTACTCCTAGACTCTTTAAGGACCTTGATGAGCCCATTGAATTAGAGTTTCACAAAGTAACCATGACCAATATGATTAGTTTTATGACTCTAAAACACTATCCTAAGTGTATATTGTATCCATATTGGTATAAAGAGCATGAGTTTTATGAATACCATTATGTTCATAGACATTTTGTATATGTTGTTGTGTGTAATTTAATTAACTTATTGAAAATATGTTGTAAAATGGGGAAATCTAATTGGATAATAAAACATCTACTTCCAATCAAAACCTGGGTATCTACCAAAATCCTTTTTCATAACATAATAATTCCACTCAATAATAAAATAAATAAATACCACAATAATAATGGCAATAATAGTATCAACTGATAACAACAAAAATAAAAACATAAAATGAATGGAAGGAACCAAGGACAAAATGACCCCAATGACAAATAGACTTATCATGTAATTACACATGACTAAAATAAAGTTGTAGGTCATATTATGAGTGGGCATGTTTATACCATTACCATAAATCCTAGACCAAATACCCATAAATTAGGACCATTAGCTAACACTTATAATTGACATACCTATATTGATAATCCTTCCTTAACCTATGATCACAACCAAGTTAAAAAATAACCAAGGATTACCATTTCAAGACCTTATGCTAAAAACTCTTCATTTCCTTGTTACCACAACCAAGCACACCAATAATCAAGAATTATCCTCTCTATCCCATCTCTATCATTTTCTAGTTATAATGATCTTGTAGCCAATCCAAATTGTGAAATCACAACTTGGAGGTCTAATATTACCATCCTAAGCCAGAAGAACCCTACTAATGACCTAATCCAACCCACTATGTTGGCAATGAGTAAGCTAATTACCATTATTAAGGAGAAGATGTATGATATTATGGAATATTTCTAAAAGACACCCATATATATTTCCATCTTGGATTTGTTGTGTACATCTACCATCCACAAAGAATATCCATATAGAACTCCTAGGCCAATCTTGAGTTCCAAGTGACATAACCCTATATAAATTTAAATATTTGGTTGGACACCTATCCCCAAGCCTATAGCTGACCTTCAACCAAAATGATATGTCATTCCTTATCCCTTTCCATAATAACCTATTATACATTGTGTTGGGTACCCCTAGAACAACAAACATGCTCTGGTACCAATTATTAGGATCTTGCTCCTCAGAAAGAGCACAATATGATTACCAAACTTAAGAAATTAAACATGTGGAAATATACCAAAAATACAAGTAACTAGAATTCACCAATAGCATAGAATATGAGAGACAATATACACTCTTATATATTAATACTTGTATAGAAAAGAATACAATAAAGAGCCGCCACACTCTTCCACCTTATAGAGGCTTCCCACACCTCAAGTGTACAGTAATTCTTCTTCAAAACACTCTCCTACCAAAAAATGGTCCCAACAACCAACTCACACATAGAATTGGTGTTCACCTCTCCAACCAGTCAGTAATAACCCTGCTAGTACACCAAGCACTCTATAGTACTTCAAGTTGATCTCCCATGAACCTGCAACCTACAATTCAACAGACCATACTCATAATGGAAGGATCTTCCTTGCCTTCCTTTCTAGCTTAATAATGGAACTAGGAGGAACACACACTTTGTTCTCTTCACTAGCACACTTTACAATACATGCCAATGGGTCTATAAATAGATCCCAGACTTAAACCATAACTTAGACTTCTATTTTACTAATAATAAACACACAGCTCAAGACTCGAAATAGCCTTTACATGCAAACACTCCATTCACTAAACTAACTATTCGTGTAATGAACAGTTCTGGAACACACAGGCGACCGATGCCGGTCCCTTCCTGCCTAGTGTTGCCGACGTCGACCAACTTCCTACCATCGCCGGTTACCTTCTGCACTGGTCATGACCAATGTTGGTCATACTACCGATGTTGGTGCCTTTGGGTCTTCAGCAACCTCCTTTTCTTTGTCTGCAACAAGTTGAAGCTTTTAGCTCCACAACCTAACAATCTCCCACTTGGAGATAAATAGCTACAACTGTACCTATACCTATACCTGTACACCGTCTAGTTTGTTTCCTTGGCTTTGTATCCCTCTTCAAGATCACCCCTGAAGACTACCCACCACAAAACCTGTAGTGCAAAACCTGTCATCCAAATTACTTGCCACATCCACATCTACAAACCATGTAGAAAATAACTTGAACCTGCATAGCATGTGTACCTACTGCTGGTCCCTCTAAGAATCCACTAAAATGCCCTCCAATGCTTCTTTCCCAGATTGGCTCCATATTTCTGACAACTCTCACTGCTTGGGAAAACTCAGGCTAGTACATACCATGCACTTAACCTCATTATGTGGATCAAGACACCTATTCTGTGAACTGTCCAACCATCGGCGTGTTAACCGGTCTCACACAATCATCCTGAAACAAAGTCAACATGTGACCTTCTATGTCCCTAAAACAAACTCATGCCAAAGAATCTTGTTGCTCCTAGATTTTCGATGACACACCCCTAAACTAGCTTTACCTTTAGTTCAGTAATACCTGTATATGTAACCCTGCAACAAGCACATCATACAGTAATAGGATAATGTAGCTAATATTATCCAACTTGGTAAAGAGAAACACAATGATCAAACCTTCATTGCCCTGTAGCTTACTCAAGACCATATACCCTGATCTTCCATCTCACGTATCCATTTTTGCTCTTCTTCATCCTGAACATCCATTCGTCTCTCAGTGCTTACATCTAGCTATCAACTCTACCAACAAATCCATATTTGGTTCTTCTCCAAGGAATCACATCCTCATCCATGCCAAGCTCCCACTGTTTCTGGGATCTACCTATTCTGCTTCTTCAATAACTTCTTGGTTCTTTACCATCAGTGAGCAACAAGTAGTGTAAAGAAGGGAAATGATGAATTTGAGGCTTACCTACCCTTTAAGTCCTTCATATGGGTGCTTGAGACTCCTTGACAGCTGGTTGTCCACCCAAAATCCATCTTAGTGACCGATGCTAGTCACATTCCAGTCTGCACCCAACCGATGTCAGTTCCCTGCGACTGCCTCATCACCGACGTTGGTTCTCCCATGACCGATGCCAGTGTTTATCTACCCTAAGTCACTGACGTCAGTCTTCACATAGCTAATGTCGGTCCCTATCTAGACATCGATGCTAGTTTTCCTACCGATGTCGGTCTCTGTGTTTTGCTTGTGAGAACTGACTTTTACCCATGAGCTCCTTTTGGATCAAACCCTTGTCCAAATCACCCTTGCTCTGCTCAAAATTCCTCAGGCCTTGTGACTGATACCTGTTTGTCATCTTCTCCTTAAAAACCAAGGCTTTCCTGCTCTTGTCACAAACATCAAATTCCTCAAGAAACGTTACATTCTTCTTCTGCATATAGAAACCTCGATCTATACCCTTTGACTCAAGAACATGCATCTCCTTCTTACTCATGTGACCAAGCCTACAAAGCCACGTCTTCACAACAGAAGAAGAATCAGTAATATAAGAAAGTAGATAAAGAGTACCTGCTTTCTTACCACCCGCTAATTCAAGTGCATCTGCTGTGAGAGTTCTTGTGCATCTCTCATCACCCAACTTTCTTGAAGCAATTAGCCGCATCTCCAAGACTAGGACCTGCATGACCTCCTTTAACACCCATGTGTTACATGTCTGCAATTTCAGCTTCACTTTCCCTTTGCCAATCATCTGACAAGGCTTTCCATCCCCTAAACAAATTTCTCCAAAGTCTCCCTGGACATACTCATGAAAAAATACCCTATTTGGGGATGCATGAAAAGAGGCACCAGAATCTAAAACCCTAGATTCTACTTTATCCAAAGAACATACCAGAGCATCCCGTGCAACATACTCTACAACATCTACTTCTTCTTCATGTCCTTCATGTTGATCTACTACCAACCAACAATATTCTTTTCTCTGCTCTTTCTTTCCACATCTCCAGCAGGTTATTCTGCCATTCCTGAACTTAGACCTCCTGCTATTAAACTTCTCCATTCATAGTTTACTATCTTTTGCCATTGCTCTACTCCCACTCAAACATAAACCCCTACGAGTAACCTGTAATCAAAACACACTAACCAGATCTAATCCAACCTGTTAGTATCCCAACCAAAAGCTCTGATACCACTTGTTGGTATCAAGCTCTGAACTTACAACCAAGGCTCTGATACCACTTGTTGGGTACCCCTAGAACAACAAACATGCTCTAGTACCAATTGTTAAGATCTTGCTCCTCAGAAAGAGTACAATATGATTACCAAACTTAAGAAATTTAACATGCAGAAATATAGTAGAAATACAAGTAACTAGAATTCACCAATAGCATAGAATATGAGAGACAATATACACTCTTATATATTAATACTTGTATAGAAAAGAATACAATAAAGAGCCGCCACACTCTTCCACCTTACAGAGGCTTCCCACACCTCAAGTATACAGTAATTCTTCTTCAAAAAACTCTCCTACCAAAAAATGGTCCCAACAACCAACTCACACACAGAATTGGTGTTCACCTCTCCAACTAGTCAGTAATAACCCTGCTAGTACACCAAGCACTTTATAGTACTTCAAGTTGATCTCCCATGAACCTGCAACCTGAAATTCAACATACCATACTCACAATGGAAGGATCTTCCTTGCCTTCCTTTCTAGCTCAATAATGGAACTAGGAGGAACACACACTTTGTTCTCTTCACTAGCACACTTTACAATACATGCCAATGGGTCTATAAATAGATCCTAGACTTAAACAATAGCTTATACTTCTATTTTACTAATAATAGACATGCAGCTCAAGACTTAAAATAGCCTTTACATGCGAACACTCCATTCACTAAACTAACTGTTCGTGTAACGAACAGTTCTGGAACACATAGGTGATTGACGCCAGTCCCTACTTGCCTGGTTCTGCCGACGTTAGCTGACTTCCTACTATCACCGGTTGCCTTCTACACTGGTCATGACCGACATCGGTCATACTACCGATGCCGGTGCCTCTGGGTCTTCAGCAACCTCCTTTTCTTTGTCTGCAACAAGTTGAAGCTTTTAGCTCCATAACCTAACACATTGAAGTTTCCATCACATGAAACAAAGTTAAATGGGTCCTCATAGATAATGTATTAGGCCTAAATATTGTATCTCTAAAGCTAATCAAGCATCTAGGACATATAATAACTGACATTCAGTCAGAGATTATTACTGTTAAAGCTTATGATAATGAAGAACAAGAACCATAATAATTTTAGTGATCATTGGGACTTTGACCCATGATACACTTTACCATGTGTTATACCTCAAACTATCAGATAATTTGATTTTGGGTAGACTATAGATACATGAAAATTTTGCAATCCCCTTAACATTGCACTAGTGTATTAGGTTCCCTCACTTAGGTATGGAGGTAACTATCCATGGGATTTACATCCATATGAACACTACAAGAATTTGGAGTCCAATTACAATAGTTATAATTACTTTATTGGCATAGACCTAGTACCCAATAAGGACAAAGACAAATAAATACTAGTTGAATTACTAGAGGCTAATTTTATAGACCTTGATAACCTGGCCTCACCTTCACATATACCTCTTATTGAAGTATCTAATAATTTTACCATTTTGAGAAATGGTCTAGGAGAGTATTCTACACATGAAATGTATTATATTACCAATATTCCATAGAATACCAAGACCTATGGAAGACCCAAAGCTAAGATAAATTTCATGGAATGGAAACAAAAGGGAACATGCAAGATTCATATCCTGACATCTATTATTTTCATAGTGTCCACTAGTTAAGAAGAGGACCCATTTGCCAATGATTATTCCTAGTTATACAATGATAAATTGGTTGATTTATAACAAAGTGTAAAGTATCCCATCCATAATAGGATCATGGATAACCAAGCATATGAAGGTAGAGGCCTTAAGCCAAACCAACAGGGTACTCTTGAGATGAATTTTATGACTAGATATAAAGGATCATATGGTCTTATATTTAAACTTCTTGGGGTGATGTCATGTATCTTATTCATGTTCCCATTCTAATGAATAGTGATGACTATGCCAATAATGAAGCAAAATTTGATCATAGCATATACAAAGACCTTATCGATAACAACCTATTTGACCCATATATAATTTGTACTGTCAAGCTAATAATATGATATTCCACATTTCCCCTTTATCATTCTCATATTATATACTAGGACTAACAAGAATCCATAGTAATGTAAGATGAGTTTGAGAATGATGATGCCTTTTGTGATTTTTTGGGCCTAAGATACAATGTTTTGTTGGGAGACCACAAACAAGAGTTTTCTATCAAACTAGATCATATAGCCTATTTTGGAGAGTGGGTGAGAACCCTTAGCCAAAAATAGAAGAATAAAACATTGAGGTCCTAAATTGAAAAACTCTTTGAGGCACTTTTGGACCAAGGTAAAAGTAAAGAGAAATCATAATCTCTTAGTGAAAACCTATTTTAGGTACCACTAGATGGGGGTGTTCACCTTTCCTCAAATGAATCTTAGGAGACCACCAAAGATGACCTTTATTTTGGGTCTGAGTTCAATATAGAATAAAAAAATGCCTTTGATCAAACTATCTAAGATTTTCCTAAAACATTTATTATATGGCCATTACTACCATTAGGAAATTCATATTCATCCTATTTGAGAGAGCTTGAAGAACTAGTCTAACCATAGGACTTTGTCATTAATGGCCAATTCACATCCGTGCCAACTATTGTAGAGGATGGCTTGACTGTATTAGTAGAAGATACTATGGAAGTCAACATCAGGACTTTTGATGACCTAAAGTGGATCAAATTAGGCGCGTCCCTCATTGAGGAGGAATGTTAATTTTTTACAACATTTTTAGGCAATTTGTTAACATTTTTGTATGGGCCTATTCATACATTCTTGGTTTAGACATCACCTTGGTTATACATCACCTTGTTGTGCATATTCATGCCAAACTTATGAATCATAAATTATGTAAAATACAGCCTCGTATTATTTTGTTAGTTAAGAAATAATTACAAAAACTCTTAGAAGCAAGATGTATCTGACCGATCGACTATTTAGAGTGGATTTCAAACATGTGCCTATCAAAAAAAACCTAAAAGGAATAAAAATCTACACTAATTTTAGAAACATCAATAAGGCCTACCCCAAGGATGACTTCTCTTTGCTAAATATAAGCATGATTGTTGACTCAATCACTAGGTATGAAATTCTTTCCCTTATAGATGGATTTTCAAAATATAATAAGATCATGATTGTGTTATAAAACCAACACAAAATATCATTCACCACTCCTTGAGGAATGTTTTATTATAAAGTTATTCCATTTAGCCTAAAGATTGCTAGGCCCACATATTAAAGAGTTATGGATGTTATATTTTATGACATGATGCATGATATTGTTGAAGACCATGTCAATGAAATATTAGGCAAATCAAATAACTATGTAGATCATCCAGTTACGATACAAAGGATATTTGAAAGGCTTTGGGATAAAGTTTTGACTTAATCCAAATAATTACATCTTTATTGTTACTTTAGGAAAAATTTTAGTCTTTATTGTCTCTCATGGAGGAATTGAAGTTGATACTTCCAAGGTAAAATTTATTATAAATATGCCACCACCTTCCACTTTGAATCATTTCCATAGTTTAGAGGGAAAAATCTAATCTATCAGATGTTTCATTTTATAGTTGAATGATAAATTCCATCCTTTTAATCACTTATTGAATAAATGTGTTACATTTATTTGGGATGAATAATGTCACAAATACTTTGAGCATCTGAAGGAATATCTTTCCAATCCACCAATTTTGTTACCACTAATTCTAGGGAGGCCATTTACACTATATCTATCTACCACTAACAAAGCCCTAGGGGAAATTTTGGTTAGCATGATGAAAATGGAAAAGAATATGGCATGTAATATCTAAGATGTACACTAGTAGCATATGAACATAGCTATACACTAATATAAAAATCTTGTTTAGCTATGGTATTTGCATCCCATAAGTTATGTCATTACATGATTAATAACAAGACCATAATCTGGTAAAGTAGATCCACTCAAATATATTCTATCGAAGATAACTTTATAGGGCCACATGGCTAAGTGGATCACACTATTGAGTGAGTTTGAAATTGAGTATGTCAATTAGAAGTCCATAAAGGGACAAGTACTTATAGATTAACATGTTGAATCTCTCCTTTCAGATATTGAACCACTCACTTTTGCATTCCAAAATTAGTCCATCATGACCATCATATAAACATCTCTTAAGGAGTAACATTGGAAATTGTATTTTTATGGGTCATTCACATCTCATGGATCAGGTTTAGGCCTATTATATATTACACCATAGGGCATCTTATTCCCAAATCATTCCATATCATCTTTCCTTATAATAATAATATGGTTGAATATTAATCACTCATTACAAGGCTTAATCAAGAATTACAATGCAATATTTAGAATCTCATGGTTCATGTTTATTCTCAATTAATCATCAAGTAGTTTACAAAACACTTTTAGAACAAAGATGATAATATGGTACCATACAAGGCCATGGTGGACATTCTCAAGTATAAATTTGATAATACTTAGTTTAAACACATACATCAAGATAATAATAGGACAATGGATGCAATGGCTACCATTGGTTCTTTGATCCATATCATAAACAAGGAAAAATACTATCATCTCCTTGTTGAACATCTTCTAGCACTTTCTCATGATCCTTTAACCATTGTAATGAACTATGATATTAGTGGTCCCACCTTCATTGCCAAATCCTTCAACTAGACCTTTCATGAAATAAACAAAAATCCTTTACATACCAAGCCTCTCAATATACCCTACTTGGTCTAACCCTTTATCATGTAAGTTATGATGGAACTTTAATTCATTATTTAAATTTGGTAGAAGTTACTTTAGTATTGAGTCAAGTTCATAAAGGAGTAAATGGAG
The DNA here is from genome assembly GCA_037957365.1 of Torreya grandis. NCBI lineage: Eukaryota > Viridiplantae > Streptophyta > Pinopsida > Cupressales > Taxaceae > Torreya > Torreya grandis. The sequence continues at coordinate 431,343 of JARHVA010007689.1, read as the reverse complement.
CCCATACCAGTGGGGCCGTCCTTACCAAAAATCTCCTATGTACTAGTTACTATTGGAAAACTATAGATGTAGATGTAACTACTTATGTGAAAATATGTAACAAATGTAAGATGCATAACAATTTTATTGATGATCTATACATAACACTCAAATTGAGGATTACACCATTATTATTTTTAACATGAGGAATCAATATTATTGGGAAGATTAACCCTACCTCATCTAATGGCCATAAACACATCCTCACCATCACTGAGTATTTCACTAAGTGGGTTGAAGATATAACCCTCACTTACATGATTGGAAAAAAAAATTCCAAATTCATCTTCAACCATCTCATATGTTGTTATGGTATCCCATTAGACATTATTTTTGATAATGGTAGATCATTTAAGAATAAGAATGTCAAAGCACTCTATACTGAGTATAACATCACTCAGTATTTTTCCACTACATATTACCCCCAAGGTAATATCCAAGTAGAGGAATCTAATAATTTCATTGTAAATATTCTTAAGAATACTATTAATGATGTTTGCCATGATTGGCACCTATATATATTTCATGCCCTCTAGGCATACTATACTAATTACCATATTTCAATAGGATTGACACCATATTCCCTTATCTATGACACCAATTCCATTCTTCGCATCAAGATCATGTTACCCTCTTTGCATATCTTAGTGAAGCACATCCTAAAAGATGAAGATTATAGAGTATCTCACCTATAAGAGATATATTTATTAGATGAAAAAGTGCATGGCAATGTAAATAGCCTTCAAGCATATCAAAATTGATTACATGGTTGATATAACCATCATGTCAAGAATAGAGAGTTGGATCTTGGTGATCTTATTCTTAAATAAAACCAAAATAACACCATAACTAATAAAAATTAAAAATTCAAATTCAAACCTAATTGGGTAAGCCCTTATGCCATTATTGTTAATTATGGATCTAGAGCTTACATGTTAACTACACTAGATAGAGATGAACTTGATAAGACTTAAATTAATACATATCAAGCATTATTTCTATTGAGAGACATGAATTTTTATCTATGAGTATCATTTACATCATACCATAATGATCATCTTCCTTGTACGATACCATATACCATTCCTTCCATTCTTTCCCTATTAACCAAAATTGTTTTACCCTCCCACCCCACCCTTTTTGACCTTGGTTATGATACATTAGTTATTCAATCACCTTTAGTGATTATATTTAGATAAATTTTCAATAGTTGATTTATTATTTCACACATAGATATTATCTTGGACCAGCATGACAGTGGTTTCATAATTGCATTCTTCATTGTTGTTACATTCTATTTCATTCTTGGTGCTACTAATTTTAATCACCTTTGGAAAAATTATTCTCATTAACCCATGCTATTATTTTTTAATTATATCTACTTATGGAAAAACTAGAGGAAACACCTTTACCATGCATTACCAAATCACCTTGCCATTCCTATGATATACTATGCCATTTGCCTAATTCATGAACTTGATGCTACCTAATCAAATTCCTCTTCTATAAGAAAAATATAAAATGACTTGAGGTTTCATTATGAGACTATGTAGGTATCACTTAATTTATGTTGAGGTCATCTCAATCATCGTTTACCATGTTCTTGTCATTTTTAAAGAATTTTAAGTTTTAATGCTCTCACTATTTTGTGAGCATGTTTAATCCACACTCTTTCCATTTTGAGAGTTGGACCATTTAGTATCTGGTAATTATTGTCTAAGTTGAGATACTTATAAAATTCCAAAAACATTTGTAAAAGATCTAAAAAATCCCTAAATCTTAAAATCATGAAAATTGTCTTAGAATTTCCATGTGAGATATTAAGCCATCAATTTTTTTTTGATTGGGCCATATTATTTATTCAGTTTATTTTTAGATTATCTTGGTCTTTTTTCTACCATTTATAGGATAAATAAAATAGCTTTAGGTCCACATAGACTATGTAGGTATCACTTGGATATATGGGGTATCTCAGGTTATTTATGCCACACCATCCTTTCTTATTCAATCATTTCTTTGCCTTAAGGATCCTTGGAATCATATATATTGTTATATATCCAAATAACACTCAATAAATACCATATTAATCAAGTATAACTCATACCTAGACTAACATGGCAATGATTTAAGGTCATGGGATGCTTATATCTAGATTAGACCTCTAGATTTTGATGAGGCTAGATCCTATGAATATATCATTGTTCACTACTTACTAAACTACTAATTATTGGGGTGAAAATGGAAAGGAATAAATTAAAAATGAAACCTAATTTACCCTTGGTGATGCACCTGAATAGTTGTTTATCCTCTAAAAGTTTGAAACTAAGGCACGCATATGGATCAAAATTGAACTCTACAGACTAGTCTTGAACATTAGTGTTTTAAAGGAAGGCTTGAAAGAAGATTTATAAATTTTAGGTATGTGAATTAAGGTCTCTAAAGACACTACATTAAAAAAAAACTCTAGTGCAACTTTTATTCCTATCTCTTCAGTTGACTTGTTGAAGATGAAATTACAGTAGTAGGTGAGGAAAGGAGCTACAAAAAATGACAACTATCACACTTATATGTAAATACACAATAAAAAATACACGCTATTATAATAAACTAATATAAAAAACAACTCTCTTTATTGATGGTGCAATTTATAATTTTTGTATCTCTCTATATATCAGCTTTTTGGATCCCCCTTAAATGGTTTCAAGAGCCTACATATATGGCAAAAAAGGAAAGACTCTAGCCAATGTGGCATAGAGGAGATAAGGATTAGACTTGATTTTTTTAACTCAAGACTAAAATAATTTTAAAATATTAAATCAAATCTTCAAATATCCTTAAAGTATTCAAACTCATGCATGATCTTTAATTTTGGTGTAAAAAGGAAAGTTGTGAGCCTTTGTCAAGTTGGCAAACCCTTGCATGAAAAACTACACACACCCTTGATTGTTAACTCAAGCTTGAAGTTGATTTTTAAGTGTTTGAATTCCTTTTATTACATTAATATGCATGAGAATAGTTACATAATCAATTAATAATGATTTGGTGCTTGATGATTGGTTAGATCCACTTTAGCCTTCCCATGCATGATCTGGTACTTAATGACTAAAAGTGTATGAAAAACTCCATGTGAAGAGCAAGTGAATATCATGGAAACTCCTCTTTAACTCTAAGATAAATAATTCAATCCCAATCCTCTACATACCTCTAATATAAAGACAATTTTTTCATATGCATGGACCTGATAGAGTTATGACTATTTGTTTGAAGTGGTTGTAAGTACCTATTATGTTTGGGAAATGACCATGTTGACTATTAATATGTTTGTCCAAGATCAAACATATTCCCCTACATTAAAATATAATACTAGGTCTTCCTAATATAAGGTATTTGATTGAGCTTTAATGGTGATGAGTAAACTTGTAAATCTTGCTTCTTGTTCGACCCAAGTCACTTTAATTTTTCATTAGCTTTCAAATTTTAATATTGATTATTGACTTGTGGTTGGATTTCTAGATTATGATAATTTTTAGCTCTGCATTCATTTCTAGGATCTTTCTATTAGTCCTTGACTCTTTGAACACATGTGTACCATAGATATACTTTTATATGAATAAACGTAAGCCATTGATATTCTACTAGTCTAACATGATTGAGACACTTGGTAGCTTCTCATTTGGCTTCAAGATTCATTTACTTTCTAACTCATTGCTCACCATTTTATATCTATATACAAATACACATGCACTATTTATCTACCTAGACACACTAACATCTTTAGTTGACACTCACTATTAGATCATCTAGAAGTTAACTAATATTTTACCACTTGGAATCAATGCATTCATGCTAATTTTTTGAATTGATGCTCACCATTGATCTTAGATGTATAATCAAACTCTCATTATTAATCTTTTGGATCCATTGACACTATAGATTACCCACTCACCATTAGATCTAATTAGAGATCCTAAAATTTGGACACTTTTAATCTCTACATTAAACCTTGGGTCATTTTAATTAAAATGGTTAGTTCCCATGACTTAAGTTTGGCATCCCCATCCACATCCCATTCTATAGGTTCAAATTTAAATGATTGTAAATTGAGATGGAAGGTTCATCAAGGCACCAAATTTGTAAGGGGTGATTTTGGGATAAATTACATCATGATCATGCAATATTTTGGCTTTGGTTAATTCCACAGTTGTATTTATTAAATGCATAATTGAGCTAATGTATTCATTTGTGCCTAATGTACATATGATGGTCTATCTTCTCAAGGCCTATGTTAGTCATTTTTATTTAAATAAGGATACTATGGGGTATAAAAATTAAATTTAAGGTAATTATCATCAAATCTTCAAATGATAGGGGTTAAAATCCAGCTTGTGAGGGAAAATTTTTAACATTTTTGGCAAATTGTAGGGGATGACTAGCCTTCTAGTCAAGGAAATGCAAAAACCCTAGTAAAAACATGCCTAAACTATATATAGAAATTAGGAAACATTGAAAACACACAAAAACAATAGACAAAATAACATAAAAACAACATGTGCACCTATGCACTTAGAGGAAAAAACCATAATATATAGAAAGAGAACAACTACTGAAAGCATGTGCAAATGTGCACTTAGAGGAATGAAACTATAACTATCTATAAAGGAGTGACTCTCCTAATAGCAATAATTGAGGAACATCCCATTCATAAGAATGGGAAGTTCCTTTCCACTCAATATGTATAATGGGAAATTATTACTTTCCTTACAATCAGTGATAATATAAGTTCTACTCCAAAGTCTATCAAATTTAGAGTGTTTACTGAGATTTTCACACTATTCATCCCATTTGAGTATTATGTCTCCTTGATAGAATGTCTTTGATGAATCTATTTTTTCAAAAGTTTTATTTAATTTCATTTAGTTTTACCATAATGTATGCATGGCGTAATTTCTTATCTCATCTAATTATCTTAGTTCATTCATCCTAACCTCCATTGCATCACTTTTTAGAAGTTCTAGCTAGGGTGTAATCTTCAAAGATGGAAGATCTAATGAGATAGGAAGCCTTGCTTCTATTCCATAAACCAAGAGATAAGTTGAATGACCAATGGCCTTCTTGGGGGTGATCCTATCATCCCATAAATTATTCTTCAACTTTTTATGCCAAGATCTCTAATTATCTTCCAGTGTTCTTTTGATGATCTAAATCATGTTCTTGTTAGTGGACACAACTAGTCCATTACCCTATGGATAGTAATTTTATGAAGATTTCAAAAAAATAACTGACTCAAGAGCCTATTCACATACCTTTTCACTACTTAATTCCAAATAATTGTCTAATATTATAGTGGAAGGTACTCTAAAATGGGTGACTAGACTTTCATAGAACTCAAGCACAGAGTTCTAATTTGCCTCCTTCAAAGGCCCTACTTTCACCTACTGAGTGAAATAATATATAACTATAAAGACCGACTTATGACCTAAAATATATGGATGATGTATCATGTCAATGAATTCCAAACCCCATTGCATGAAAGGTTATTCAACCTAAATAGGCCTATGTGGTATAACAATTAGTCTATGTTTCCCTGTAAATATTGCACACTTTGCACAGTTCCTAAAACATATATGTGCATAAATGAAAAAATTAGAGAAAAATTAACCAGATCTAATGATTTTTGAAGCTATGTTTTTGGCTTCAAAATGGCCTCCAGTAGGACTATCATGAAATTGTTCAAAAATCTTGTCAAATTAACTAGTTTCAGCATACCTTAAAAGCATACTTCCAATGTCTTTTTTAATAATCACTCCATCAATCAGAATCTATGAAATTAATTGCAAACTGAAGTGTCTTACTTTTTATGCATTCAAACCCATTGGAGACTCTCCTATTTGAAGGAATCTAGCAAATGTGTTGTGTCTAGCTAGATGGATAAGTAGTTTTAGCTTCATGTTCAGTATCTTGAAGTGTCAAAACCATCTCTTTTTCTTCTTTAACATATTTTTCAAGATGTTCACCTAATAATTTTCCCCAAACCATCTTTGTGACACTTAATTCAATATCATATTACATGCACTTAGTGACCCATGTAGCTCTCTTTTCACTTAAGTCTCTATTAAGGATGAAATCCTTCACACTAGGATGAGCTACCATTAGTATAATATTTTTATTTGAAACCAAGTGTTTTAATATTTTCAAACATATTATAAAAAAGTACATGTTTTTCAAAAAAATAATACCTCTCCTCATATTCTTCCAAATCTTGACTAAAAATATTAATGGGTTCTTACAAATCTTCACTATTTTGTTGTATAAGCATGAATAAAATTATATTAAAAGTAGAAAAAGCATACATAAAGAAATATTTACTAAAATATGGATTAAGAAAAGTAGGATCTTGACTAATTGATTGTTTTATGGATTCAAAACTTATCTTACCCTCTTTTCTCCAAGTTATTTCTTGGTGTTTCTTTAGCATTTGAGTGAGTGGCCTTACCAGTTCTATAAATCCAAGAATAAATCTTCTAATGAAATTGATATTGCCTAATAAGATTTGAAATATTTATTATTTTTTGGTAATTACAAAGAAATGATTGATTTTATTCTCTTTGGATCAATATAAATACCATATTTAGACACTACATGCCCAAGAAGTTTCCCTTCATGCACTGAAAAGATGCACTTCTTTGGATTCAATGAAACTCCAAATTATCTACATCTATTAAAAATAACTCTCAAGTGTGTTAGATGATCATTAAAATAATTTGAAAATATAGTAATGTCATCAAGATAAACTAAGACAATTTTTCTTAGAAGACCATGAAAGGCAACACATATTTCCCTTTTAAAAGTGGCTCCCACATTAGAAAGCCCAAAAGGAATCTTTTGGTAGGCATACTTACCCCATTTGATTGTGAAAGCTATTTTATATTGATCTTTCTCTTTCACCAATATCTGGTTGTAACCTAAGTACCCATCCAATAAGGAGAATCTTTATGAATCTAATATTCTCTACAATATTTGATCCATGGAAGGAAGAGGATAGTGGGCTTTCAGTGACACTTTATTCAAATCTCTAAAATCCACACATAGTCTTATATCTTCATTATTAATTATCATTGGTACAAGTTTTTATACCCATGTTGAGTGCTTGATATGAAATATTATACTTGAATCAATAAACTTGGTAATTCCCTTTCTCATGAGGATTTGAACCTTGAGATTGATTGGTCTTTGCTTTTGTCTTATCGACTTTGCATCCTTTTCAAGATCAATAGTATGTTGTGATAACTTGGGATAAAAACACTTCAAATCATGGTATTCCCAAGCAAAAAAATCCATTAATTACTTACATAATGAAATCAAATCCTCTTTCTTAGTATCAATGTTCACTTTACCCCACTTGAGTTGTTTACCTTTAATTATGTGAACTTGCTCATAATGATCTTCCTTAGAAGAGATGATTACCTTATCATTTCTAAGCTGATAATCTTAATTGAAAATGATTTCCAAAGTTACTAAACCTTTATACATATTTTTTTATCTCAATTTCACAATCTGATCTACATATTGGTGTTGCAATTTATTTTAATTCTTTGAGAAAACTTCTACCTCATTATGTAGGAAATAGGCTATCCATTTGTTGCTATCAAAGAATTGATAACTTACTTCATTGTTTGGAACTAAAGGCCTGCATATAAATTTTATTTGGGTCTAATATTTATTATCCTTGAGTTGGTCCACTATATCACATTGTAATCCTATGGCTGCAAGTTTATCTACTATGGCTGCAAGTCTATCTGCATGTTGATTGGATCCTCTACGAATAGAGAGGATATAAAATGATATGAAATATTCCATGAAGTCCCAAAATATATGTTTGTATGCCTTTATTAGAGGGTTATTTTCTTCACTTAAACCTTTTACTTGTTGAACTACCAACTCACTATCATCTTTCTCCTAAAAAAGCTTAATACCTATCTTTCTATCCCACTAAAGGCCATGAATAAGATCTTTATACTCTATTGTATTTAATTTATAACTCAAATAAAATATAAATAAATAATAATACCTTTTATTTTGAGGTGAAACCAAAATTACACTAGCCCTACTCCCATTCTTTGATCCGTATCCATCACATAACATATTCCACAACCCCTCTTGATCCTGCTTTAAGTTGGTGAGACTAGGTAAAGAGTCACCTTCTTCATGCATGCATTAGACACTAAAAAAAACTTATTTAATAAATTTATATGGTTCATACCCATGGTTATCATCAACCCACTCATCCAAGATTAGATCCAATATGCCTTCAAGTGGCCTAAAAGGTTCTTGATCAATAGTATCCTCATCTTCTCCTGAAATACTACAATTCATATTAGACATATTTGGCATATATGGTTCAAGGTAAAATATGGAAATAGGATCAAATATTATAGTGAATTTGGTTTCATATCTAGTTATAAAATCCATGTATAACCAATTTGAAGAAAGGTAAACACCTATCTTAGAGGTGAAATCCTTAGATAGGCATAATGAAAATTATGGAGGTAAATCAACAATAACTATATCATGTGAAATGGTGAAATTTGGAAAGCAACAAGTAAAATATTAAGATATTTGATGATGCCCACAATCTTAGTAGGAGAACCATCCAACTATAACACTCCTTTTTCATGGGGATCATACTTGAGTCCTAGTTTGTTAGCTAATGATTTAGGCATGACAAAAGTATGAACTCCACTATCAATCATACAATTATGGACAAGATAATCTCATATGATAATTAAAAGATAGAAAGGATGAGGCTTAGTTACCTTAAGATCTTTAGGATCAACTAATAGATTATAATTGGTTAGAATAACACTTATTTTTTCCTTTTTGGGTGATCTATCAGAGATATTGAGCTTTGAAAGCTCATCTTGAAAATACTTTTTTTATCCTAGGATTAGTAGTATATCCCACATTGAAATTGATATTGAAGTGTTCTTCATATGATCCACAATAATAAGTGGAGAAATGGATATATTTGGCTAAAATTTAGGAGTAGGAGGGTCTCATAAATGTTATGTGACTAGGAATGTAAGGCCCTATCACATTCTTCCCCTTTGGATCTTAAACTCATTAATTTGATGTCTTTTGAGGCATCTCATGAGTGGTGGTCTTTTGTGATGGCTAAGAAAGAAAAGGACCTAAACTTTTAGGATATAAAACTTCACCAATTACCCTTTTCTTAGATCTATTATGGGATACAACTTAATTATTGACATTAGACAAATTTTGACTTTGATTTACAGCCATATACTCAAAAGATTCTCACCTTTTTGGAAGTTCACAAATTTAGTTTCTATTGAACAAATTTTACCTTTGGTCAAATATAAGTCAAACCCTAAATTTATAAACCTTATATAAGTTTATTAATGTCCTATAATGGGTTTCATATTATTCTATATGTTTACTTGTCCCTAGCCTAACCTTGGTTCAAGTCTAGCCCTTTGTACTAGTCAAGTCAATGAAAGTCAACCCTAGTCAAAAAGGGTCAAACCTAGTCAAAGGCATAAATTATGTTGGATTGGTCCTAATGTGGTTTTTAATATGATTTAATATCTCTCTAGGTCATTTAATTATTCTTACCATGTTTAATATGTCAAAAATGCCTTGTGGGGCCACCTTTTAGCTAAAAAAGAGGACTTGTACAGATGGGCTATAGAGACCAACTTGTCATCAAGTTGTAGTTAACATGGGGGAGGTTAGAGAATGCCATAATTAGTCTCATAATAGTTCAATAATTAGTTATGCTTAGAGGATGGTAGTTTCCTCTTATTTTTAGGCTCTTTTGGACACTTGTATATAATGGATCATCTCACTTTTAGGTAGAAAGATCATTTATGTGCCATTTAACCTCCTAATAGTTAGTTCCATGCTTTTTTTGTAGATAATGCATATAAAATTTCATTTCTTTCTCCTTTTTCTTCCTTCTTGTCTTGGAAAGAAAATAAAGGGCAACTTCAAGTACTTGGTACAGACCATACAAGTGGAATTGGGAGGATTTATTATATAATTAGATATTAATCTAACTTCACCTCATTTTCATAATAATAACTTGAAATTTGATGCTTCCTCCGTTATGAACAATGGTTAACACTCTAGGCATATTTTTATGGACTTACAACCATGAGGGGGTCTTTTTTTGAGCCTATTTCAAGTTTTATTATTTTGGATATATGTTTTTATGTATTTAAAGTGTTTATAAATGTTTTTAAAGACACACTCATGCTTATTATTGTTTTGAAAAGCTCAAGTACTTGGGAGAGCCTACCTAGTTTGCATCAAGTCATCTCAGTTGGCTTGAAAATGATTTTTACATGTTGGAAAGAGTGTTTTGATGTTTTTATAGTTATTCTAAATTTTTATTTATTTATTTAATAATTTACATTTGTCTTGTGGTGCTTGGAAAGCCTTTTCTTGTATGTTCTTATTTTCTCATGTTTTCCCCTTGCATAACATAGTCACAAAACTTCACTTACAAGAGCATGCTAATATCACTAATGAAATTTGAAGGTTTTTATATGGTAATTAAATATCTTGAGACTTATTTAATGAATTTAAGTGATATGGAAATCCATATACGTGTTACAAACTAGCATACTTGGAATGTGGTCTTAGTCTTACATGTGTATAGAGAGTGATCATTTACAGCTATTGTCATATGATGAAAATATGACTTGAAGAGATGTTTAACAATTTATCATCTCATTTTTGAGTTTCATTATTATTTTATAGGTCAAAATAGACCCCTTTTATGGTGTTATCTTGACAAGAGGGTGTCAAATCAATGAATGGAGGGTTAGACTACCTTTAGGCCCTTTTGTTCCAAAATGACCAAGAGGCCTTAGGGGTTTTTATAGGCCTATAAAATTTCATTTACAAAGGGTTATAAACCCTAAAATTTAATGATAATGTGTTATATATATCAATAAAAGTATTTACCAAGTTTTGAGGAGAAAGAGTGGAGGGAGACCTAAGTTCAAGAGGGTCAAAACCATCCTAAAACACACTAAAATCAGTTAATGAAGTCTACAAGATTTTGAGGGAGGTTTTACCTTGAAACACGTATGGAGAGTCATAAGATATGACAATTGAGTGGAAATATTTCCAAATGGTATAAAATGTATCCTTGAGAAAATTGGTCATGAAGGAAGATATATTTAGGTGTAATGACATACTAGGCATGTACCCTATCCATATAATAGGGTAAAGTTGTACCTATAATTGGGTCATTAGGTAGTGGTCATATTTACAAGTTTGATAATGTTTTGGATATTTAAAGTTAATTTAAATTGATTTTTTAGAAAACTATTTGATGTGGACAAGAGTTTCAATCCTCAAGGGAGTGTCAAGAATCCCATGATGACCTATAACCCCTATATAGACTGAGACAAAGGTCATAGGAAAATCAAGGACTGAGCTAAGACTATGATGTTTTTAACCATATAAGGTGGATTAAAGGTGATAATAATGATTAATAACTTGAATAATAATCTTATTAAAGTTCCATCTACCCTATGGCCCTAATCAAACCTAGAAGAGTGACGTACAACCAAGCAAAAGAGACTATGGAAGGTAGTGGGTAGTGATAAGCATTGGAAGTGCTAGTAGGGTCTAAGAGCCAAAGGTAATAACTTAAAAATAACCATGAAAATGGATTATATAAGATATATATAGTATTTATCATCTTTATGAAACCTCCAAAGGAAGATATTTACAGGAAAACACCCCTATTCACTATGATAGTTAGGGAGGGTCCTAGTTTATGAGGGCAAGATGTGAGTTGGACTACCTAGGAAATAAGAGAGGGTCTAAAGAATATTAATATGACTCATTAACATAAAATGTATTTTATATCACTCCAAAAAATTTAAAATAGCACATAAAGACCCTTCTCTCTTAGTAGAATGCACTCAGTCCATACAGGCAGGTTGAGAAACCCTTGACTCAAAGGAGTAAACTTGAGATTTCACCAAAAATAAATGTTTTAGTTGATTTAAAAGGTTAAAAAATAATTAAATAATCATTTTTATTATATATAAATAGATTATTATCATGAATTATATTTGGGAGAAGCATCTACAAGGAGGTTTGGCCAAAAGTATGCAAAAAATAAGGTTTTTGCACCCTTTTTAAAGGTGATTGAGATGGTTAGACCCCATAACCATGGAATTTGAAAAAAATAATTTATTAAAATTTTTAATTATGACCTTTTTAATCCTAAAAAATATTAATTTTTCACAAAAAATAGGGCTAATACTCTCTATTTTCTCTTAGAGGTAAGGTGTTCCCTACATGCACAAGAATGGTAATTCTAGGGAAAAGTGAGGAATGGTGAACCAGAGATCAATTGGATAAGTAAATAAGGTTTTAATATATATGTGACATATGGAGGAACATATAAAACAAATCTATAAGGTTGGAGTGAAAACAAGGTGGTTTGGACAAGAAGGTTTGCAGGTAGACCTAGTGAGGAAATATGTAAATCTAGCTCCAAATACAAAGCCATTACAAGTTATAATGAATTAAAAGAATTATAATGTTTTTTATAGTGAGTATTAGATTTTAAATTATTTTTTAAATCTATGATAATTCATATTAAGTGAAAACATTAGTCATGTAGCTCAAAAAATGTAGGCAAGCTCATTGGCAAGGTGTAGCCTTGTCCCAAAGCAGGGCTCATTTCCATTTTTATCTCTTGGTGAGCTATCCCAAGGATTTGAGTATGTTTATATGGTATAAAAAGAAGTGATAAAACCTTTTTTTGGTAGTTAAACTCCATAGGAATCCTTTTTTATCCCAAGCTATGATCAGACCCTCATAGGAAACTTGAAAATGACTCGAAGTGCAACTTTGGACACTCATATATTTCATGAACCTTTACATGGAAATATAATATATTTTGGGATGATATATATGGTAATTAAGAAGACCAAATTAGTATTATAAAGTTTTTATAATGTATCAACTTTATGAATGAATGTTAAGACTAAAAACCCCTCTAAAACCCTTGTAAACCCTCATAAAGACCTAACTAGAGAGATATTGAAGCATCCAGATGTGATGGAGGTGACATGGAACCACTTGGATTATGTATAGGAATCTCCAAGGATTCTAAAAATGTGACTTAGGTGTACATATTTGTATGAAATAGGCTAAAATAGGGTTATTTTTGACCTTTTTGTGTGTTGTGCAGGCATGGTGAACTTCCAAGAGACCAAATAAAATTTAGAGGGAAGATTAGAAATTTTTATAAGTAATAATGGTAATTATATCATGTATATAAACTCTTAAGTGTGCCTACTATCTCTCTAATTTTAGCCAGTCCAATGATCTAGCTAGTGAACACTCAGAGAAAATGGTAAAAATCAACAAGGGAAGAATTTTAAAGATAATTTTTTTAAACTAATGATATGGACACCTTTGAAAAGTGTCATCCCTATTTTTACATGGATTATTTTTCAAAATTGGATGTTTTTTGGTGCCAAGTATGGGAGGTGCATGGAAAGGAGCCATTTTGAGACTGTCAAGGATGATTATGCATGGCCAAGAGAATAGGAATGGTTAGGGGCTAATCCAATGCATGTGAGGGATTTTTTATAACCCTTCATAATTATAACCATATAAAACCTAGCCATTTTCAATGATATGGTATTTTTTTAAGTCAAATCATGAAGATAGTTTTATGTGCCAAGGCTAACAGTTTTATGCCACTTTTCATCATTCTTATGACTAGAGAAGTAGACCACTTTACATGGAATATCTCACCCCACCCCTCTTTCACATGAAATTTTAACTAATTTACTTAATTTGACACATGTCCAAGTGGCCTTTATAATTCCTTTGCTTGATTCTCCTCTCAAGGCTATAAATATGCCTTCTCTTATCTCTTTTAAGTAGCCTCCATTGGTTATTGGGGATACTCTAGCCAAATTTGTATTTTAAGGACTTTTGAAGAAATATACAATTTTTTTTCCATTAACATTCTATTTAATTCAGTATTTATTTGAAACTTATTGATTTGCTTAGTGAAAGATCTTCTTTTCTAGCATGTCAATCTTGGTTGTCTACTAATTTGTAGAAAGGATGTTATAGGTATTTGTTAGTATTCTTTACTAAGTGTGTAGGTGTCTTAGTAGTGTTTCATGACTATATACCTTCATGGAATCATCCATTACCCTCCTAAGAATCAAAGACCTTCTCAAATCTAACTTAGGAAACACTTATGTGACAATGCATCCTATGTTGTGAGTTTGTGTGAGGTAGTCTTATTTCTCTTTAAGTAGTGGATTTTCAGTCAAGTAAGAGAACACTATATGTTGGTGCATCACTTTTTTTTTGGTTTTATTAGTTATTTTTCCTAATCCATTTTCATCTACAATTTTATAGGTATAGAAGAGCTTCAAAGAGTGCATCAAGGGAACTAGCCCTTCTAGATATTCATCTCTCAATATTGTCACCCATAACAAGAGGGATGTTTCCATGGTTCCACTTGTATAAGCAGAGTTGGGAATCTCCTCAAGGATGAAAAATAAAAGTGTCAATAGTTTAAATAGGTGCTTTACCACTACCTTCTCTTTATTGATTTGGCACTTCTGCTTGAGTGAATGAAGGAATGTCTCCTTGTGCTAGAGTGGATTCCTTATTCTGAGAAGATGGTTGGTTTTCATTTGAATGAGGAACTAAAATTTGTTGTATATAATACCAATGTGATCTCTCCCTAGTTGGATCCATTTCCATATTATTTTCTTGATCCCATTTAATGTTCTATTATCCTTCTTGAGCACAATGGCTTTGAGTTAGAACTATAGATCTGGAATTACTTAGATCATTGGGATTATATTGCCTTGACTTATAATTTTTCCCTTGTCCTTGTTGATTGGATTGATAGGATGGCCTATTATACTGATAATTTTGATTAGTATTATGATATGGCTAGTATGGTGGAGCTTGTTGTCTTTCCATTACAACAAACTTGTTATTATGAGTCTTGAGAATACTCTCCATCTTCTGCAATATATTTATTTGATCACCTTCTATTAGATAAAACTTTATTAAATCTAAAAGTGGAACAATAGTCAGAGAAAAAGGGTGGATCTATAGAAAGAGAGGGATTGGTGCCTTAGAAATAACTTGTCTACTTGTATAAATAAATTCTCAACCTTGATTTCTACTTCAAAAGCCTTAGGTAGAGTGTTCCTTCCCATTGATTAAACCATCATAGCTACATATTAATTAAGAACCTTTAGATAGTACATAAAATCATGGTTGGGTGTAGACTTGATCATTGCAAGAATTTTATCCCACGTCTTATGGATCCTTTAATTAAAATCCACCATGAATTCATGATTGAATCTCTTGATTTTTGTAAATTTATCTACCAGGGAAAGATGATCATTTTTGTATTCAAATTTCTTGCACAAGACTTCTCCAAATTCATCCTAGTCATATAATGATGTAGGATCCAATCCTCTATACCACTAAAGTGATTTCCGTTTGAAATAATTTTCTAAAAATCTCATTGATCCATTTTTCTAAGTCACATGATGCAATGAACAAAGGTTAGCAATATATGAAATATGTTCTATAGGAGTAACTGGGTTTTTTCCTATAAAATAAGGAAGATCATTTAGAGAAGAATTTGGATTATCATTCCATTGAGTAAGATTCAGAGGACTACCATGATTGAATGACACAAAGTCTTATCTTCTAAGAATAACCATTTGAGGTATGAATTTTATAATAATGTTTAGCTAAACAATATTGGCTTGAACAAGAGGATTTTTTACAACAATAAGGCAAATATAAGGTCTAAGATTTAGAGTTGATAGAGAGGATTTCTTCTTCTTTATTGATTAGAAGGGTAACTCAATTAAAATTGCTTCTTTCCCTTTTACATAGGATATTTTGACAAATTTTGGGGGCATGAAAAGTATGCAACTCTAAAAATGATTCACTTTGTGTGAATAAGTTATCCTAGTAGGCATGCTAGAACTATTAACTATCTATATAGCACGCAATAGAGATCAAAATGTTCAAAATGTTCAAGTATAACTCATACATAGACTAATATGGTAATGATCCAAGGCCATGGGATGCCTATATCTAGATCAAACCTCTATATTTTGGTGAGGCTAGCTCCTTTGAATATATCACTATTCATTACTAATAAAACTAATAATTATTGGGGTGAAAAGGGAAAGGAAAAAACTAAAAATGAAACTTAATTTACCTTTGGTGATGCACCTAAATAGTTGTTTATCCTATAAAATATTTGAATCTAAGGAACACATATGGATTGAAAGGGAACTCTATATACCAATCCTGAACATTAGTGTTTTAAAGAAGGCTTGAAAAAATATTTGTAAATTAAAGTTATGTACATGGTCTCTAAAGACACTAAATAAAAACAATATTTAGTGTAACTTATATTTTTATTTATTCAATTGACCTATTGAGGATAAAATTATAGTAGTGGGTGAGGAAAGGACCTACAAAATATGATAACTATAACACTTATATGCAAATATAAAATCAATAATACACACTACCACCATAAAGTGATCTACAAAATAACTCTATTGATTTTATGGTGCAAGTTAAAATATTTGTATCTCTCTATAAATAAACTTTTTGGATCCCCATTAAATGGTCATATATGGTCAAAAAGGAAAGACTATATCCAATGTGGCATAGAGGATAGAAGGATTAGTCTTGCTATTATTAACTGAAGACTAAAATCCTTTGACAATATTAAACCAAGTATTCAAATATCTTCAAAGTCTTTAAACTCATGAAATAATATGCCCATCCTTGATTGTTAACTCAAGCTTGAAGTTGAGTTTGAAGTGTTTGAATACCTTTTATTACATGAATATTCATGAGAATAGTTACACAATCAACTAAGAATGATTTGATGCTTGATGACTGGTTAGCTCCACTTTATCCTTCCCATGCATGATCTGGTTCTTAATGACTAAAAATTGCATGAAAAACTCCATGTGAAGAACAAATTAACAGTGTGAAAACTCTATTTAAACTCTAAAATAAACACTTTAATGTCAATCCCTTACATGCCTCTACTGTAAAGATAATGTCTTCATATGCATGGACCTATTATATCTATGATTATCTATTTTAAATGGATACAAGTACCTATTATGTTAATTAAATGACCATGTCAACTTGTAAGCTATTTATCCAAGATCACACATATGCCCCTACCTCAAAATATAAGCATATGTCTTCCTAATAGATGTTATTTAATCAAGCTTTAATGGAAATGAGTAAACTTGTAGAGCTTGATTCCTATTCAACCCAAGTCACTTTTATTTTCCATTAGCTTTTGATATTTAATATTGACCATTGATATGTGATCAACTTTCTAGATTATGACAATTTTCAGCTCCACATTCATTACCAGGATCCTAATGTTAGTCTTTTGACTACTTAACCTCATACACACCATATATCTACTTCTATATGATTGAATGCAATCCATTGATCTTCTACCAGTCTAACATGTTTGAAACACTTGGTAGCTTCTCATTTGGCTTTGAGATTTATTGAATTAACTCATTTTTCACCATTAGATCTTTGTGTATGAATGCACATGCATCATTGATCCACATCCACTAGCATTTATTATTCAAATCTTATTGTTGGATTCTCTGATAGGTACTAAAATATTGTAATTTGGCATAAACACATTCATGCTAGCTTTTTGACTTGATGCTTATTGTTGATCTTAGATGTATGATCAAGTATTCATTGTTATATATTTTGGACCTACTAACACTACATATTACCCACTCACCTTTAGATATGATTTGAGATACTAAGGTTTAGACACTTGTTATCTCCACATTAAACTTTGGGTCATTTGAATTCAAATGGCTAGTTCCCATGACTTAATTTTGACATCCCTATGTACATCTCATTCTATAGGTTCAACTTTAAATGCTTGTAACTTGAGATGGAAGGTTCATGGAGGAACCAAATTTGTAAGGGATGATCTTGAGACAAACTAAATCATGATCATGTAATCTCTTAGCTTTGGTTGATTTCACATGTGTATTAATTAAATACATGACCAATCTGATCTATTCATCCCTACCTGACATGCATATGATGGTCTAGTTTTTCAAGGCATGTGTTAGTAATTTTTGTTAAACAAGGACACTATGGGGCATAGAAAATGTAGCTAAGGCAATGAAAATCAAAGATTCAAATGATAGGGGTTAACATTTGGCTTGTGAGGCCAAAATGTTAACAACTATCTCATGAGTAACCACTTGTCATTTAGTTTCCCCATCCTTATTTTACTTAGCCTTATGATCTTTCCATTTTGAAAGTTTATATATTGATAATTTTGCATTAAACTTTGATGCATTAATGACCACTTGATTTTCTTATGCTCTCATTATTTTTTGAGAATCTTCATTTTATACTCTCACCATTTTGTGAGACCAATTTCATTCTCTTCCTTATACATAATAAACATTATGAACCCAATTCATGTGCACGATATTGTCTATTATATTTTAGTGTGGGTTTTACCTAAACCATACTCTCACACTTGAATGATTTATTTGTGTTGATGATTTCATGATTGTGAACATCATCCCTCTCTTTTTATACGCACTCACCATTTTTTGACACCATTCCCATATTCCTCTACATGTCAATAATGTTTTTTTATCTCATCTATTTTCTTATATTACATATCCTATAATAACTACATTTGACCTTAATTTCATGTTGGATATTATGTCCATAGAGCTATGTAGGTGTATTCCAATTGCCTAGTGCATCTAGAGTTATCTTGGCTACCCCTTACTTTTATTTTATCCCCCTATTTTTTTTTTGTTTATTTCATTATCTCCTATTGCTTAGGGGCAATGTTTGTCATATTTTTTGTGTCATTATTCCCTATCACCTAGGGGAAACATTGTTAGTCTTTTGTTATTTCATTTTTATACCTATGCCATTATTGTCTATCTTAGGCTTACCATGTCTCCAAGAGTAACACCTCTATTACACCTACATGAATAATTTGTATTTTGTTTAAATTAACATTATAATTAATCATTGCTTGTCTTTTCTCTTTGTTTTGATTGTTTTGTTCACTTTTTATTTATTAGTTATTATTTGTGCATTTACTCTATGATTATAGATTCAGTGTGTAATCCCCCTTTTCAAATTCACCATATTATGCCAAAATCTCTATACTAATGACTATAAATACCTTTATGTAAATCATTATGTTTTGATCTATCTAGGTTTTAATGATTATAACTACCTTTTGTAAAATCCTTATCTCTATCCACCCTACTAGATAATTTTTCATTGTGATAATGATTATAACTATCTTTCGGAAAATCATTATTTTCACCTCACTATGTTGATGATTATAACTATGTTTCAACAAATCATCCCTTTTATTTTCCCTACAAAAAGCATCTCATTTTGCCACTGATTATAACCTCCTTTGGGAAATTTAGTATTTACACCAACTTTACCTCTTGGTCTCCTTATTTATTTATTTTATAGGGAATGTTCACTGACCTTATTTAACACCCAATTAATCAATGAGGCATCTAGTGCTCATCCATCACCTTCTAGGGCATTAAGAATTAATAAATTTTTCATTCTTTTAGAAGCAATTATTGTGCTTGTGTCTTGTAATACTTTACCAAATAGGTGTAAATAGTATACACCCCATTATAGACACAATTGGATTCCAACTAGAATTCATATTAATTTATACCAAATAGGTAAAATTAAGCCTTGAAATCACTAAATGTCTCAATTTAGTCTACACATCAGATATTAGTGCTCATAATCATGTTGAGGCATCCCTATTTGGGGTATTACCCTATATGCAATAACATCTCATGGATTCATCTCCAGTCAACTTGTGACCTAGAAAATTGATAGTTTAGCCTTTGGAACCATTAAGCAAGGGACTTAAATAATTATTAAAGTGCAAAAATGATAAGAATAATGAATTAAATAATCAAATAAAATTAAATACTTAAGTGAAATTTACATGTGCGATTAGTAATAATAATTTTTTTAAAATGTAAAATTTAATAAAATTGAGATCATGATTATGTCATAATCCTCAAAGTCAATGGAATTGAAAATGTCTCCCTAAAATGTTATAAATTTAGAAATAGAGATCTATTCTTAATAAATGGGATCCCTATCCCAAATATTAATTACATGTCCCCTCCTTAACTCAAATAAGGCTAATTTTAACTCAACTATGGTTAACTATAACCTAACTACACTTGTGTTAGAGTTATTTTGGAAGATTATAAATATAAGTTCCAAGATCATTCTAAAACAATATCTTAAGACAAATTTATAATGTTAATTTTTTGAGATACAAAGCTTATTTTGTGTAATGTTATTATGCTAAAACACCAAGCCAAGGCAAAGATAAATCCAAATCCAACATTAACAAGGTGATAAGGAGAGGTAGTACAAGAAGATCCATTTCAAAATAATATTTGATCACATAATTAAGCACATCAATTCATTGCCAACATACAACTCTTGATCTCAAAGAAGGAAAAATGTTGTTTATTTTGTCTTCATTTGGTAGTTACTTGTATAGTTCTATTTCTATTTGAGTGTCTAAGATAGAGGTGTAAGTTTTAATAAGTGTTTTTGTTTTATTTTCTTCATACTAAAACCATAATAATCTCCCCTCTTGGATTCCTATTGATCACATCAAAAACACCCAAAGATATTGAATCATTAAAATAATAGGAAGCACCTTACTGATTATACACAAAATTAACTGAGTGACATTCATTAAAATAGTATGCATGTATCTCATTTGTTATAGGTAGGATTGGTTAGATGAATTATTGGGGTAATGATTCATTTTAAGGCACACATTGATCCACTAGATGACTTTATTGCATGTAATTCAAATTATATTTAGCATAAATGCTTTACTATCCAAAAGAATAGGAAGGGTCAATAACTAATCCATGAGACATTGATTATTGATTTACATTGATTTCCTTTTTATATATAAATTCTAATTATTGGAAAGTAGATGGGTTAATTTTAATTAACATGATAGTTAAAGTATCTAAATCATTTAGGTAGACTACCATGGCTGCATCTCATCCTATAGGAAATAATTCTTCATCATATCATATAGATAATGGAATCTATGATTGGAATCACTAGTTGGTTCATTGGGCTCTATTGTCAATTTGGCCTATCAAGGCCAAATGCCACCCCATATAAATTAAAAAATTTCATGTCACTATTATAAGCCTATTCAGTGATAAATCTCCTTTTAAAACTATGTATTTTTCCTAAAAAAGAGATTTGTTTTTTCCTTTAAATGTTAAATATGGAGTCAAAAATCCAAAAAATAATTTATATTACCTTTAAATACCTTCATATTGATGAATATGATTTAATTTAAATATTTCATACTTTGGAATTATCTCTCATACAAATTAAAGCATTATTCTTTCCCCTTAAGAGATCATGCATGCCAATTTTTCTTATATTTTGATCTTAAAAGACTTATTTACTATTGAAATATCCCTCATGACTTGTTTTTATTCCTTACCATTCCCTAAATTAATGTTTCCAAGCTTAAAATATGAAGAATATACAAAGAGAAGACATTTTCCATGTTATCTCATGTAGGAGTATAGACTTGTATAGACTTTTCCATATATAAGAGGTCTGGAGTTTGAAGATTATGTTTTTATAGGTGTTATACAAGAGTTTCATGGTAAAAGAATCCAAAATAGGTTCAAAACCAATTCTCGTCATACATATATATTATTTTCACATCAAGAGAGACCTTCAATTTTTTAGATAATACAATCATGAGAGAGAAAATCAAGGTCTAAAATTTTGGACAAAGAAAGGGATCTGAGAGATATTATATCTATATCAAGACTTTCTCAATTAGGTATTATCTCCTTCATGAACCATAATTTTGAAGATAGGGTACTCACTATGTCTTCTTCATCCAAGCAAGAATTTAGTTTTTTGAGATTTCTCCTCATCTAGGAATCATGGAAGAAAATTAAAGATTTTGGAGTTTATCAGGAGCATGAGCCACCTTTTCATGGAATTATTCAACTTTTTTTCACATGTGTGAGGTCATATAGATCTCAATAACATAAATTTCATCTAATTTTTAGTCCATAGGCAATTTGAAGAAGTTTTACAGTTATGAGGTTGAGCCATGGTCATAAAAGAATGGTGATGAACATATAAGGACAATAATATACTTCATTTAACCTTTATACATCATTTAAGGAGTAAAAATGAACATTATATTGTCCAATCTAGTCAACACTTTCTCAAAATCCCTAGTAAGCAAAATATGATGGTTTTATTGAGTGAAAATTATCACCTATAGTAGTCAAGGCTTCACCTCAAGATCCAAAAGATCTGTAATGCACCATGGTAGTAATCTCATTAAAGGTTAAATTATACTAGATCTATTGATATTCAAGAAAATAAACAAAACAAGGGAAACCTAGTGCAATCTAGTCATGAGACGCATGAGAGAAAGATAAATATCTAGAAGGTTTTCCTTATTAGCTATTTTTAAGGTAACTTTGTGAAAATTAGGGCAATTTGGGTTTCCTTGTTCTTTATTAATTTCAATAAATATTCTGGAAAGATTCATTATCCATAAAATCAATATGGATCAAAGAAGAGTATCATAACCAAGGTCATTATACATCATAGGATCCCCTTCTCTAAGCTTGTCTCAATCTGTACAAGCACACAGTCAAAGATCATCTACAACCAAGATTAAAAGACATATACAATCTTGTTAAGGTTAGGTTCATGAACTTTATGTGTATTTATGGATGTGAAGCAAAGTTTTATCTCTCTCCAAGAAGATAACATCATATTCATGTTGGTGATAATTATCAAAGTCTTCTAACATGCAATCTTGTCTTAGTCCATACAAGATATAATAGATTAACACTCACAGTCACATATCAGGTTACTATCTCCAAAAGGTCCTATGTATTTGGCTTTGAAAAAGGATAAAGATAATAATTTTAATGTTATGATCAAGGTACAAAAGGTACATATGATGAACTAATAATTTTGATCTAGAATCAGTCATGAAAGATCACCTACTCGTACAATCAACTCTATTCAAGGACACACAATCAAGAACCCAAGAAGTAGGTAGAGAAATGAGTAAAGACCTTCAAGAGATAAAATATTTAAATGAGGTTATTTATCATATATATATACCATTTATTTATCTATTAAATTTCATAAGATACGTCTTCGACCTTCTTAAGGTCCAAACCTATACATAATTTGGATAGTCAACATAGGGTCTCCACCTATAGTCATGCTAAGAAAGGTGAGATCAAGGATGTAGATAAGGAGAATAAATGGTGTTCTAGGGATAATTTAACTCATTTAATAACTCAAATAAAGGTTAGAGTATTAGAGTGAAATTAAAAAAGGTCTATTTGTCAATTTCAATACCTAGAAACTATGCATAGTCTATACAAAGGCCAATATTTGATCATAGTCAAGTCTATAAGGAGGAAAAGCATATTTTAAAAAATTTGGAGTAATGAATGATAAGAATATATTGTTTAAACATGATTAATATTATATTTTAATCAAATTTATACCATGATTAATGATCAAACTTAGTCACATTTTCATGAAAATCAACACCTATAGCAAGGTTATTTCAAACCTTAAATTGCTCTTGAAGTATGTTAATCCAAGATCAAGATCAAACATGCGAGGAGGGTTTTCATGTATTTAGTATACAATGGGGTTTATTACCATGTTAATATTATTAATAAGGTGAGAGTGATCAAACTCAAAACCAAGTATTTAAAAATATGTCTCATTTCGTATAACATTCAACATCACCTACAACCTTCTCAAACACAAGCCTTTTTCCAAGATTGTAAAGAAGATTGAAGAACAAATATTTATGGGAGAGCCTCATGTCACATGAAATATTCATGATAATTATGAAGTATTAATGAGGTTATATTATGAATAAGAGTGTCCAAGAAAGATCTATAGTCAAATTTAACCTAGAAATGAGTACCGACAATCATACTAGGGTAGATTGTATTGACCTATCAACATACCCTAAAAGTGTATTTTAATGTACATTCATAAAATAAGGAATATTTTAAAGTAAAATAGGTTATAAATCACATATTTATATCATAAAACCTCCATAAATATCATGATCTCCATAAAAATTACTACCAACTTAACAAGTACAGTAAATAGGCATGTGTAAAGATTAGAGACTGCAAGAAGTCTAATATTCCATTGAAGAGAAATTATTCCAAAAAAAGAGTTGAGAAAAGGGTTTAAAATAAATTTTAGGGTATTAAAGTATTAATTAATGGTGGAATGAATACCAAAAACTTCTATTTCCACTAATATTCACCTACAACAATATGATAAAGGCAATTATATTAAGGTTTCTTGAGGAAACATGGTATGATGATGGATAAAATGGTTTTAAAAAGTGAATAGTAGAGGGTAAGAATCATTTAAATAATTATTTTAAATCCTCATAAAATCCTATTTGGTATTATCAAGACCCAAATAAAAGATAAGACATCAAAACATTGTCTTACCTACACACACATCAACATTAGAAGATAATTTTGAGGGAATTTATCATTTTGAGGCATATACAGGTGTAATTATGGATTAAAAATTGATAAAAATTATGATTATGAATTTATAAATATTATTATGTAATCATATAGGTCACACTAATAGTTTAAATGATCACTATTTTATCAAAATCCTCATGTAGTCTACTGATAGTCATAATTAAGGTCATGATGCCTATTTGAGGTCTAAAGCATAAAATATGATGTTTTAACATAATTAGAATGGTTTTAGAGGTAAAATAAGTTTTTAAAATTATTATGATAATCTCTAATGCAGATGATAGAGATATAAACACAAGACTAAGGTTTTTACAAGCTTGATTGTCAAGAAACCCTAAGCTAAAGGGATCAAGGCATACAAAACTTAAGGAGACTGTTAGAATTTAAAAAAAAGAGTGTTATCAATATTAAAACATTTTTTATGGATTTAAAAATCCATAATATTTATTCACAAAGGATAAATAACCTCTCAAGCTTCAAAATAGCCCACACATAGTCTAAACAAGTCATTCTTATAGGTAGTCTTAAGAGACCATGAAGAGCAAAGTTAGAGTTTGATAATTTGAAGATGAAAATATAGGTTATATTAGGTAATAAATAATGTATCAATATTTTTTTTCCCATCATAACATTTTATAGGTCATTCAGAACTCCAACACTCATATCTAGCCAATTAGGCCTAGAAACTAGTTTTAGGCCTAAAAGGCCTATATCACCTTGTGGCACTTGAAGACTCTATCAAGAAAATGTGAATTAATGAGAATATTTAATAGGATGGTTAAATTAATAAATTAGGTGTTTTATGCATGTGAAATTAGTGTAAATTTCACTTTCACTCTCAATAGCAAATTTGAACTACTACATTCTAAACACTCATTCTAACTACCTATTCAAGAGCTCATATATTTCACCACAAGATGAGTTTGAAAAAATTACATTATGAATATTTGAGGAAAATTATAAAATTAAAATAAATTAAGGATTGAGGTTTATTGAGTATTTGAGGTTTATGAAACATTGCTAAGAGTACAATTATGTCCAGAATGCATTCAGAACCCTACAAGCAAACTTCATTACATACGTATATTTTTACACATTTTGCATGGGAACCCAAGATTATCAAGAAATATTAATGGGTATATGGAGTAAATATCCATGTAAATAAGTTTCATTTTATAGGTCTGTACTTTATGAAGCATCATTAAGAAGGTTCACCTCCAAAACCCTCCCAAACCCTCCTACTGACTAGTTTTTAAAAAATGTATTTCATCCAAACACCCATGAATAATCCTATAACATCTTAAATGATGAAGTAAACTTAGATAGGGTCATAAAAATGGTACCTTGATGTACAAAACTATATAGACATGGCATAAAATAGAGGTATAAAGAAGTTTATTGGATTCCAATCAATGTAGATGATTTTTTGGTGATTTTTATTCATAATAAAATAATAATATTTTAAAAACCATTCCTATAAATGCCTCTGTGATCTCATTCAAATTAGCCAGTCTATAAAATTCAAAATAGTTTGACCTAGTCAACTAGTTTGACTAATTTGTAGGTGTTGCTTGCCAAGGATGACTCATTTCATGATATAAGGAATAGTTTAATGTCTTAAACTCACCATATTTTTAGGTTTTAACATTTTTATGTAGGTTCTTATGGCCATCAATTGCAATTAGTTAGGCTACTAGGCCTAATTGGCCTAGTAGACCTATTTGGTCAAGCAAGTAAGTGAAGAATGGCATAGAAAAGAGATAAAATGAGTTAATATAGAGTTTAAACCCATATATAAGTGATTATAAATTTTAATCATGCCGCATATCTTGTATTCAAGTGGAAATTACATGCACAACTAATCTTTAAGTGTTAATTCATGTTGAACTAGTCCTTATCGAGAGTTAACTAATCTAAAATGGCATCAATGCATATTCCATAATCTTCATGTAGGAAGAGTTATTCACTTAACCTGATCTCATTTCAAGTGGAATTATTTTCCAAGTTATGGTGTAATATTATTCATAAGGAGTCGAACAAGTCAACTATGGCCCACCACCTTATTTTCAATGCCAAGGAGCTCATGCAAGGATCATGCAACACCATCAACATGGATTGATGTCTTAAGGTCTATTTTTAACAAATTTATAATTGAAGTGTACTTTATTTGATGCTCATATATGACTCTTGTTCTTTCCTCTACACCACTCCCTTGCATCCTTCTCTTCTCATGTTATATATATTCAAGATTTTAGGCATATTTTCAAGATCCCTCTCTTAGGCATGATGAAACTCTAACAAGATTGAGATTTGTAACCACTTGAGATAATAAAAATGATTATTTTTAGATTCCCTAATTCAATTTTAGTGTTATTATGATAGTTTTATTTTTGCATTTGGTATTATTTTATCCCTTGACAAGCCGTTATCTTACCTAGTTACTAGTATGTCATCTTATGCAGGTCATATACATTATTCGATGTTGAGTAACTAAGCTAATAGTGGAAATATTGATTGGTTAGTGCCTTAAGTTAGGCCTTCCATCATTTCCCTCATGCTTTTACCACTTGATGGAAATTTTATGTGAAAAACTATTGCATAAGAGTCCCTTAGAGTTACAAGATTCAGTGATTTGCATTGATTCATTAGTGTTGAAGAAGTACAAATTGAGTGGATGAACCAATAGTATAGGGGTATCACCATTATTAGAATAGGATTTCCCTTTTAATTTCCTTCTAACTTTTCTCACCCCAAAATATAAAGTAGGTTTTAGTAAATTAGAGCAAAGTAGATATATTCAGAGTAGCTAGCCTCATAATCTATAGGTTTGGTCTAAGTACATGTATCCCACACTTGTAGACCAATCCAATGTTAGTCCAAGTTTGAAAGAGATCTGAGCAATCAACTTTAGCAAGGTGTAACTTAGGTTTATAAGAGTTCTAACATGCCTAGTGGGACATATGTTTAGCCATTGGAGTAATCATTTGTAGAATCTTGGTCTTCACAAGTAGTTTCAAACACTCAAATGGTCATCATAATTGAGGTAAATGGAAAATTTTATTCATAAATTCATTAATTTTCATGTGTTTTGTGGTGAATGATGAAAAAAATATTAGGAATAATTATATCACATACCTCTTTATCAGTTCCAATTCCAATATGATCCATATCCATCTCATTCTGACCCCTATTAGCCATATATTCACCCTAATAAACAATATGAAAACAATTATCAAGCTTATGATCTTTGTGAACCTCATTCAATTCCTTGTTAGCCTAATTATCAATCTAATAAACCATAGAAATATCATGGCATTTCTAATAAGCTCTATCAAGTTCCAAGTTAATCCATATCAAGCTTGAAACAAACCTTATTTGTCTATGAGAAACAAATGGTGAGTATAGACACTCAAAATAGTAATGGACATGATATTCCCGAGCATGATATTGAGATCATGAGAGCTTCATTGCATCAAGCTAAAGAAGTGTGTGTGTATTTCATAAGAAAATGCCACTCAAAATTTATTGGTGATATCCTTGACATAGGTAGTCTAATTATAGGCATTGAAGAGAAGTTAGTAATTTATGAGAGACATAAGTTCCCCATTAAACCACCATTTTCTCTTCATTAATATCAAATAAACATGTATCAAAACACTCAAAATTCCTTACAAGCCTTGCCAACCTTTCTTACTTGTAAGTATATCCAAGAGAGACCTCAAAGGATGGAATAAGTGTGTTTTGAGGAGACTGAATCATATATTTCACAACAGATCATACAAGAGCTTTCATATTCTAATTAATAGGAGAGATATATAATGAGTTGGTTAATGATTTTGAGGCTCACCTTCATCAATATATTAAGCTTACAAACCAAAATATTTTTCAGTCAATAATAGCTACAAATTTAATCCCATCTTAGCAGAAGGTTTATCAATTCATACCCATGGTTGTAACAAGTACAATACAAGAGGTCCTTAAACCTAAGTTCATGACTTGAAAATAAGTATAGTAGTCCAAGGAAAGAGAAGAGAAGTCAATCATAAGTGAATATGTTGAATTCAATATCAATCATGAGATCATTTATCCCTCCACACCTCTTTCCTCAAGAGCCCAAACCATTCCCTTCATGGAATTATGTTCAAGGATAAATATAGAAGAGAGAGGAGGTGAAGGTAATTAAAGTTGATCAGCTACATGAGAAAAATCAAGGATTCATGGCAACATCATTGGATTTGTTTCATATTATTGATTAACTTTAGGGATATACCATACCAGATTTTGAGAAGGAGCCTCTCATTTGTGAGGAAAATGAAGAAAGTTTAGCTGAGTTGATAGTGATGAGAAAGAGATTTCAATTGAACATGAAAATGACATCACCATTGAGACACTTGTTGGTAAGGATAGCCATGACTCAGTCTTTCATAATTCCAAATAATATGAGTTTCAAAATTATCTTCAATTACAATATGAGACACAAGAAGAAGAGGTTTCAATTATCCTCCATCAAGATGTTTCTCAAGAACTTATAGTAGTTACCATAGATAAGTGTAGGGCAACCAAAGAAGATAAGTGTCAAGGTAATGATGATGACTTTTGAAAGAAATATATGAATATTTCTAATCAATATAAATCTCTTCAAGGTCTCAAAATTCCTATTAAGGATGTTAAAGACCAATCAACTACTAAACCTATAAAGTTTTTCCCACAAGAAGAGTAGGTACATGATGATGTAAGGAATGAAAAAAAGTTTCCTAAGGTATTACTTCAAGTTGATACTCATAAAGACAAACCAAGTGAATATTTTTATACTTTAGCATGCCTAAATAAGTTCAATATGATAATCATGAAGTCCTTGATAAGTCACCATTCCATGTGGAGCAGAGTAAAATAATCAATCAAGACATGGTAGACCATTGGTAGCCAATGAATGAGGTATAATTAACATTATTATTTCAAAGTAGAATAATATATGAGGATTATGTCTAGGTCTTGGACTCACATGTAAAATCCATGCACCTAAGAATGGAATTAGAAGGCATAATTGCATCTTAAAGAGGCCATAAACATATTAATGATCTTATTTATAATAATAAGTTATTAATATATGACAATCATGGTTTAATGTGTTATTGTGGAAAATCAAGTTTTCCATTTGACCCTAGAAGACATAATTGGTTTTCAGGTAGGGTTTTTGTAGAGGTGAATATTCATTAATTCATGAATATTAAATTTTTAGGATTTTGGTTTGGGTGATTTTTTAGGGTCGGTAGATGGGACCAAATCACTAAAATTTTAGGGATATATTTTTTTGGGGTCATCTTGCCAACCCTTTACATTAATATATAATATTACACCTAAATTTACCAGATATATATAGTAGATCCCCTAAGATATCAACCCAAGAAACAAGCAGAACCAAAATCAAAGGAGCAAAAAACTAAATGATAGTAGCAAATGAATAAAATGAATGACAACACTGAATAACAAATATTAGTCTAGTTATTTAGTTTCACCATTTGGTTGTGTTATTCGACTGCACTATTTGGATCTATCATTTGGCATAAGAATTAAGCTATGTAATTCATCTATGTCATTTGGTTATGTCATTGGACTATGAAATTTGGATATGTCATTTAGCTTTATTTTTCATCCCTACTATTTGGCTATGTCATTTAGTTACGCCATTCATCTATGCCATTCAACTAGGTCATTCAACTTTGTCATTTAGATGTGTCATTCATCTCTGCCATTCGGATAGGTCATTTAGTTATGTTGTTTATCTAGGTTGTTTGGTCATGTCTTTCATATGTTTTATTTGGCTATGTCATTCATGGTTTAGCTTTTTTGTTCAGCTTGGTCATTTATTTATGTCATTTAGTTATGTCATTCAGATCTATTGTTTATCTTAGGGGCTGTATGGGGAAAACATTGATAGGAAAATTTTCCATCACCCATAGATGATTTTCCATACCAAAAAATCAAATTTCCATATATTTTCCTAATATTTCCACTAGGGCATCTTGAAATGAACCATGCTATCAGGTTGGTTGTTTTAGGTTATTTTTCATGTTTCAATAAATGAATACCACAAGTAGTACTTTGTTTCCTTATTGTTGTCTTGTATTATTTTCTTTATTCCTTAGGTTAGTTGTGTTTACTTCTTAGTTTATTTATTTTTGGTCCTTGTGTTGTTTCTTTTGAGTCTTGTTGATGTTGAAATTAAAAGAGGTGTTTTTAAGTATAAATGTATTTGTCAGTCCATGAAATCATCAAACCATGTTGTCATGTTTCAAACTATCATAGTCATAAAAAATCAATAGGTTCTCTTGACCAATAGGGTGGCCAATCCCTATGATTCACCAAAAGTGTTGTCAATTTGGCATTTCAAGGCCAAATTCCACCCCCTATAACTTGAAACTTTTCATGGCACTATTAAAGCCTATTCAGTGATAAATATCCTTGTAAAAATATGTATTTTGCCTTACAAAGAAATTTGTTTTGGACTTTAAATTTTAAATATAGATTCAAAAATACAAAAAATCATTTATATTATCTTTAAACATGCTCACATTCATGAATTTTATTTAAATCAAATATGTCATACTTTGAAATTATTTCTCATGATTGTTTTTGGCCTTTCAAAGCCCCTATATGCCAATTTTGCTAATATTTTGATCTTAAAAGACTTTTTTATTTTTTTTAATCTCCCTCATGACTCATGGTCTTCCTTATCATGCCCTAAATTCATGATTCCAAGCTTGAAATATGAAGAATATGTAAATAAAGGCCATTTTTCATGTAATTGCATACAAGAGTATGGACTTATACAAATGTTGCATATAACAGATGCTTAGAGTTTAAATATGAAGTTTTTATAGGTGTTCCATAATAGTTTCATGTCAAAATAATCCAAAAGAGGCTCAAAAATAGTTTTCTCCATCCATCTAGCTTCTTTGAACATCAAGAGAGCCCTTCAGGTTTGTAGATGGTATAGCCATGAGAGAGAAAACGAAGGTCTAAAATTTTAGACAATTAAAGGGATCTGAGAAAGATTTAATATATCTAAATTTTTTATTAATTTTGTGATCTCTCCTTCATGAACCATCCTTTTTAAGTTAGGTCACTTATTATGTCTTCTTCATCCAAGTAGACAAATAGTTTTATGAGATTTATCCTAATATGGGCATCATGGTAGAAAAAATAAAGATTTTGAAGTTTATAAAGAGCATGAGCCACATTTATATGGAATTTATTAACTTATTTTCACATGTGTTAGGTCATATGGATCTCAATAAGACAAATCACAACTAGTTTACAGTTTGTAGGTAGTTTGAAGAAGTTTTACGATTCTACAGTGGAGCCATGGTTTCCAAGATCCTTCATGACATTATTTTTAGGTCTTGTTCATGTTATTTTCCATTTATATCCTTAATTTTTCTCACACTTATTCATTTTCCTCTATAGACACTTGAAAAGGCTTATGATATTCTTAGGGGTAAATGACCTAATCAAGTCTTATATGCTTCGAAGCTCTAATCGGGTTTGTGTATACCATGGTTAAAAAAGAATGGTGATGAACATACAGGGAAAATAATATACTTAATTTAACCTATCTAGAACATATAATTAGTCAAAATTAACATTATTTGGTGCACTATAGTCAACTCTTTCTTAAAATCCTTAGTAAGCAAAAGATGATGAGTTTCTTGAGTGAAAATGATCACTTATAGTAGTCAAAGATTCACATCAAGATATAAATGATCTATAATGAAAAATGGTATTAATATAATTATATATTAAATGACACTAAGTCTATTGATATTAAATAAAATCAATAAAATAAGGGCTGATGATAAGCATGAGAGAAATAAAAATAGCTTGAAAGTTTTCCTTAGCAGTTTTTAAGGTAACTTGGGTTTCCTTGTTCCTTATTCATTTTAATAAATCTTATGGAAAGATTAATTATCAACCAAATAAATATGGATAAAATAATATTATCACAAATAATTTCATTATACATAATAATATCCACCTCTCCAATCTCGTCTCAATATGTACAAGCACACGATGAAATGTGTGTGGATTGAGGATTTTGAAGTAAGGTTTTCACTCTATAAAATAAGATAAAATAATATTCATATTGGTTATCATCATAAAATTCTTATATCATTCAATCTTATCTCAATCCATACAATATATAATAGATTATCACTCACAGTCATATATGGAACAGTCAGGTTACTATCTCCACAAGGTGTTGTGTTTTTGGATTTGAATAAGGATAGAGAAAATTGTTTTAATTTTATGATCAAGGTGAAAAATTTAAATATTATTAACCAATTATTTTTATCTATAATTGGTCATGAAATATTACCTACTCCTATAATTAACTCTATTCAAGGACACATAGTCAAGAACCCAAGAAGTAGGCAAAGAAATGAGTAAAGATATTCAATAGAGAAAATATTTAAATGATATTATAGAGAATATATATAACATTTATGAATGTATTAAATTTAATAAGAAACATATTTTACCTTATCAAGGTCCAAACCTATACATAGTCCATACAATCAACATAGGGTCTCCACCTACAGTCATGCTAAGAAAGGTGAGATCAAGGATGCAAACAAGGATAAGAAATGGTGTTTAAGGGAGAATTAAAATTATTTAATAACTTAAATTAAGGTTATATCATTATATTGAAATTATAATAGGTATATTGGTTAATTTCAATCCCTAGAAACTATGCACAGTCCATACAAAGGCCAATCTTAGATCACAGTCAAGTCTATAAGGAGGAAAAGCATATTTTCAAAAAGGTGGAGTAATGACTAATAAGAAAAAAGTTTTATAAGTTTATGAATATTATATTTGATTCAAATGTATACCATGATTAAGGATCAAAATCAATCATGTTTTCATTAAAATCAACACCTATTATAGGGTCATTTTAAACCTTGAATCCCTCTTGAATTATGCCAATTAAAGATCAAGATTAAGAATGTGAGGAGGGTTGTCATGTATTTAGGATAAAATGGGATTTATAAAAATGTTGAAATGATTAATAAGGTGATATTTATCAAACTAAATACTAATTATTTAAAAAATATGTCTCAGTATGTACAATTGCCAACATCACCTACAACATTCTCAAACATAAGCCTTTTTTCCAAGATTGCAAAGAAGATTGAAGCACAATTATGTATGGGAGAGTCTCATGTAACATGAAATATTCATGATAATTATGAAGTATAAATTATTTCATAGTGTGAATAAGAGTATCCAATCAAGATCTACAATCAAATTCAAACTTCAAATGAGTACATACAGTCATACTAGAGTAGATTGCATTGACCTATCCATGTACTCTAAAGGTGTAGTTCAAGGTAAATTCATTAAATAAATAAGCTTGTCAAGTCACCTAGGTTATAAATAATAAATTTTTATCATCAAACATCTACCAAGATCATGATCTCCAAAAAAAGTACTTCTAACTCAACAAGTATAATAAACAATCATGTGTATAGATTAGAGACTGCAAGAAGCCTAATTTTCCCTTGAAGAGAAATTATTCCAAATAAAGAGTTTATAAAAAGTTTTAAAATAAATTTTATGGTCTCAAAGTACCAATTCATGGTTTAATTAATACCAACAACTTACATTTTCCCTAATCTTCACCTATAGTAGTATGACAAAGGCAATCATATTAAGGTTTCTTGAAGAAACATGGTATGATGTTGGATAACATGTTTTTAAAAAGTGAATAGTAGAGGGTAATAATAATTTAAATAATGATTTTACAGCCTCATAAAATCCTACTTAGTATTCTCAATACCCAAATACAAGATAAAACATCAAAACACAGTCTTGCCTATACACACATCAATGTTGGATGATAGTTTTGAGGGAATATATCATTTTGAGGCATCTATAGGTGTAATTATGCATTAAACATTGGTAAAAATGATGATTATGACTGTATAAATCTTCTTATTTAATAAAATAGGTCACAATAATAGTGTAAATGATCATTGTTTTGTCATATTCCTCACACAGTCTGCTGACAATCATAATTGAGGCCATGATGCCTATTTGAGGTCTAAAACATCAAACATGAGGTTTTAACATCATGAGAAGGGTTTTAGAGGGAAAATAATGTGTTTAAATAATTATTATAATATAAAATTAATATTATATATATTTAAACACAATACCAAGGGTTTTACAAATTTAATTGCCAAGAAACCCTAAGTTAAAGGGATCAAGGCATACAAAACCTAAGGAGACCCTAAGACTTTGACCAAAGAGTGTTATCACTCTGATATAATTTTTTAGGTTTTTTAAAATCCATAATATCTATTAATTAAGGATAAATAATCTATCAATCCTCAAAATATCTCACACACACAATCTAAACAAGTTATTTTTATAGGCAGTCTTAAGAGATCATGAAGAACAAAGTTGAAGTTTGACCATTTAAAGGTGAAAATACAAGTTGGATAAGGTAATCAAAAATATATAAATATTATTTTTACCTTAAAAACATTATACATTTCATTTAAACCTCCAACACTTAGATTTGGCCAATTAGGCCTAGAAACTAGTTTTAGGCCTAGAAGGCCTATATCACCTTGAGGCACTTGCAGACTCTATCAAGAAATGATGAATTCATGATAATTTTTAATAGGATAATTAAATTCATAAATAATTTATTTAAATATGGTTAAATTAGATGAAATTTTAGTTTCACTCTCAATAGAAAATCTGAAATACTATAATTTAAACACTCATTCAAACCACTTATTCAAGAGCTTATATCTTTCACCACATGAGGAGTTTGACCAAATACTCTTAGCATGATTTGAGGACCCTTATTAAATTAATATACTTTAATTATTGAGGTTTATTGAGGATATAAGGTTTATGAAGAATTTATAATAGTATAAGCATGTCAATAATATATTTAGAACCCTATAAGCAAACTTCGTTATGTATGTATCTTTGCACACCTTTTACATGGGAACTCGAGATTATCAAGAAATTTGAAGGGATATCTATAATAAATATCCATCTCAATAAGTTATATTTTATATTTTAATAATTTATGAACCATAATTAATAATTTTCACCTCCCAAACCCTCCTACATACCAATTTTGAGAAAAGTGAAGTTTATTTCATCCAAACAACCATGAAGTATCCTATAAACTCTTGAATGATGAAGTAAACTCATAGGGGGTCCTATAAATGGTATTGTGATGTATAGAAATTTATTAAAATGGTATAAAATAGGATTTTTTGAGGAAAAAGTGTGTAAAATAGAGGTACAAGGTAGTTTAATGGATTCCAATCAATGGAGATGCTTGTTTGGAACTTTTTCTTCATCCTAAAATTAGCAGATGCTCAAAACGATGTGAGCTCATTCAAATAAGCCATTATATAGAATTTAAGATAGTTTAACTTAGTAAAATATTTTGATTAATTTTTAGGATATAAGGAATTGGTTCATGTTTTAAATTCACCATATTTTTAGTTTTTAAAAGTTTTATGTAGGTTCTTATGGCCATCAAGTGCAATTAGTTAGGCTACTAGGCTATACTTGGGCAAGCAAGTAAGTGAAGAGTGGTGTAAAATGTTGATAAAGTGAGTTAATGAAGAGTTTCAAATCATATATAACTGATCCTCAAGATTAATCATGCCACATATCTAGTCTTTAACTAGAAATTGCATGTACAACTAGTCTTCAAGTGCTAACTCATGTTTAACTAGTCCTTACCATGAGTTAACTAATCTAAAGTGACATCAATGCTTATTACATAGTTTTCATGTAGGAAGATTTATTCACTTAATTGAATCTAATTTAAACTAGATTTATTTTCCAAGTTATGGCATAACATGTTTCATAAGGAGTTTAACAAGTCAACTATGGCCCACCACCTTATTTTCAATGCCAAGGAGCTCATGCAAGGATCATGCAACACCATCAACATGGAGTGATGTCTTAAGGAATATTTTTAATAAATTTGTAACTAAATATTACTTGATTTTATGCTCATATATGACTATTTTTATCTCCTATATTCCAATCTCTTGGATTCTTCACTTCTCATGTTTTATATATTCAAGATTTTAGGCCTATTTTCAAGATCTCTCTTTTGGGCATGTTGAAACTCTACCAAGATTGAGTTTTGTAACCTCTTGAGATAATAAAATAGATAATTTTAGATTCCTTGATATAGTTTTAATGTGATTATGTTATATTATTTTTCACATGTGGTAGTATTTTGTCCCTTGGTAGGTCCTAATCTCACCTAGTTACTAGTATGTCATCTTATGTAAGTTATATATAGTGTTTGGTGTTGAGTAACTGAGATAATAATGGAAATATTAATTTTTTAGTGTCTTGAATTATGTATTCTATTATTTACCTCATGTTTTGATCACTTTATGGAACATTTATGTGAAATAGTGTTATATATGAGTCCCTTGGAGTTGTAATATTTAGTGATCTACATTGATTCATTAGTGTTGTATAAGTAAAAATTTGAGTGGATGAACTAGAATTATAGGTGTATCACCATCATTGTAAAAGGATTTCCATTTAAGTTTCCTTGTAACTCTTTTCACCTAAAGATACAAATTAGGTTTTATTAAAACAAAGCAAAGTATATATATTCAAAGGAGCTAGCCTGATAATATAGAGGTTTAGTCTAAGTATAGGTATCCCACACCTATAACCCAATATAATGTTAGTCTAGGTTTGAAGGACATATAAGTAATCAAATTTAGTAGGGTGAAACTTAGGTTTCTAATGGGATCTTTATAGGTCATGGAAAATTAATTAAACAAGACATAAGGGTCAATGGGCACACTAAAATGGTTAAAGAACATATTCTCATATATATCCCAAGTAGTGATGCACCCTGTTAGTTCCAAAAATTACATTGAAGAAATTGGGCCCTTTTCAAGTGTGAATGCCTAAATTTTTTTCCAAATTATAATTTTTAAGTGCCTTTTGTCTATCTAAAAAATCCAAGTGAGTTCATGTCTTTACATTTTAAGAAACCCTAGTTCCAACTACCCTAACCTAGACCCCCTGATTTAAAAGCAATCTTAAGTGGGAATATTTTAATATGCTATGGACCTAGTTTTATTTTTTATACTAAGGATTGGTTATGTTTACTAACATGACCAAACTGTAGTTAAAAAGTTCATGTTTTTTCCCTTTTACCTCCCATAGCCTAATCCCTTTTTACATGGTCTAGCTAATGCATGTTGTCCATTTCATTTTTTAGCATGGTTTGAATAAAGCTTGGTCCCTTTATTTTAAACTTAACATAAAATTCCATAGTTCTATTTCCTTTGGGATTTTATCTCACATAAAAATCCTAAAAAAATTCAATTGTCTTATCAAAATGTCAAGTTCAAATCTTGTGGAATGTTAAGCCCATATATTCTTTGGGGAAATTATTTAAGACAAAATGTTTGAAATAATTATATTGATGAAGACAAAAATATTGAAGATCAAATTGTTGTAGGAAAAGTGTCTAAAGAATTTCAATATCAAAGCTTTCAAAAATTTGACCAAGCATTGTAATAGCCACATAGAAGTTTTTAATGATCATGCTTACATCAAAATTAGACTCAATGATGATCTATTAGGGGCTTAAATTTGAAGGTCACATGGATGTTATTGATATTCATGAAAACATCAAATGATGGGCATACAAACATCAAAATTTGGCTTAGTGATTATCTATTTTGGGCTTAAATTTGATGGTCATGCAGACATCAGTGATGGTCATGTAGATGTCAAATGATTGGTCTAATGTCAAAATTAAGCTCAATGATTATCTATCATGGGTTTAAATTTTATAATCATGTAGACGTTAAATGATAGGTGTGTGGATGTCAAATTTAAGCCATAGTGGATAGCCAATGGTGTTTTGTAATGTCCCTTACTTAGGGCCTCCTTTTCCTAAGCAAAAGCTCTAATACCACTGTAATATCCCTTCGGATATCAAAACAAAAGCTCTGAATTGCTTATCTAAATTTTTGCAAAAATATCTTCAAATAGATAAATAAATCATAGTATAATCTCTTATTTATTTGCTCATAAGCTTACAATAGAGGTCCTCTATCAAGTATACAAAGAATATTGAAAGTACGGCCTTAATAGCCTAAATATTCTACAAATTGGGAAAGAAATCTGGATCTGGTACGTCTCAGCCTACTGTGTAAAAAAACACAGTCACCGATGTCGGTTATACTGTCTTCGTCGGTCGACCTATAGTTGTTAACTTGCTGACGTCGGTGATATGTCGACTGATGTCAGTCTCTGTAGGTCTCTATTTGCTGATGTTAGTGCTTGAACTTTCTGTTGATGCATACAAATTTTCACGAATCTATACAACATTTGTACGGCCACTGATATAGCACTACCTGTATGCTTGATCCTGATCTATAGAATTATGGGCTAATACAAAATATCTATATCTGGATAATTCTTGAATCAAAACCCAAAATAATGAAATACCTGTAAACCCTTGTGATAGCTTTTGGGTGAAGTTATCTCTCAAAATTGTAAACACCTATGACAACTTTTGTATGAAGTTATCTCTCAATTTGGCAATAGATCGGCTGATCTCTCACAACCTCTGAATCACACACAATGAAGAGTTGACGTTCTTCAATGCAAATGGAATCCTGGAACCCTTGGCTCAGTCTTCACAGAAGAATTTATTAACAAGAATCAATATCAATAATAATCATGAATGGCCTCCATGAGAAACCCTTATACCCTCAAAAAGATATGCTTGCCCTAATTAGGGTTTCTTAAATTAGAATTAGGGTTTCTAATTAAAAATAGGCTAAATAATTAATATCTAATTAAATCAATCAAATATTAATATCTCCCTCAATACATGTCAGATCCTCAAACCGTTCGAAGCTGGTGAACCAAGGAGTGATTCTGCACATGACCATACCAAAATAAAGGTGCTCCACTGCATGTCAAATATCTTTAAATAATAGGAGCTCAGGCACAATGTGTCTGAAATAACTTGAATGAAAACCAAATGTAGAAATTGTGCGAATCAAAGTCAAGCTAAGCTCCATTATGACCCTCTATCCATCCTATTAGCCTACGAATGTCTCATAATAGGCTAATCATCAAGTCTGTCAATGTCCATGAAAAAGGGGACATGACAATCTACCCCTCCAAAAATTGCTTATCCCCAAGCAATCTCAGAACAATGAACCACTCGATCCACCTGGATCCCAAATGTAGTTATGCTCTGCATAGCTGTAAATCAATGCAAGTACCACCATGATATGTGAAAGCCACACTCTAACTCTGCAACAACTCCCAAATGGAACTATGCCAACTATGGAGAATCCACACACTGTACCCCTACTGTGGTTAGCATATCTGATCAACTCCTGCTCTAAGTCATGCACTGACAAACTGTCAATCCCATCTACAAAAGATGGTGCCAATCCATCCCATAACTGGTCCCTCTATAAAGGCAACACAACCAACTATACCACATTGTCATCTGTATGAGAAGAATCAATCTGGAGACTCAACTCCAATTTTATGCCAAATTCATTAGGACCAAGAACTCCCAAATCCTAAACATGTGTGTCAGTACCAACAACATGTTCCTCAGCTACAACTATAGGAATATACTCACAATCAACACTCAATGTACTAACCTCTGAGTATACCTCCACACTCTGAATGCCAACATCAGACTCATCCTCATCTAACTCTAAAGAAGTGGCTATTGAAGCTATCTCATCATTACAATCTCTAGCTCCCTCATCCTCTGTAACTAACTGAAAGTCCAAATCCTCACGAATAAGCTTGACCATATGTCTGTTAGAATCCTAGGAAGCCACCTTCATTGCCTCTATCTTGGGCTTTGAAGCCTCTGCCTCTAACTCCTTAGAATTATCATGCTGTTTGAAATCTTATAATTTCAAATCCTCATAATACTCCCATATTACATGATATGCCTTGCCATTAGGCCTCAAATGACAATTGTGATTGGCATCATATGGATCTTTGTAGTATAAGAAAATATTTCTTCTATTAACAGTAGCACACCTATTATTTCCTATCGCATAAGAATCATAGGACATGTTGCTATCTTGTCCAACTAATCTATAGTGCTCTCTCCTCAGCTCAACAAAGCATTCAAAAGACAACATCTCCCGACCTCGAGGTGGTAATAAGTCCCACTCCTCATTTGCTGTCATATACCGTGTGGGTTTA
Organism: Torreya grandis; assembly: GCA_037957365.1. Classification (NCBI taxonomy): domain Eukaryota; kingdom Viridiplantae; phylum Streptophyta; class Pinopsida; order Cupressales; family Taxaceae; genus Torreya; species Torreya grandis. The sequence continues at coordinate 390,286 of JARHVA010007689.1, read as the reverse complement.
TCTTTAAATGAAGGGTATGAAAGAGCTTCATTCAACCTCTTCAAACTTAGTTTCAACTTCTTCATATCATAGTCCCACCGACTCTAAGTACTTGAAGACATCATGGATACTTCGCTAATTCAACCTACCCAAACTACCCAATAGGATATCAAGACATTAGCCCTGATGTGCCCAATAGGATGGCAAGAATTTGGCTCTAATACCACTATAATGTCCCTTACTTAGGGGCTCCTTTTCCTAAGCAAAAGCTCTGATACCACTGTAATATCCCTTTGGATATCAAAACAAAAGCTCTAAATTGCTTATCTGAATTTCTACAAAAATATCTTCAAATAGATAAATAAATCACAATATAATCTCTTATTTATTTACTCATAAGCTTACAATAGAGGTCCTCTATCAAGTATACAAAGAATATTGAAAGTATGGCCTTAATAGCCTGAATATTCCACAAACTAGGAAAGAAATCTGGATTTGGTACATCTCGGCCTGCTGTGTAAAAAAACACAATCACCGACGTCGGTTATACTACCATCGTCGGTCGACCTGTAGTTGTTAACTTGCTGACGTCGGTGATATGTCGACCGATGTCGGTCTCTATAGGTCTATGTTCGCCAATGTCAGTGCTTGAACTTTCTATTGATGCGTACGGATTTTCACAGATCTGTACAAAATTTGTATGGCCACTGATATAGCACTACTTGTATGCTTGATACTGATCTGTAGAATTATGGGCTAATACAAAATATCTATATCTAGATAATTATTGAATCAAAACCCAAAATAATGAAATACCTGTAAACCCTTGTGATAGCTTCTGGGTGAAGTTATCTCTCAAACTTGTAAACACCTATGATAACTTTTGTATGAAGTTATCTCTCAATTTGGCAATAGATCGGCTGATCTCTCACAACCTCTGAATCACACACAATGAAGAGTTGATGTTCTTTAATGCAAATGGAATCCTGGAACCCTTGGCTCAGTCTTCACCGAAGAATTTCTTAACAAGAATCAATATCAATAATAATCATGAATGGCCTCCATGAGAAACCCTTATACCCTCAAAAAGATATGCTTGCCCTAATTAGGGTTTCCTAATGAAAATCTCAGGTGTGGTAAAGGGCATATTCTAGTTGAAATCATCTCGATGGACTTGAAAGTTTGTTTTTTAATTTTGAAAGTTGCAACCCACAGTTATAGATTTGAAAATGTATAAATAGGGGGTTACTCCTCTATTCAAGGTTGTTGTTGGTCATTATTTTAGAAATCCATTTTCTCTAAGCCTATGTTCTATAAATAAAATTGGGATCAATTACTATGTGTAGATTTTGCCTCCCTTGCTAAGGTGGTTGCAATTGTAAAACCATTAACAAGATTTGAGAACATGTTTATGTATCCCTTGTCAAAAGAGCAATCTCACCATGATTGTCCCCATGAAAACATTTTGAAATACTAATATGTGTAATATTTATTTTTAATTTAATGAAAATGCTTGTGGTTATTTTTTTGTTTTGAAGAAGTGCAGTGACCTATTTTTCAAATATTATTGACTAGATATCTTATTTTATTCCCATTATTGGTTGTCATTTTGGGTTTTGATCTGGAGTATAAATCCCTTTCTACATTATTTTAGAATTTGTTGATGAATAAATTGTTAGGGTACCCTAGGTTTATGGATTCAATGGGGAAAGACATTTGAAAGATTTGTTTTAGTGTATGTTCTAGTGTCTCATGGATCATATTATATTTACCATTATCTTGCATTTGAAGTTTGTATGCATCTTTTCAAGGAAATATTGTCATGAAATATTTATAGATACCCTATTGTTTGGGAGCCATGAGCACACCACCCTCCATTTTATACTTATTTGACTTTTCCTATTGTATCCTACCCTATAAATAATACACCCTTCACATACTATAACTATTATTTGTCTTACAAATGCATAAGATCTTGTATATTTAAAATGTGTTTCTAGTTTATGCTTTAAATCCTAGTGCTATAATTTTAAATTCAACCCCTATTATTGAATATTATATAGAATGAATATTTCAATAATTTATAGATCTATCCTTAGTAGTTTATATATGACTTAGAGAAATTGTACATTTTGTGTGATAACCCTTCATGGGTGAAGTGTGAAAACTTGGTTTTGCCCTAGACATATTTATTCCTTGTGCCAGATCCTCATGGACGTTAAATTGTAGAATATCTCCATGTGAGAAATTTATCCCATAGGTCCTCTCACCTTGGTTCAAGAAGATCTAAAAGTATCAAAGAGCTAACCATACCCTTTGTAGGTGCTTATTAGTCATTTTTTGCATTCAATCTAATCTTGATGCCAAAACCCTCCCTAACTACAACAACATACTAGTAGGTTTTTCATCATTACTTGCCATTTTATCTCAAGTGTGCAAGGCCAAGCATAAGAGGTGTAAAATTGGGAACCAACACTCTTTAGGCACTATTGATGGGGACTAAATTGAAACCCTAGTTACTTGTGAATTACCAAAGACTCTTTTAGAGAGATTTAATTATTTCATGTTATGAATTTCTCTACTATTATTTCACTAATTTGACCATCTTGTCCATCAAAACTATAACACTTCACTAGGGATGTGCTAAGAGTTTTTTTAAAGCTTGATATTTGTCTTTTTCTAAGTTTATTATAAAGAGATATTAAAGTAGCATGTTGGAAGGTGTATCTTCCATTTTTCAACTTTATTTTGAAGTATCAATGTCTTTGATGTCTATATGCTTTAGCAAGTGTTTAATTTTAGCATGTATCATGGTTAGTTTGTTAACTATTATATTCTAGAATTATGATTCTAGTGGAAACCCCAATTTTCATCATCTAGTTTCAATGGAGATCAGTGTGTAGTTTGAATTATCTTTGATAACTTATAGCATCGAGTATTTTTTTGTTTACAAACCTAGAAGGACTGAGATCATCCTTCAGAAGTGACCTATCAAAGAAACTCATCACTCCTTTAGGTATTCCTTAAAGAAGAGTGAGATAAGTTTGGAAGCCTATTGAGGGGTAGATTTCAACTGCTAAGGGTTGTCAATATTTTGATAATCATGAACTGTTAGTTAACCCTCCCATTAGTGAGGACTATCATAGTTATCCTAGAAAATCTAAAACCTATAGTCATGTGTTTACCCAGCTCCTTCTCAACTAGTTTAATCCCCTCCCAAGTTTGATCCACCAAATCCACCTTATTTACCCCATAATTTCCATTTTCCATTTGTTTTTGTATCTCTTATTAAACCAATAATGAGCCATAGGGACCAAGATGGGAATGAAAAATCTTCATTCCATGTTCCGAAATGTAGGCATATCAATTTTGATTAATGGGAGGGTATCCTAATGAAGTCCCAAATGAAGTGTGGAAATGCCTTATAAAGTTCCAAGGGAACAATGTAGTGAGTGGTGATTATCACTTGAGAGATTTTTATAATATCATTAAATATTATGAAGATGGGTATGAGGATATGTGTATTAAGATATTTGTGTACATGCTAGAGAAAGACACTCATAAATGGTTTAATTCCCTTCCCACTAGATGCATTGATTCATGGGAAGAGATGCAAAATGTTTTTAGAATTTAATGTAGTGATAGAGTTGATCCTGGATTTCTTTTAGCTGAGTTTGAAAACATCAAAAATAATCCTAATGATTATGTGTAAGAATTCAATACAAGGTTCAATAAAACTATGATGGAGCTTCCCAAAAACATTAGGCCTAATCATATAACATAATTGATAATTTATTGTCATGCCTATTACTAAAAGGTTGTATAGTATTTTAGGGATAAGGATCCCATGAACCTATGGTTAGCATTCAATATGGCTATCCAAATTGAAAATAACCTAGAGGATATGGGAAAGCCCATAAAGAAGTAGACTGACACAAAATTGGTCAATCTAAAAAAGACACAATCCATAAAGAAAGACAACCTTGAGGAAACTATTAAAACTTTAACCATTGCTATCAAAAAAACATCATATAAGTTGGTAAGAGCTGATAAAGGGATCCCTCATGTGTCTACCAGTAAAGAAATGGTTCCAAATATGAATAGATCACAAGGAAGGTTTGCTTTCCACCACTGATATAATGATAGAGGGAAGAGGCCTACATGTGAATAAATAATGGATAGAAACCAAAATAGAGGGGATATAAAAGAAGTGCCTAATCCTTTAAACACCAAGGTGAATGTTGAAGACTATGACATTGATATTGATTAGTGTGACAAGTGTTTTACTCCCTATCCCCATATGATAAGGTTGAACTGATTGATGAAGATGGAAATGAACTTAAGTCTAAATTATCTGATGATGAGATCTTGATGTTCAATTTTCAAAGCCCCTAAAGTGAGATGACTTCCTCCATAGAATTGTTGAGTGCTAATACTATTGATCAATTTTGGAGTGCAGTTAAGAAGGTAAATGTCCCAACTCCTAAATTTTCTTATGATGTTAATATAGCATAAGCATATGAATTGACCATTCATGATTTCAATTTCTTACATTACATGATCATTATCAATTGAAGATATATAGTTGGTAATTAATGAAACAATTACCCAAGTGAAGGAATATCACTTGAGAAGCAAATATCAGGATGTTCCTCCTCAAGACACTACCTCTACAAATACCAAAATTAGGGGATGCTAATAAGGATGCTAACAAATATACAACAATCCCTAAAGCTTTTAAACCAGTGCCCATTTCCTAATTTTCTATGTTAAGATGTTATCTAGCCAAAAATAGAGTACCCATGTTATCTAGTATCCCTAAGAGTGATAAGGAAGTTATACAAAATCCACCTTTGAAAGTTTCTATTAAATGTTAAGATCCACCCTAGCCTACTCCACTTCAAACCTTGGGTGACTATATTTTAGATAAAGGTGTTCTTACCCTTCCACCAAATACTCCTCTTCCTTAGTATAACATATGTTATATGGCCAAAGTGTTGAGTCAACTAAAATTCATTATGCCACTAGTTGAATTATTAAGAATACCTAAACATAAAAAGAGAGTATTCATTTATTTCAAATTTTGTGAAAGGTTAGCTAAAAATAAAATTGAGTTACCCCAAACACCACTAAAGAGTGATGAAGGATTAGAAGAGTTTATTTAACCTACTCTAGAGGTCTATTTGGGGACCACTTTGGTGTAAAGTTAGCTAAATATGGATCTATTTTATACAACCTTGCTAATTAAAAGTTTGATTTTTCAAAGCTACATGTTTCATTCCAGTGCTTCTTGTAATGTGATGCTCTTGGATGTCCTAAATGAGCTTAGGGTGAATATTACATCAGCTTGTATCAAGTGTTATGCCATATATTTAAGAAAAGTTCCATTTGTTGGATAAGTCAAGGGGTTAGTAGTATAGTTGGTAGTGCATCTTGGTAACTATCTAAATATGGACGTGGTAGTTATAGACTGCCCACCTAAATAGGGGATGTTGTTATCATGAAAATGGGCTACTAGCATGGGTGGTATTATGCATATGGACCTTTCTTATGCCACCATTCTGTTGGAGGGTAAGATGGTCAAGCTTTATTGAAAGCCAAAGATGCTACATGTAATTGAAGATTAGAAATGTGCTCTGAATGAGGTGTTATACACAAATGTTCAATTGGGTAACTTTGTTAGGAATTTCTATACTAGTGAATAACATGTTGTTCTTAATGTTGAACTTGACAAAAAAAGTGTAGTTTGGAAGATGTAATTTAATGGGGATTACTCCAATCTTGGAAATGAAACTAGGGTTATATTTTATCCCCCTAATGGTAAATGTTTCATGTTTTATTTTTAGTTGTCCTTTGAGTGTACAAATAATACTATTGATTATGAGGCACTCTTGATTTTTTTAAGGATTGGCCACAAATATGGAATTAAAAGCTTGATTGTCAAGGGTCATTCTGAGCTAGTGGTAAAGCAAGTCTGTAGTACTTTTGTCATAAAAACCAAGAGGTTATAATAATATCAAAATGTTGTTTGGTATTATATTGAATTTTTAATGTATTAAATTTTTGTTATCATGATATAATTTTTGACCTAGAAGATGACAAACTTGTAAGGTTAGGTGCTCAATTTGATATTGAAAATATGAGCCCTAATTGTCAGTATCAGGTAGAGGTGCTTTTTCAACCTTAAATCCCAGATAATGTTCATCATTGGTAGGTCTTTAATGATGATGAATATATTAAAATGTTTCTAAATTGTGAAGATGAGTTCCATGATCAAATCATAGACCTGGAATTTATGTTTTAGGTTTGTGATGGAAAGCAAACTTTATTTGGGAAAGAAATTATTCAGATGAAGACAAACACATTTCCAAGGGGATTGGTAAGTTTAGAAACATATTTTAATGGAGTAAATAGAATTAAATAAAGAGACTCATTTATCTCAAAAGATGCAATTAAGTGTAATTTGGGTTCTCATGAGAATCCAAGAAAGGATTGGATGGGCACTCAACTGAGTGTAGTTGAGAAATAAGCTTACATGCAGCTACTAAGGAAGTACCAAGATTATCTAGCATGGTATTATTCTGAATGAAAGCATATAGGGGAGATATTTTCTATCATGTCATCCCATTACAACCTAATAACAAGCCTTTTAGGTAGAAATAGAGACCCATTAACCCCATCTTGACCACCAAGATGTGGGAGGAATTAAAGAAGTTGAGGGATGGTAGAATCATTCAACTCATCAAGTATTCATCTGGGTTACAAGTTTAGTCCCTATACGGAATAATAATGGTGACATCTGATTATGTGTGGATTTTTGAAATTTAAACAAAGCTTCTTTAAATGATAATTATCCCCTACCCAATATGGATAATTTACTTTAAAGTGTTACTAGATCAGAGATGTTATCCACATTAGATAGCTTCTTAGGGTCTAACCAAGTTGTAGTAAAGGAATCTAAGAGATCAAAAACTTTGTTCACAATACATTAGGGCACATATGTATATATAAGGATGCCTTTCAAGTTGATGAATATTGGTGCAACATTTCAATGCTCTATGGATGTCACTTTTGCAAGGATAATTAACTAGTTCATTTTTGTGTATTAGGATGGCATTACTATGTACTCCAAGATTATAGAAGAACATTTGGAACATCTAGAAAAAGTGTTAATCAGATACAAGGAGTTTGAAATTTTACCTAATCTAAAGAAGTGCCACTTTGGAGTATAAAAGGCCATGTTTTTAGGACATATAGTTTCCAAATATGGTGTCATTATTGACCCTAAAAGGGTCAAAGCCATTGACAAAGTACCTATCCTATAGTCTAAGAAAGGAATTCAGTCTTTCTTTGGAAAAATTAACTTTTTAAGGAGGTTTGTGTCCAATTTTGAAGATATTACTTTGCCTATCACATCCATGTTGAAGAAGGACCAGACCATCAAATGGGAGGAGAAGGTCATGAAATCATTCAGTGACATCAAGGGAACTTTAAAGTCTACTCTTATTTTGGCTATCTTTGATTACATAAAGCCATTTTAGATATTCTCTTTTACACCATACAATATTATTTATATTTTCCTATTGTAAAAGAATGAATAAGGTCATGAGTAGCCCATAGCTTTCTTTAGAAAAGAAAGATTTCACTCTTTTAAAGGTTGTTAAGACATTTAGGCCTTATATTCTAAGTTCAAATATTATTGATTATGTCTTGCATACCATGGTGGAGGAAATCTTGACTCAAACTAAAGTATCTAGTAAGAGATGCAAATGGGTCAACAAGATACAAGAGTATGACATGGATACTCAGACCACCAAGCTAGTAAGAGGGATGGGTCTAGCCATGTTTAAGGTTGAGACTAATTTTCATGTTGTTGAGGTAAACACTATTATTTTTAATATTGATGATTACTTAATTCAACTTAAGATATCTCCATGGTATAAAAATATTGTTTACTACTTGTAAAATTTGAACTATCCCCTTGACTTGGATAAAAATCAAAGAAAAACTCTCGAGATTATTTCCCAAAAGTACCTCTTGACTGAAAAAAAATTAGCATAAAATAATTTAAATGGGGTTCTCCTAAGATGTGTGTTAGAAGAATAGACTATTTACCTAATTAAAGATCTCTATAATGGAGTATGTGGTGGCCATTTTATGCTTAAGGTTATAGCACATAAAATTTTGAGAGCTGGTTATTGGTGGCATCATTGTTCAAATACGTTGCTCATAAAGTTAGAAAGTGTAACTTAAAGATTTTGGGAATAATTGGGTTTTTATTCTTAATTTAGTTAAAGGGTTTGGATTGATAAATCATTAAATAATGTGTGATAAATAAGAACTAATTTGTGAAAGTTATTGGTAATTAAATATTTTCTAAAAATAGTAACAAGAAGGTGAAAATAAGACTTAGCTTAAACTATGATAATCTGACTAAGACAAAATCTAATATTCACCATGTCTACCTGGGACACTATCACAAAAAGTATTTAGACTTTCATTTTTTAATTGAAAGTGGATAGGAGTGGCACTAGCACTATAGTCCTGATTTGGCACTATTGTCTTTGGCATCTAAGATTTTTGGGTTTTAATTGACAAGTGTATGTGATCATGTCTGAAGTTTTGATAGCTAAAAGTTTATAGACATCCCTAGAGAGAAAAATTTCTCTTCAAACCCTATCTTATATTTTACTTAACTAAAATCAAATAATAGGAGAGGTTAGTGTGTGTAAGATTCACTAGATGTGGATCCACACCCCTTGTATGGGCATGCTACCTACATACCAATACTTTGAAGAGGGATCAAGCCATATGTAGTTCTCCCTTTGAAAATTCTTGGTGTAATTATGATATGAGAATGTAAGGAAATGATAAATTGGGTGTGCTTAAGATGAATAGGGACTGGTGTAAGGATTTAAATAAGTTGGAAATAGTATTGGATGGAAGTATGTAGAGAGTAAATAAATGTGCTTGAGTAGTCTTGCTTGTATTATTTCTTTGTGTTATTTTCCAACCCTTTCCAAATGATCTTTGAATGGGATTTTATAGGGATCTATTGGTCATCGGTTAAATGCAATCATGCTAGTCCAACATAATGAAAAAGATTATTTAGGTAAAATGGTCATTTTTCCTCAAAAGGTGACTAAATAGGAGTGATGGAAAGGGGAAACCCAAGGTTCAAGCATTGTATTCCAAACTAGGTAGTATTGTTTTAGAGGTTTGAGACCTAGGGGGATAGAAAGAACATGGAAAATGGGTCTTGGATAGGCTATAATGAGGTCTTAAAATCTTATGGATGACTGGGAATCAATGAAAAGAAGCATAAGAGGGTTAGGAGAGCAAGCAAGAGGGATGTATGGGTTGGGTGTCATTATCCATGCTCAAGTCACCATTTTTTACATTTTATATGACTAAATTTTCTCCCCTTTTAATATAGTGATGTAGCAAAGATAAATAATAGGATAAAGGAAAAATAGAAAATGTACCTAAAATTACCTATAAGGGTGAAGATCATGAAGCTATTATGATTATATGTGTACATAAAGAGAGCACATTATGAAGTGTGAGTCTACAACAAAAAATAAGAGTAGTTCAGTTCTTACTAGATATGTTATATCTATAATAAGAATGTACAAAGTTAGATGAGAGAGAGGAAGAGAAAGGAATGAATACACCTCACCGGTACATAGACCAATACAAAACCTATTGTGATGTTGAGTAATGTTGGATGATATTTTACCAAGAGTAATATAATGAATGGAGTTGAGTACTCAATTCCCTGAGAGTGGCTTAAAAAATGTAAAGGCTATCCCTTTGGCTCCATCATCACCCATTAAGTGAAGCTAGGTGGCCATGCATGTGTTAATCGATGTTTTAACTATGTGTTTAATCCCTCTGAATAGGTGGCTCAAGAATACAAAGTCTAGTTAGTCCTTTAGATCCATCATTGTCCTATAAAGTGAAACTATGAACTGATATGGGTATGAAATGTATGTCATATGAGATGGATCATAAATATTATGAATGTACTATGATATAAAAATGTTGGCATGAATATTCTAATGTATGCTAGAAACTAGGCCACTCTTGGCCACTCCAAAAGATGGAGATTATGATTTGTATGAAAGCCATTCCAAAATGGAGAATCTAGCTTATGTGGAAGCCACTCAGGAACTTGAAAACTCAAGAATGTGGAGGGTAGGATTGTATTAAATCCACTCCAAAATGATGCCAACCACCTATAGATGGAATAAGGCACACAACTGATGAGAATGTCTAAATAATGTTAAACTAGGAAAGAAAAGAAATAAATATGCCACACACATTACCCCCAATCACTTGTGTCTAGAACATGGATTCTAATCTAGAAGTTATGAAAAATATCATATCTAAAACTAGAATTGAGATCCATCATGCTGTACATGTTGACCCTATATCTTTATTCTCTAATAAAAATGTGTACTAAACTACTGATTTTGAACTAGTTTGGCTATGCAAATCTATAGCTGAACCTACTTTTCTACATGCTTCTAGAAATTCTAGTTTTTGTTGTTTGGATAGGAGAAATATAAATGTATAGTAGCACCACTAGAACTGTAGTCTAGTCTTGGTGTTATTTTTTGGGCCAAATCTGATGACTATTATGGATTATTGACTATCTACCTGGTCTGTTCTGACTAGTTTGATGTCTAGTTGTTGTTCTAAGTGTTTTGAAACTAGATTTTTTGATTGATAGGAGATCTAATCTCTATGAAAAATCCTTATTTTCCCCCCTATTTTGAGGTTAGGAATGGATACTCTACAATAACTAACCTCAAAATAAAGAGTCCTATAAGTGTGTTATGCTGCAAAATATATGATACAGTAATGATATTTGAAAAGATATCTCAAGATATAACATGGTTTGTACTGAGAGATTTTTAGATCAACAAGGGTATGCATAGATAGATATAATAATGTAAAATAATTTTCAATTTACTAAATTATAAATTAAAGTCTAGTTAATTGTTAGTTTTTATTTTTTAGTTGTTAGTTGTTAGTTATTAGTTTTTAGTTGGAGGAATGGATCATGATTTCCATCATGGTATCCAAGAAAGAAATATTAGTGGATGATATAGCTCATGGCATTGTAAATGATGAGAATAAAAAAAACAAAAAACACAAAAAATAAGAATAAATAAGTGTACAAGGGTGGCCAAGGGGCCAAGCAAACAAGGGACATGGACACATGTCACTCAAATTGAAAAGAAAACATACAATGCATGTTCAAATGCCACATACACATATAGTTGAAACAAGAAAGTTGGCATGAAATCCATAATAAAATAGAAGAGTATAGGCATGGGACATTGGAAAATGTCCAAATGCACACACATGAATAAAAGCAAAGGACATTGGCAAATGTCCTGAGGCACATACCAAAATAAGTAGGAACTAGGAATGCAATCAATCAAGCTATGCTAAACAATAATATAAAGCATGTAAAGACTATAAAATATAAGAACATCTAACTAATCAAATCAAGATTATTAAATTATGAAAGACATGTTAGTTTAAGACCAGGTATATGCAAAGAAATACACAAGTGATAAATACTAGTGAGTGTTGATAGAGTAATCTATGTAAGCTAGTAAATAATGTATATCAACATGATAAAGAGAGTGTGAGTTGTAGAAATGACATAAATTTGATGGTGTATTCATGTATAAGATTCCCATAGGGGTAATATATATCGATGTGCACCTTGAATACAAGATTAGGATGCCCCTTCAATGGGTAGAGTGAAGCAATGAAGGGTCTAGAAGTCATCACACACACTCAACAAAGATCAAGTGAAGCATGAAATGTAGATAAATTGAAAAATAATAACATAAATGTAATTATAACATAGTAGTATAAATTTAAATCATGGAGGATGCATATAATTAAGATGTTTTTGTGTTTGTGACATATTTGAATGTTTAGGATTTTGAAATTTTGTATTATTTTTGGTATTTTGATAATATTTGATCTATGTAAAATAAATCATAGGGAAATTATGTACAATAAAACATAGGAGACTATGTATAATTATGATAATAAAAGGTGATACTAACCAATGAGTCTTATGGGAGACTCCCTATCATGATGTCATGTATCAAGGAGAGGAATCATACATGATCAGGAAGCATGATAGAGATGCTAAGACTATGGATCTAAAAGTTGTATAGGTTGTAAATGATCTAAATTCTCTAAAGTGGGAATTGAGTGTGGGGTCCCCCTTTAAATTTAATAAGTGGATGCAACTATATGGCTCTTAGGGACCCATTTCGTAGTAAGAGAAGCTCTCTAGACATGTGTTATACATGTAGATGTATGATATCTCAATGAGACTACCATAGGTGTGAACACTATAGCTAGAAGCTATCTAAAATAATAAATCTATGGAGGTGTATAAACCCTCTATGATAGTGATGGATGTCTTAACTTTGTCTAAATTTGTACTAGAAGAAGAAACAAAACTAGTGGAGAAACTAGAACTAGAATCTGAATTGGAATTGGTGAATATACTATAGAAGATGGATCTAAAGTGGGGGAGTGGTAACTCATATGAAACTCCACCAACTATAATAACCTAATTAACATGAATGAATTTCACACATTTTTTAAATATATAAGGTACTACATGAAGTTTTTGAGTCCATGGTCAACCAAGTAACATATCAAAAACTCCTACACTGAGAATAATAGTGAATGGTGTGGCCACATGTGTTGGACCAACCTATAAAGGAAGTACAATATCACCTAATGAAATCTATATGTGCTCATTTAATTTGATAATAAATATGTCCATTGGGGTAATATCTTGATCTAAATACCCCTAATGATGTAGTAATGTCATAATACACATGTTTACATTATATCCATTATTGATAAGAACATTGTGAATAGGTTGGTTATAAATGTAAGCTCTGATAAAGAGTACATAATAATATGAATCATCCTCAATGGTCTACTATAAGAAGGAGATATAAGGTCTAGATGTAACTTTAGAATTGTATACACCAATCATGTTTCTCAAAGGATGTAACTCAACTAAAGGTGCCCTATATGTATCTAGTGGTGGATGTGCATGATATGCATGGTGAAACCTTGATGCATCCCATATCTCCTATTTTGAATGTTGTAGAAAAGGATATGAAAATATTTTCAAAGCTTTATCTTGTGTTTGTTTTTCATGAATAGGCTCAACGAAAGTGCCAAGATCAATATGATTTCCATCTATTAAATCCTATATATTGTGTCTCAAACTGATGCATCTATTTGTTGTATGTCCTGGTGCCCTATGAAAATATCAAAATACATGCGAATCATATTCTTTTGGAAGAGGCTTTGTTGGGTCAACTTCTTGAATAAGAGCGAAAGATGTGATGTTACATTCTAATAATTGCTATAAAACTCTAGTAGGAAAAATTGGTAGATTGGTAAATGTATAATGAGGAGGTGTTGATAAAACCACACGTTGAGGGGACTCTGAATCCACATTAACTATTAGTTTATTTTGAGTCTTTTTATCATTGACCTTGACCTTGTATGGGACTTTTATATTACTCTTCTTGGTTGTTTCTATGATACTTGTGTACTTGAGTTTACTCATTGAAATTAACTTGACTTCTCTTTCATTTAGTGTGTGACACAATTTAGTGAAGGAAGAGAATATTTTGAATATAATTGATTCATGAAAGAGACTCTATTTGAAGAGATATTTTAACTCTTGATCAGCCATGGGGCTAGTCATCTTAGCTAAGATAGTATTATATTGAATACCATAATCTTTGAAATGCTTGTTTGACATTTGTCTCTATTGTACAACTTGGTCATATGAAACCTTGTCACTAATGTTGATGCTAAAATTTACTAGGAACATGTCAGCTAAAAGATTATATGCATTGACTGACTGATTTGATAAACTATAGAATCATTGTAAAACATAATCCTTTAGACTCTATGGAAATACTTGGTAAATAGCTAGTCATTTGGTACATAGTCCAAGCATGTTATGTGAAAATATCTCAAATGTGTCTCTAGATCACCCTTTCCATCATAAAGAGTAATCTTGGGTTGAATAAAACCTTGTGATAAAGGTGTGGAAGCAATGTGGCATGCCAATGGTATATGTAATAGAGTAGAAGAGTCCAAAGCCTGTGTAGGTCTAGAGGCACCTTGCTCAAGATGTAGATCCTTGGATTGAAGAGATCTTATCTCTTACATAAGGGATGCCACATCAGGGGACAAATGTGTACTAGCTATAACTGGTGGCATAGAAAAAGGTTGGGTTGCTAGATGGGGTTTCTGAGACATAGTTTTCCTCATAGTGTCATTTATAACTAGTTGCTCTGTGGTTTGAGAAGATTGATCTTTTTTTAATCTTTGTTCTTCTTGGATTATTTTGAGCATGTCATATTCCATGTTAGGGTGTTTGTTTTAGAGTTATTGAAGTTTCCTTTTATCAGTTTCATCAAAACTAGTGTATTGGGCCATTGTTAAGGTAAGAAAACAATTTGAAATATGTTCAATTTTTTACAAAAAAATGTAATAGGCAAAGTGCTAGAAAATTCAAGTACTAAATATAGAAAATGCAAAGTCCTAAAAATAGGGAATTGGAAATTATACAAAAAGGATACATGTAAGGTGATACCTCAAGAAGTGAACAGGATCTAGTACATGTAAGGTGATACCTCAAGAAGTGAATAGGATCTAGTACATGTAAATAGGATTTTGATAATGATGTTTTTGTAAAATACTATGGAATTTTGAAAAGGAAATTGGATTTATGATTTAAATATGCAATTAAAAATTCAAAAAATTATTAGAAAAAGCTTGATTGAATAAGACCTAGTATGTGTAACTAGGGTTTTGAGATTTTTTTACAATTAATATTGAATTTTGAAATTTGAATGGATTTTTTATTTAAATATGCAACTAAAAATTCAAAAAATTGTTGTAAAATTATTGGGACCCAATATGGGCAACTAGGGTTTGAAAGAAAATTATTTTAAAATTTACTACTAAATTTTAAAATTTTAAATGAATTTCTATTTTAAATATTCAAGTAAAAATTTAGAAATTTATAGGAAAAATTAGTAGGAATATTACCCTAGGGTTTCTAGGATTTTTGTGTATAAATGAAGTAAGATGGGTTCACCAAATAATTTAACAATTTTTTGAATAATTGAGGTTTTATTCATAATTTAGTTAAAGGGTCTAGATTGATAAATCAATAAATAATATGTGATAAATAAGCTACTAATTTATAAAATTTATTGGTAATTAGAGCTTTTCTAACAATAGTAATAAGAGGGATAAAATAATACTTAGCTTAAACTATGTTGATCTAACTGAGATAAGATCTGATGTTCACTATGCAGGCTTGGGACACTATCACAAATAATATTTTAACTTTAATTTTCTAATTGGATGGGATCATTAAAAGTGGATAGGAGTGGTCCCTATCTCTAAATTTTTGATAGCCAAAATTCTATATATCTCCATATATAATATATTTTCTCTTCAAACCCTATCTTCTATTATACTTTGACCAATCTCAAACAAGAGGGGTGGTTAGTGTGTGTAATATTCACTAGATGTGGATCTACACCCCTTATATGGGTACGCTTCCTACATACCAATACTCTAAAGAGGGATCAAGCGACATGTAGTTCTCCCTTTGAAAGTTCTTGGTGTAATTATGATATGAGAATGCAAGGAAATGTTAAACTAGGTGTGTTTGAGATGACTAGGGACTGGTGCAAAGATTTAAATAAGCTAGAAATAGTATTAAATGGTTGTATCCAAATAATAGGTAAATGTGCTTAAGTAGTCTTGCTTGTATTCTTGTTTTCTTTATTATATTTTCCAACTCTTTTTAAATGATCTTTGAATGGGATTTAATAGGGATCTATTATTCATGGGTTACATGCAATCATGATAGACCAACATAATGAAAAAGAGGATTCAGTGAAAAATGGTCATTTTAGCTCAAAAGGTGATTAGATAGGAGCACTGGAAATAAGAAACCCTAGGTTCTAGTGTTGTAGTCCAACCTGGGTGCTATTGTCCTAGAGTTTTGGCACCTCTGAGGGGATGGAAAGAGCATGGGAAATGGGTCCTATATAAGATGGAATGAGGTCTTGAAATCCTATGGATGAATAAGAATCTATGAAAATAATCTTAATAGGGTTAGGAGAGAAAAAAAGAGGGACCTATGGGTTGGGTGTCATTATCCATGCTCAAATCATCATTTTTTGCATTCTATATGACGACAAAGTATGAGAAATGTGAGCACTTTGTTGAGAGAATGAAATATTCAAGTTCTCTTCCCTTGCAACCTATGATGATTGAAGGCACATTCATAAAATGTGGAATAGATTTCATTGGATAAATTATTGATTTGTCAAGCATTAGACATAAATGGATACTAGTTACAATTGACTACTTCACAAAATGGGTTGAGGCAGTCCCTACAAAGAAAGTAACACACTAGGTGGCTATGGATTTTTTGTTAAATTAGATTATTTATAGATTTGGTGTGCCTATTAAGGTTATTGATAATAATTCCATGAGATTCAAAGTTAAAAATTTAGTGGAATTATGAAAAGAGTATGGGATTAAATTTACCTATGCTTCCAATTATAACCCTTAAGAGAATGGGCAAGCATAATCAAGTAATAAGAACTTGCTCAAAATCATTAGATGAACATTGGAAGCAAATAAGTAGGGTGAAAAACTAAAGTTTTATTTGTGAGCTAATAGGATCATTCCCAAGAGAGATATAGGTAAAATCTATTTTAAGCCTATTTATGGAGCTCAAGCAATTTTGCCTATGAGTTTGTAGTTGCCAACTTATCATCTTAGGCAAAAACTAGAAGATGATGAGCAAATCAGCCATTATAAAAATAGGATGAAAAATATTATTGAACTTAATTAAATTCAAAGAAAATCTCATGAAAGATACCTCAATTTCAAGGATAATTTAAATAAAATATTTGATAGGGATGTCACTCCAATATTTTCCAGGTAGGTGATCTGGTTCTACTTTGGGACAATGGGCATGAAGAGAAAGGTAAGCATGACAAGTTTAATGCCTTATGGATGGATCCATATTAAATTGACTATTGGATTAGGGAGAATACTTTATTTTTGATAGACTTAGATGGTTAAATACTAGAGCTAATATTCAATGGTAGACATCTGAAGCACTTCATAGATTAAGTCCATTTGCAACTATGTACATAATTATATATTATTTTAACCTTTAATTTTTTTTTGATTTGTTGTCCTTATGCTTTGGGTCTTGTTTGTATAATTTCCTTTAATTTTTATATCATGTGTTAATTTATATATCCTCCTAATCTACTTTTGTCAAGTTTGACATTATTTTGTTTAAGCTTCATGAGTGTTGCCAGTAAAATGTTAAGTCTTGACTCCATGACCTAATGGATTAGCAGTTGGTCTTATAGTTTAGGGTTCTTTGCACACCCACAAGGGGTATGCATCCCCAGGTGAGAGTCAGTGTTAGTGCCCAAAATTTCAATAAATAAATTGGGCCCTTATCAAGTGTGAATGCCTAAGTTTCATGCCTAATTATAGTTCTCAAGTGCCTATGGTCTATCCAAAAAATCCAAGTGAGTTCATGTCTATAAATTTTAATAAACCCTCATTCTAACTTCCCTAGCCTAGACCCCCTAAATTAGAATCAATATAAAGTGGGAATATTTTTAATATGATGTGGAGTTAGTTTTATTTTTTATACTAAGGCTTGGTCATGCTTACTAACATAACCAAACTTTTGTCAAAAATTTCATATTTGGTCCCTTTTAGTTCCTATAGCCTCATCCCTTTTTACATGGTTTGGCTAATTCCCATGGCCCATTTAATTTTTTAGCATGGTACAAATAAATATTTGTACCTTTGTTTTATTCTTAGTGTAAAATTCCATATGTCCATTTCCTTTGGGTATTTAGCCCATGTAAAAATCCCAACAAAATTCAATTGTCTCAATAAAATGTCAAGTTCAAATATTTTGGCAAAAATGTTAAGCGCATGTGTTTTTTGAGGAAATTAATTTAGATAAAATTTATAAAATAATTATCCTAATGAAGACAAAAATATCGAAGACCAAATTTCTATAGGAGAAGTGTCCAAAGAATTTCAAGAGTAAAGCTTTCAAAAAGTTTACCAAACATTATGGCGGTCATGTGGATATCTTTGATGGTCATGTAGACATCAAAATTAGGTTAAGTGATTATCTATCATGGAATTAAATTTGACAGTCACATAGATGTCACTAATTTTTCACATGAACATCAAATGATGGGTGTACAAACATCAAAATTAGGCTTAGTAATTATCTATTAGGGGCTTAAATTTTATGGTCATGCAGACATCATTAGTAGTTACTTAGACATTAGATTATGGGCATGTAAATGTAAAAATTAATTTTGGTGATTATATTTCAAGGGATTAGATTTTATGGTCACATGGATGTCATTGATAGTGGCATGAATGTCAAATGACTGATGCATGAATGTTAAATTTGATCCATAGTGGACAGCTAGTGGCATTTTATCCTTTAGATCTGGATTGACAATTTGGATTCCATTAAGATTAGAGATTGATGTTGCATGATGATGGTGGACTATTCAACAAAAATCCAAGCCAATATAATATAGCCACATGGTGGAAGGGTGATAGCCTGATAGAGATTAATTATATAGATCACAGAAAGGTTATGAATGCTTTATGTGTCATGATCTTAGGGGGTATTATTAGAGATATAATGGATTATGATAATAAATAATACTAAAAAGACATATAAATCCTATAGAGCTACCATATGACATTCTAACATTCATCATGGAGATAAGGATCTGGGAGTGTTAGTCCTAAGTGGACTTTTCAAAGATATAGACCCAATGACATGTTGATACATGTAATAAGGGAAATGGTCACATGTTAATTTAATTAACAAAGTTAAATGGTGATGTCACATAGGAATGCATGTCATAATAAAATATCTTATGCAAAGTGAGTTCATGGAATCTTTCACCATTGATAATAGATTGATTGCACAAATTGAAGATGAGTTTTGGTAGTTGCATAGGAAGTTTGGGGTTTTTTAAAGTAATTTATAATTTTATTGAAGAGAAATAGGTACCTTTATCTATAATATCATGATTTATCTCCTTAAAATGTTTAAAATGTCATATAGATCAAACATTTAGATGTCACTAGTTTTCTACATGTACATTTAAAGTTTGGGACTTGTGGATGGAACATGTATTTTGATAGTCAATAGTAAAAATGGACACTTTGTAAAAAAATGAAATAATTATGAAGCTCTTGAAACATGTCAAAATTATTGGTATTCTTTTGTCATACTAATATAAAGGAGCTTATGTTCATAAAATTGATGACCTCTTTGCATATCTCTGGTAAAGCTTATATGAGAAGGGAAATTATAAGAATAAAAAGTCTATGTTTAGTGCATTATAATTCAAAATGGATTTACTAACCCCTTATGTGTTCATTTGATAATTCCATAAAATAACTTCCTAAGGTAACTACAAGTGCCAATTGCATAAATTGAAAATTGCCAAGTGGGGTCCGAATTTCCCCAATAAGTCTAAAGTGAAATAATGCATTTTTTGCATTAAAAATACATATGAGAGAAATATAAAAGGCTAGGTTTGAAATGGGTGAATTTAAAAAATGTGAAAAATAAGTTGGAGCTAAAAGTAAAAATTCAAAGATGACCTAAGGATTTTGAAATTTTCACTATTGTGCTTGTCTGAGTTCCTCCATGAGAGAGAAATTACATGCTTACAAATCCAAGGTGGGCCACTCCAAAGAATATCATTCAAATATTCATGGATATAGAATATTCCCAAGAAATCCTTACAAGATCAAGTTGTTCCATGGTAGGAAAAGAGGAAGAAGAACTATCTAGAGGGTTTTATTTACGTAGGCAAGTGGTTGAGATTATCCCCATATGATTACACATGAATACAAAGTTTGTTTGGCTCCTTAAATTATTTTTACCCCTCTAGCTCATGGTCAAGAGCATCATTAGGTAGTTTCATATGATGATAAATGATCTATTCCACCTTTCATATCATGTTAACTACCATTTCCAATCAAGAGATCAAATAGTTTGTTGTAGAATATTCATCATTCCTTGTAGAAGTAGTTAGATCCATGATTTTCTTGCAAATGGATGAAGATATCAAGTGTGTAAAAGGGAATATTCAAGATAGAATCATCTCAGTGGACTTGAAAGTTCATTTTACAATATTGAAAGTTGTAGCCTAAAGTTCTAGATTTTAAAATGTATAAATAGGGGACTTATCCTCTATTCAAGGTTGTTGTTGGTCACTATTTTAGGCATCCATTTTCTCTAAGCCTAGGTTTTAAAAAAAAATTCTAGGATCAATTCCCATCTATAGATTTTTATCCCTTTCTAAGGTAGTTGTAGTTTTACAACCATTAACAAGATTTGAGATCATGTTTATGTCTCTCTTTTCAAAAGAGAAATCTCATCATTCTTGTCCACATGGTAACATTTTAAAATATTAATGTGTGTAATATTTATTTTCAAGTTAATGAAAATACTTATGGTTATTTATTTTTTCTTGTTGATGAAGTGTAGTGACCTATTTTGAAAATATTTTTGATTAGATATCTTGTTTTATGTCCATTACTGGTTGTCATTTTGGGTTTTGATCTGGATTATAAATCCCTTTTTTCATTATTTTAGACATGTTTCTAAATAACTTATTAGGGAACCTTAGGTTTATGGATTTAATAGGGAAAGGAATTTGAAATATTAGTTTTTGTGTATGATATAATCTCTCTAGGATCATATTGTATTTACCATTATCTTGCATTTGAAGTTTTTCTATATCTTTTCTAGGAAATATTATCTTGAAATATTACCAGATACCCTACTATTTAGGAGCCACCAACACACCACCCTCTATTTTATAATTATCTATCTTATCTTACCCTATCCTACCCTAAAAATAATACATCCATTACATACTTTAAGTGTTATTTTCCATATAAATGCATAAGATCTTGCATATTTAAAATGTGTTTGTAGTTTGTGCTTTAAATCCTAGTGTTGTAGTTTTTCATTCAACCCCTATTGTTGAATATTGTATGAAATGAAGCTTTTAGTCATTTATTTATCTGTCTTTAATATCTTGTATATTAATTAGATAATTTGTGCATTTCATGTCACAACCCTTAATAGGTGAAGTGTACAAACTTGGTTATGCCCTGGTAAAATTTGTTCCTTAAGCCAAAAATCCCCATGAAGATTGAATTACAGAATCTTTCAATGTGAGAAAGCTACCCCATAGGTCCTCTCACCTTGGTTCAAGAAGAGCTAAAGGTTGTAGGGAGTTGACCATACCCTTTTTAGGTGCCTCTTAGTCATTTTTTTCATTTTTTCTAATCTTGATACCAAACCCCTCCCTGGATGCAATGACATACTAGTGGGTTTTTCATCATTGCTTACCATTTTCTCTCAAGTGTGTAAGGTTGAGTGTAAGAGGTGTAAAATTTGGAACAAACACACCCTTTTGGTTAAATAGGGTACTAAGAATAGACCATTAAATTTAACAAGGGGAATTGGCAAAAAGACACATCCTCATGTTGAATCTACCTTCTAATAATGGCTTATTTAAAATCTTGGATGTGTTTTTCAACAGTCTTGACCCCACCATAAATATACTTCACATATAATTTGTTGGTTTTTTAGGTAAGTCATGGGAAAGTCTAATAATATTAATAGGATAACTATGTCCTAGCCATGTAAGGGCCATTAGAGGACTTAAAATTATTAGTTCTTTAGTCTAATAACTTGTAAAATAGATAGGCAAATTATTAAAAATAGATAATGAGTTTGAAATAATCTAGTCCAAGCCCTTCTTTTAGTTCTATTTTTTTGGTCATTCTTTTGGCAAAAACAACTGACCCTTGATTGGTTTATAGTGTTTATGATGCACTAGAAACCCATATTACAAGGATACCATAATAACTCTCCAAGGTTTATTCTACCTAGTATAGGTACATTAATCTTCACTTAGTAGCTCATTGTGAACATTCCATTTCAAAGGGCCTTTCCTGGTTTCCTAAATATTTTAGACAATTTAATATGCATGTAAATTAAGAACTAATACCTATATAAATAGTATAAAGATTTATACATGAATAAGAAACTGCTTCAAAGATATGTATCTAGTACATAGATTTAATAGTGCATAAGTAATTATAGATGAAATTAGCAATCAAGATAAACATTAGATTCAAATCACAACTTAGAGGCTAAAATAATCTAACCTAATAGACTAATAAAAACAAAAAAAAGGAAGGGAGGGGAGAAAGAGAAATAAGAGTCCACTTTGTAATGTGGGCTAGCTTGATTTATTGAGTAAATTATTCCTAGAGTAAATATTCCTTAGTTGATATAAACCTATAACAAATTCAACTAAAGATGGTGCAAGAGTATGTGGAATAAAGTAGCAAAGCCAATGAGGAAAAATTGGTCACCATATACATGTGAAAACCAATTCTATTAGATAACTAAGATTTTAGATAAATATATTTATATTGAGAGGATAAATTGGGATTTATTAAATGCTTAGGTGAGTTATATATATATGCTTCCAAACAACCTCAATTTTTTTAAAAATAAATCTAGAAAGAATGAAAATGTTTGAAAATAAATGACTGGTATGCTTAACTAGGGAGAAATAGCCAGTCTAGTCCACTAATGTATTATATTATAATGGAGCCATTTCTTATTACAATTTAGGAGCTGATATTATATATGTATGTAGGCCTAAAGAGTTTAAATTTTATTACTAATATGGCAACTATAAACATTCATTGTTGATTGAAGGAATGTGGTTGGGACTCTAACATATAAAAGGTGTGTTTAGGATTTGTGTAATTTAAACCATGCTTATATTGAATTTTTGTAGTTAAAAATAATTAGGATTACATAAGTATGTCTAGCTTCCCATGCCATGTGTAGCTAAAATCATGCTTTTAAAAGGCAATCCTATATATTTTATGTTTTAAACTTGAGACCAATGTGCACACCATATCATTAATTTATATTTCCATTTGTATTTGCCTTTTAATTTTAACTTATTAATTATTTTTCCAACTTAAACTTGATTATATAAATCAAATTGGAGGTATATCCTATTCTTAGATTTTGGCAAGTTTGACATCTAAACAAGCTATAAAGTTTAATCTCTTACCTTAATGGATATATCACCAACATGTCCTTTGATTTTAATGGTCATTAACACCCATCTTGTCTTCAGTTTTATACTACTTGGTTATGGTATTTTATGTTGGGATAACCTTTTATGCCATGGTGAAGAAAGATTTTTCCATGTGGCATCATCTCACTTGTCAAGAGATCTAACACACTATTGGGCTATGTAAACTACCCTAAGGATATGGAGTAAAGGTATTTCACCACATGACATCATCCCATTCACTCACTGTATTGGGGGTTATTGATTTTATATTGATGGCTTAAGGCTACTGGGTCATTGAGATGATGCCACATTGTAGCATTCCTCTAATCTTCTTGCCTGAAGCTTACTAACATCATTAAACTTATATGGATTTTTATGAGACAATGGGTCCTTAGGATTATTTTTATGTGGTGAAATATTTCTAAGTTTTTTCTTGGAAGCTTTACATTATATAGTTTTGAACGGTGTCAATGGGTCACTAAGTTCTTGATAGTTTGTAGTATCCTACTAATCCACTTTCTTAGAGAATCATTGATGTACATGCCCACTATGTAGACCTTAAAAAATCAATTAAGTTCATCAAAGTGGATAAAATATTCCACATGGCACCAAAAATTATTTTTAAAAATTAGCTAAGCACTAAAAAATATTTTGAACAGGGATAGGCTATCGAGAGATGCAATAAGTTTCCATGTGGCACTTAGTGATATTTAGGTACCTAAAGGTAAGAAAAAATAAAAAACTAATCAGTAACTTTGAAATTAAAAGATAAAAAATAAAATTTTAAACTAAAATGGCTAATTATTTTGACAAAAAACAAAAGGCATGAAAATTTAGTGAAATAAATCTATCTCAAAGCAATTTGTTTCCATTTTAATGTAATCAACTAAAGCAAAATATAAGCAAAATCAGATTTATAATTAATTTATCATAAATTCAAATAAAAAATGGACAAAATATTCAAGAAAAGAAGTTGAAAACTCTTAAATATTTAGATGATTTACACAAAAATAAGGAGAAATAGTCTAAAAGGTAGCTTTATATGTGTTTTGAAACACAAACAATATAGACTAGGACTTAATAGTTTATGCAAATTCAAAAAAATTAAACTAATGCAAACCTAGATGTGATTTTTTCACAAGTATTTATGCTGAAATATTATTATTATGTCTTGGATAAAATAGTGAATCTCATCCAGACTTAAATTTTCACATCTATCAAAGCATGCACTTCCAATAAGTCAATTTTGAAAAGGAAACCATCAACGAACTCCTTGAGGTATAACACTAAGTTACAAAGAAAAGAAGAGGGTACCTATGTTTTTACTTAAAATGGGGTATGTTTTGAAATTTAAAAAAAAACATATAAATCAATTTTACTAAATGTTTAACCCTAAAATATAGATATTTAGGCGTATATGGTTAAAGGGTTAGAGAAAATGTAGGGCACAAAGATGGTAGATTATTTCTAAAGTAGGCTAATTATTTGTGAAACTTAGAGAGAACATATACTAAATTTATTTTAATGATATGATAAAGATAGAAAGTATATCTATAATACATATTAAAATAATAATGAAAAAAATATACTTAACTAGTTTTGATATTAATAAAAATTTGGATTTAGATCAGGTAGAAAGTAGAATAGATCTAGATTCTAGAATAGTCACCTAATTTTGTGAAATTTGAATTTATAGATACAAACGCTTGCATTGACATGGGATAGTTCTATAAACTCTAATATACAACATGGATGAAGGATTATAATACATAAAACTTAATTAAATTAGATGTAACCACCTGGATGATTCTAGGTTCTATTTTGACTTCACTATCGTACATTTAGATATGGGTCCTGGATTATCACTCCTTATCAAATAACCAAACCTTATTTATTAATATTTATATTGGATATGGGAAAAATGGGTTAGTGGGAACATGTGATTAAGCTTCCCTAAATACCCCTCTATTAATGAACATTAGCTACATAGTTAATATTTTGAACAATGCCTCATACTTATGTAGTTATCCATTACATGTGTGTGAATCATGTCATGTGTGATAAGAAATTATAATAGTGGCCTAGATTTTAACTTTTAAAATATATCTCTTGGGTTTATTCTTTACCTGTATATGTATTTTCCCTATGATTGATATGGAAATAGGAAAAAATAGTGAAGCTTTTCTCACTTGAGTGCTTTTGGTAAGTATCTTTGTGATTTTATAGGTGTTTATAAGCTAAAAATAAATGAGGGTTGATATTATATTTATATCAATCCCCTTAAAGAGTATCTCACATTAAATCACTTAGTCTAATCATAAAAGTATGTTTCATTTATAAATTAGATGAACTTTGGGCACTCAACACTTACATTAAAATAGGACCTTTGTGTTGATGTATGCGTATTATTGGGCCACATGTGTCTAAGTAATTGGACAATAAGTCTAGGTCCATAACTTTTAAATATGGAACATAAGCATGTTTATAATATTTTGGGCAAGTTAGAAGGTTTGATTCATTATAAAAATATTGGTTAGATTAAGAAATAAGTAATTAGGCATAGAGATATAGTGTATGAAATAATTTTGGTATTAGGAAAGTTAAATAAGTTGAAGATATATTCATTATATGTATTTTCTAAGTGTACAATATTGAGGTGCTATATAATTCAAAAATAGTGTCTACACTGGTATACATTTTGTACCTAATATTCTAAACAATATTTCCATCCACATATATAATGGGTCATAATATGATCACTTATAACTTAAAAATCATAATATTGTTATCTATTGTATGATGGACACATGACCATTTTACAAAATATAAGAACATTATCAATTGAGAATATAATAAACTTAGCTTGTGTAGAATGGGACCATAACCAATCTACATAGGATAGGAACATTGGATTCCTAATTTAAATACTAAACTAGTGTAGAATGGGCATAATAGGGTAAATTATTATTTGACACTCATAATATTTTTATCATGTGTAGAATGGGTGAATTCCCTTTCTACACAAGTAATACTATTACATTATTGATTGATAATGTTAAAAACATTTTTAGAATGGGCATTTGGCCATTCAAAATATACTAGACCTATGTATAATGGGGTATAATATGAGAAGTTCTTTATTAATGATCATAATATTTTTATCTTATGTAGAATCGGAAAATTATCATTTCAAAAAATATAATAACACTATCAATTAAGAATCTAATAGCCAAATCTTGTGTATAATGTTCATGTGACCTTTCTACACATTATATAAATATTTGATTCTTAATTGATAATATTCTTAATATACTAGACCTATGTAGAATAGGGTAATAATATGAGCACATCCTTCTCAATTTTGATGATATTTATATCATGTGCATAATTGGAAAATTCCCAATCTACACAAGACTTTAATATTATTTCATTCTTAATTGATAATGTTTAATACTTTTTTAGAATGCATAGGTGGTTATTCTTAATGTACTAGACATGTGTATAATGAAGCATAAAATGAGCACTTATTTCTCACTACACATAATATTGTTATTATTGTGGCCAATAAGGTTAGTGTCTTCACTCCTTTAAATAATTTTATAGTTGATGTTTCTTAGAGTGTCAAATTTTCTCTTAGACTAGTCATAATATCCCACCTATATTATTGTTCACCTAAAGAGTAGTGATGAAAATATATACCATAACATAAGGCATTTTAATACCATCCTCCTATAGAATTATTATACATCTAAATATTATATTACCCTAGGACATATCAATCAAAAAATCTAACATGGCATCAATATGCCAATTAGTGTGTTAGAATAGTATGATCTAGGAGTTATCAACCAATTAATTAATTCCACCATCTCATCCATCCACCTAAAATTTTGTATGCTTGAGACCATGTTACCAATTCAATGTCACCATGGGGACCTAATTTATGTCCACCTTAACACCTAGATGACACTTGGAAGACTTTATAAGCTCCCTAAGTGATGAGAAAGTAAATTCTATGTGCATGTGTAACATATTTTAAAAAATTAATAGGTCAACATGGTGGCACTCTTGAAGGCTTTAGGAAAGTCATTTATCACCACCTAGTCAATTTGCATCACAAAAAATGGTTTTAAAGATAAAATTAATCTTTAACATTAATAAAAATTAAAAAAAATGTGGCTAATTTCAATAATGCCATCAATCCAAGTAATTAAAACTCACATGAATTTTCATCACCATTACTTTGAGCTAGAATCAAGACTATAAGATCTGGTCATGATTTAGTACAAAACCATAAACTAATCAATTCATAACTAGAAGAGCCTTAAGTATCTAAAAAATGAAGTAGAATCTGATCCATTTCCTATAGATCTCATTATTTCCAAAGATAATTAATAGTTTTATCCCAAGTTGACATCAGTAATGGTAGCCTTGTTCTTGAACCCTGATCATCTTCAAGATTTTATGTATACCATATTTATCTATAATTTTTTTAGATTAGAGCATTAATATGAAATATTTAAGGAAATTGACAAAGTGTGAAAAATCATCTATTAATGATTAATATACTAAGGAGGAAATTGAATTCTTGGATGAATTAGTAGTAATTTATCACTAAACACTCCATAATGCCATAACATAACTAATTTTTTTTCTTATGGTGATATCATCTAAAATCTATGCATGTTATCTACATGTAGGAACAAATTGGTTCAAAAAGATAATTATGACAATCAAATAATTAATATCATAATGAATGCTTTTAATGGAAATTATAAAAAATGTCCTAGATCCTAATATTCATTATGACATAGATGACATGGATGAGTGGATTAATAATCAAAATGTCATGGAAAATCTACAAGATTAGTTAGAGGAATTAGATCTATGGGTCAAAAAAGAATGCATTGATGCATACATAATAAAAAAATTTAGAGAGGGACTTAGGGATAGCATGCTAATCTTCAAGTAGCTATTTGGAGAAAGTAATATAGTGTCTTTGAACAAATTATGGGTTATGTTTAGATCATAATTTTAGAGGGAAATCAAATCCAATCTTTTGGGGTTATCACATTTTTCATAGGACATTTTATGTTATGAGTTTTATCTAAAGGAAATTTATACATGATCTCCTATATTTTGGATACAACTTATGCAATTATAAAATCCAATCATGTATCATTCCCACATTGGACACCAACTAGATAGATAGTGCATGTAGTCTACTCTAAATTTTAAAATCATTACCATATAACTTACATTCAATATATATGTAATTAATTCTATATCCCTTCATATTTAATTATCAATAAATTAAAAATGTTAATATTGTTTAAAGTGATGAGGGATTTTATCATAACCATTAGGGCCTATTGGTATTATAAAAAATACATAATGATAATAGTAGATGGAATTTAGGGTCCTACTTTCAAGCTCCCTTATTATGTGACTAAATTTTTTTTATAGTAATAAATTTTCCTATCGATATGGCAATGATGTTATTGGTTACTATATTATTATGAATAAGGCCTACATATTTTTTTCCACTTGTTATCAAACATCATGAGTATAAGAGCTTTTTAGTAGTGGAATTTATGGATAAATAAAAATCATCCTTGACCTTTCCATTTGATGATGTTAGGTAGTGTGACCCTTATGGTAGTTTTTAAAAAAAATGGAGGATCTAAAATAAAATATTAATGTCACATATCACCATGAGACCCATGAAGATTTCATGTGTTAATTAAACCTATCCAATAATGAGGAGGTGATTTTTAAATTGAACATTACATGGGCATTTTATGAGAAACATTATATAATTCAAGTATTTGAAGAGATACATAGTGTTTCCTAACACTGAGATGACACCCCAAGGGTGAGAAAAATTCTCAAGAATAGTATCCTAAAGGGGATCCCCTCAATGGCTACCCCATATTCATCAGCCGCCACTACTTCAATGTGAACATCATAACATATAAGTTCACATGTTGTTATGCAAATATTACATTTTTAAAGTGGATATAATTATGAATAGAGCTTCCTAGATACCCACCTTTATGTGGTAATTTAACTAATTACCCCTAGATATTTATGGTCTATATCATAGATTATCACTCCACTAGGTGGTTTAGCTTACCCTTTAGTTTATTCTACTCTAGTTTTAAGCCCTATTTTAACTCCTCTAGTAGTTTTGATGCCTATTTTTATTTTAAGATCTAATAAATATTAATTCCCCCTATAGTTTCAACTCCTCTAGTTGCCCATAGCATGTCTATATCATAAATTTATTTAGCTCTCAGTATTGAAGTTTCAATTTCTTTAGCGACAAGTTCTCTCCCCATGGAAAACTTTTCTAGCTCTACTATAACAAAAGTTTACACTATACATGGCTTAGGAGGCCAAGATTATTAGAGTTATCCATGTCTAGTTCTAATTGCATAAGAAAACAATTCTCAAACTAGGGTTTCCAAATAATTAAAACAAATTTATATTAAGCCTACTAGAAGTAACAACTCCATGGTTCTATCTTTCACAACTTGACCTTATTTTCATACTTTTTCATTTCATCACCCACATGTCTCCTCAAAACAACCATAAAAGTCTAGGACCACATTATAAGTACCCACCCCCATAGGATCCACTCTCATATGTTTATATCCCTATGTATTTATTATTATAATGCCCATATCATCTCTCAAGATGATGAATGAGCTCCCCAGTGTCATTGGATCATATATTCAATTTGTAAGAGTAACTTAGGACCCATGTGATACCCTAAGAAGATCATTCACTACCTTAAGCTTTTTTCCCACTCTTCCACCTCCATATTACAATTAAATAGAATCCCCAATCACATTTGGGTCCTTTTTATCCATTCCTTCACCATCTTATTTCATATCTTCATCACTTATTGTTGTCACTTCTAGAACCCTTGGGCCTATTATATGAAGAAATTGAGTTTGAAAACTCTAGGTAGAGGGGATACAAAGAATTAAAATTGTATACAAAGGGTACCCTTATATATAATTAAATTTTTATAAGTACAAAATTATCATGAATATAATCATGACCCAAAGGTTAACCCAATAAAGAGATGTTTTAGTGTGGCAAATAGAGAGGATATTTTCTCTCTGACTTGGAAGAGTTAGAAAACAAGGAAGGAATGCATAGTTGAATATCACATCTTAATGGTAGGTATTCTCATGAAATTATTAATTAAATAATGGAAGAACTAAAATATTAACTAAATACCTTGGAGTGTCAATAAAATACCACTTTACAACATAAATTGATAGACAAGGTTAAAGTGGAAACGTCTGAATTATTCTTCACTTTAGGGGAGGTGATTAAATATTTACAAACTACAATGGATAATCAATTTAAAAATATGGTAGTGATGATCAACAAGGGCATGTTACATTGGCTTAAAATCATGCCACTAATGGATCTTAATTTGCATCAAACCTTATATTGGGTATATAAGGACCTATATAGAGGATTGCATCATGACATTATAGTCCCATTGGAAAAAAATAGAGACAATATCTTAGCATATTTCAAAGAGCTTATAATAAATATTTTATTAGATCCTAATGGCACAATCATCATCATAGATGAGTTTTGTGTACACCTTATTAGGTTTAGGTCTCATTTTATAAATAAAAACACTAAGGACATAAATATGGATCTCATTCCATATTATATTTAACCATGTAGGCCATGAGTAACATTAATAAAGTTAGTAAAATCAATAAAATTATGGATTCTCCTCAAAAGTCCCATAAGGACTTGTTACTACAAGGAGAAGTATTTTTTAGAGAGCCACATGTCAACCTTAATAAAATTGACTAGGAAGCCAATATTATTGCTTAGGTGTTGGCAGCATAGGAGGCCTAAAAGTAACTAGATAGTGTCTATAGGATATAATTAATATGTAATAATTGTATGTGTTCTAGTGGTCTAAAATTATGAATTTAGTGTCCATAATTTTTACCTCCACTTGTTCTTATATTTTTTAGGTAGTGTAGTGCTGTAACTGATTTTATGGCCTTAATGACTATGGGTGGGATTCTATGTAACTAGTGGTTAGTCTCACTCCTTATTTTTATACCTATATTAACATGTTTTTGGGATCAAATTTTAATAATGAATAAATAATTATTTTAAAAATTTTGTATGGTTTTATGATTACTCATTGTACACAAAAAAATATTGGACTCTTAATTGATAATAGTCTTAATATACTAGACCGAGGTTGAAGGTGGCATAATATAAGCTCTCATTTCTAATTGTTATTAATATTTTTTTGTATAATGGGCACATTTAAATTATTAAAAAATATAATAACATTATCAATTTTTAATATAATATTATTATCTTGTGTATAATGAGAACATGCCCATTCTACAATTCAATATAAATATTGAATTCTTAATCATTAATATTATTAATGTACTAGAATTTTTTATATGTGGAATGATATGAGAACCTATTTCATTATTTTCATAATATTTATATATGGTGTATAATGATAAAATTCCCATTATACACAATATATAAATATTATATTCTTAAGTGATAATATTCTTGATATACTAGACCTATGTAAAATGGGAAAAATCTGACCACTTTTTGCTAAAAACACATAATATTTTTATCATGTGTATAATGGTAAAATACCCATTATACACAATATAATAATATTCTAAATTAACAATCCAATAGTCTTAGCTTGTATATAATGGGCACACTCCCATTCTTCACAAGATAAGATTATTGGATTCTTAATTTATAATGTTATTAATATAGTAGAACTATGTGGATTAGGCATAATATGAGCACCTCTTTATCAATTCTCATAATATTTTTATATGGTGTATAATGGGAATATACCCATTTTACACAAGATAGTAATATTGGATTCTTAATTTATAATATTCTTAATACACTAGACATGTGTAAAATGGGCATAGTATGATCACTTCTTATTTAAATCTCATACTATTATTATCATGTGTATAATGGACCATCAATTCTTCCTTCTAGGACTTACCTAATGACAATAATATTATTATACTTTATATAATAGACACATGCCAATTCTACACAGCATAAAAATATAATAGAATAAGATAATAATACTCTTATCTTATGCCTACACTATATAAGAATATTATATTCTTAATATAAAAACCTATTTATAATGGTAATAATACAAAAAATTCATTCTGAAAGGATATAATATTATTATCATGTTATAATGGGTTCATGCCCATTTTTAAAAATATAATAATACTATCAGTTAAGAACCCAATAGTCTTATCTTGTGTATAATGGGCATATGCTCATTGTACAAATGGTCAAAACTCCTAATATTTTTATCTTGTGTAGAATGGGCACATGCCTATTATACAAAAGATAAGATAATTATAAATTAAGAATCTAATAGTATTAGATTTTATATAATGGGTACATTCCCATTCTAAAATTCAATATAAAAATAAAATTGTTAATTGTTAATGTTCTTAATATACTAGAATTATTTAGATTGAGAATAATATGTGCATATCTTTCTCAATGTTCATAGTATTTTTATATGGTGTAGAATGGAAATATTACATTTTTTCACAAGTAATATATTATTAATTGATAAATTCTTAATATACTAGACATGTGTACAATAGGCATATTATGAACACTTTTTGATCAAAACTCATAATATTGCTATAATGTGATAATGGAAACCTGCCCATTCTAAGAAAAAGAAAACATTATTAATTAATAATCTAATAATGTTATTTTGTGTAGAATGGACACATTCCCATACTACACAAGATAGGAATATTAGAATCTTAATTGATAATGTTTTTAATATGTTGATTTAGCATTGGTTAGAATATTAGTAGGTGGTGTAGAATGGGCACTTTCCCATTGTACAAAGAATAGGAATATTATATTTTTAATTCATAATATTATTAATATAATATACCTATGTGAAAGGTGTACATATTTTGAGCTCTTATTAGTCAAAGCTCATTATATTTTTATCATGTGTAAAATGGACCTACTTCTTACTGGTTCTTAGACAATGACCATAATATTTTTATCTTGTGTAGAATGGACATGTGCCCATTATACACAACATAAAATTAATATCAAATAAGATAACAATAAACTTGGCTTTTATTTATTCAAGATAGGAATATTGGATAATTAATTCATAATATTCTTATTATACTAGATCTGTGTAGAATGGACATAATATTATTATCCTATGTAGAATTGGTACAACTCTATTTGAAAAAGATAATAATATTATAAATCAATAATCCAATAATATTATCTTTTATAGAATGGGCACATGCCCATTATACAAATGCTAAGACCATTAGAATCTTAATTGATAATATGAATAATATACATGAATTATGTGTAATAAACAATTATTTTTCTCATTATACACATGTTTATAATAATTTTATCTATTAAGAATCCAAGCTTATTACCCTATAGAATATAGGCCTCTACTCATTAATAAATGCTATTAGTCTCAAAGAGGATATGGGGATATTAAATTGAATGATAAAAACTATATGAACAAATAAATTAAATTAATAAGTATCAAATGTAAGCTATATGTTATAAGTGATAATTTAAAGAAATTTGAATAAATAATATTTTAAAAAATAAAATCAATTTATTAAAATTACTTTTTTATGAAAAAATACTATATCAAAAGTCAAAAGGAAGTTAAAATTCATAAAAATAATCATTTAAGAAAACTAAAGAATAAACCAAAAATATCTCAAGGTGAATATTACATAACATTTTATTCAAATGGTTTTAATATTTTTTATTAGATGTTTTAGAGAAGGAAGAAGTATTTAGCATAAAAAGAATGTGTTTATAATAATTTTTTTCCCATGATATTATATAATAGATAAAATTTAAGCCAGTGGAAAATAAATTTGAAACTCAAGAAATGATCTATAAGGAAATTATACAAGATCTTAGTTTCTAGTATTTTTTTTCATGAAACTAGATTTTTAGAGAGAGAATAGTCAAATTGATGGATAATAAAGCTAAAAGTCAAAAAAATATCTACAAGGAGTCAGTTTCTCATACTTATTTTTTCTACCAATAAATACATTTTTAGACAAAACTGAGTCAAGTGGGTGGAAAATAAATTTATAACTTGAAAACGGATAAATAAGGAGATTACACACATATTTATTATTTTCATTTTATGTGAATTTTTCATTCAATTTTAATTTTAAAAAGGATACCAATGTTTTATTGATATTAGAATTGACATTTGATAATTTTAAAAAGTTAAACACATTTTACATGTCATTATTTAGTATATTGAAATTTTAAATAATAATAAGGAATATATAAGTAAAAAAATAAAATACTAGTTATAGATATTGTATTTCTTCCTCTCTATGACAATTAAATTAGATGTTTTATTTATCCCTCATCGTGTCAATGGAACAAAAAAAATTATGTTGTATTATTTCCTATATATGTGGTAAATGTATGTTGTTCCTATGTTGTGTATTATGGTATCACTACCCCATATTGATGTTGGTATCCCTCAGACCTGTCTATCTCATCATGTATGCCATGTCATTACTATGATGTTATCATTTTGTGTGGTTTTGTCACAACCTTATGAATAGATTTGTCTATCTTTCCATTTATCATGTGGTATCCTTACTTTATCTAAAATAAACTAAGGAAATAAACTCAAATCATTCAATACTAAAACATATATATTGTATCTAAATATAAACAAATGTCACCCAAAATATGATAGTGGTATTTTTAAGTAATGAAAATAAGTGTTACACTAATTGCTATGTTATTTTAAAATTTAAAAATCTCATCACCATTAACTTATGAAATTATAAATATAGAATTATTTTTTAGTATGTTATATCTACACTATGTTTGTCACTTTGGCAATGATTTTAAATACGACATGAATTGATAATAGTATGTTTGTAATTTTATGATTTGAACATCTAGTATAATACAATAAATATTTTTGAAATATAGTGGAGTGTTTCCATAATAAAAGACATCTCAAAGTCAAAATTCAAGAAAAATTAAAAACTAAAAATCATAAAAAGAATATAAATGAAATAAATAGTGTAAATTATTTTTCTTCTTTTACAATTACATTATTCTTTCAATTGTATTTGAATCATTACAAAAATTTACATAAAATCGCATCATATTTTGAAAGTTATAAAGAAAGTATACTTATTTTTCTTAGAATAATTCTAGAATTTAAAGAGTTGATATCAATGAATTGCCTTTAACATCAATTATGGGACCAAATTTAAGATTTGACTAGAATTATTTTTATTTTGATCTTATTTTTTTAATACAATTATATGATTTATTTATATTATTTATTATAATTAAGGTGGAAAATAAATTTGAGACATACATTAATTAGTTTAATTTTATATATTATTTTGAATTCCCTTTTAATTACAATTAATTCAAATAATTAAACCTTTCAATTATTTGGACAAATAAATATGAATAAAATTAATAGTTTTTAACCATTATATACATACAGAATTGTAACTTTTATTGTTTTTACAATTAAAATATAATAAGATAGTAGTGTTGATCCTACCTTATGCAAAAATAAATTAAGCAATAAATTATAAACCTTATATAATAAGATTGATCCTTTATACTATGGAATGGGAATAATTGATAGTGTAGAGTGGGAACAAAAATGTACATGCCCATCATAAACATATCATAATATAAAAATACTAGGAACAAACATTTTCCATTCTAAAGAGGACAAGAATATTGATCCTATCTTGTATTACAAAATGCACTTAATTGATAATATTATTAATATTTTATGTAGAATGGCCATGTGTCTATTCTAAAAAAGATAAGAATATTGATCATATATTATGTTTTTATAAACCTTACCTCAAATTTCCATGAAATATAACCAATATCTTAAATGACATATTTAGGTGACTAGTGTCTCAGTATCATCATAAAATTATGCATTGTAGTTGTGTGTTAAATACCCCATTGAATTCCCCCCAAAAAGATGTTACAAGATAGGAATACTTGATAATATTCTTAATATCATTTGTGTAATAGGCATATTCGCATTATAAAAAATAAAAATATTTGTCCTTGAATTGATATAAACCCTACTTCAAGATGCCACAAAGTAACATTGATACCATAAACATTATCTTTAGTTATTTGATGCTATGGTATCATCATAAGATGCTAGGATATAAATGTATGTTTAATAATAAAACATAACATAGATTTAAAATTGTGTAAACATATTAATTACATATGGATCATCATCTATTCACATGTTTCCACCTATTAGAACTTCTACCTAGAGACCCAGAGCTATATTCTTGGATCCTTATAGCATGTTTGAATATTATACAGGCCCCTGAATACCATGTTGAAATGATAGACCCAAACATGTTATAGAATATATGGCATGAGAGGAAATATATAATCATATCCTCCCATTTGTACATTTCATACGCACTAATATTGGTATACCTAGAAGACTATGAGTATGAACGGAAGCACTCTTACGGTCCACCTCAACATGTAATCAACACTTGGTATATTGCCAGGCACCATCTAAGGTGCCATGAATGAAAAATATGGGTGCAATAAAAAAATATTATATGAATTCAATTACAAATCATTGATATAATATCATCATAAACCATAAGGTAGGACCAATGTTCTACACAAGATATTAATAATATTATCAATTATGCCCATTCCACAAAAATTATTAATTATATTATAAATATTGACCAATTTGTAATAAAATTACATTATGGAATATTATGATGATATATTTTATTAAATGATTAATAATATTTTTTATATCTTGTGTTGTTACTAGCATTTACCACTTAGTATACTAGATACCATGAATGTTTGTAGTTGTCTGATTGCATTATTAGCTCATAAAATTATATAATATATTTGTATGTTCAATATCTTGTGTAGAAATGGAGAAATTTATTCAAAAATATATTAAAAACACTATCATATAATCTAATTTTATATAGTTTTATAAAAATGGGCATATTTCCATTCTACAGAAGATAAGAATATTGGTTTCTTTGTAAGAGGATAATATTCTTATTTTGACAACATGTATAATTGGAATCCACCTACTGTATATGACATTAAATAACTTTATATTATGTTTAATGGGATTTATTTATAATATTATTAATATATTTTGTATAATGGGAACATGCCCATTATTCATAATAAATTAATAACATTATCAATTAATCCCATTTTACATAAGTATATAAGAATATGCATGTGCTCATTTTACACAAGATAAGAATTTTATATGATTTTTTAAGAGGAAAATATTATTTTTGTGATGACATTTAGAATTGGAAGCTACAAAATCTAAATGATATTAAATATATTTATTTTGTGCATAAAGCGATTAATTGATAATATTCATAATATCATTTATAGAATTGGTATATGCACATTCTCCACAATATCTTAATAATGCTAACAACTAATATCATTTTACACAAGTTTATAATAATGGGAATGTCCCCATTATAAACAAGATATTAAATGTTATATTATTTTTAAGAGGAAAATATTCTTATATTGATGACAAGTATAATGGGAAGCTTCACAATCTACATAAAATCAAATATATTTATCTTGTGTAGAATGTGATTAAATGATAATATTCTTATTATCTTGTGTATAATGGGCCAATTACCATTCTTCACAATATCTTAAGAATTTTAGTAATTAATCCCATTTTTACGAGTTTATAATAATGGGCATGTTCCCATTATACATAAGATAGGAATGTTGGCTTTTTTCAAAGATAAAAATATTTTTATTTTGATGACATGTAGAATGGGTAGCTACATAATTTACATGATACCAAATATATTTATCTCTTGTAGAATGGATTAATTGATAATATTATTAATATCTTATTTAAAATTTTCACATTACCATTATTCATAATATACTCATAAATTTATTATTAATTTGGATCTAATTAGACCTATGATACTAGGTAAAACTCAAGATCAATAATGAATGGGATTTCATACTCTTGTTTTAGGACCATTGTTGATACAACCTAGGTCATGAGTTGTAGGTATTGGGTTCTATTATGTATCTTAATTGGAAGGATATTTATAGGATGCACTACTAATACAAGATGTTTAACTCTTTTGAGATATTTCAATAGACCTAGGGTAAAATAATTTACCTTTTTTTAAGGAAATATTCACCAGCATATGTGATTTAGATTCAAACTAGACATAGATGACAAAACAAAAGGAATAAAATTAAGATATAAAATGTATAATATATAAGTTTAGGATGAATTTCTAATGATTTGGGTATACACATAGTCTACTATGGATTTCACCTCCATATACATATTTTTACATACATTGAAACTAAGGAAAAGGGGGAAGAGTATGGTTAAAATGATGTGAAAAATATTGGTAATATTATTGGGTAATACACATAGTATACTATGGAATTTGCCTCCATATACATATTTTTACATAAATTGAAACCAAGGAAAATTGGGAAGAGTATGGTAAAAATGATGTGCACAATCTTGGTAATATTATATCCATGAATGAAAAATTAATATATTGTTAACAATAGAATATATAATTTTGTATAAATGTAATAAAAATTACCAATATTAATCAAAATATCTATTAGCTCATTATAAATAAGCACATATGTATAAATAAGACTCATATCATAGTCCTTTTGGCACTAACAATCTCCACTTCACTATGAAAACATGGGGAAGGATTCCACAAAGAAGACACAATGATAATAATTATATTCATGACATTTTTAAATTTTTTTATGTTTTCATTAGTAAATTCAACCCAAAAAATGTGTTACAAAATGGTATAAATAAGATTGAGACCTGCCACCTAGTTTAGTAGAATCCTAGTCTTAGTGATCGATTCTAGGAATTAGTTCCAATAATACAATACTTCTCATAAAAGGATGATAAAAAGTGGGGATAAAATTTTTGGACATAAAATTCCCTCTTTTTGGACCATTAAGATACTCAAAATCATTGTATGTTACCATGATCCTTAAATGGGCCACTATGTAGTTGCCTCTAATCTTCCTATAATGTTAAAGCTTGGGAAATTAAATTGGATTCCCAATCCATTTGGGAAGGTTGATATGTGGATATATAAATAAAAAATATCCATGTGCTAATAATTCCTTCTGGGTATTTTTAGGGACTTCTAGGTAATTCTTAACTACATTTACCAAATTCTTAACTACATTTACCTCTCTAATGTTTCCCATAGATTATGTAGCAAATTCTAATATGGAATTGGCCCTAGTCTTGTTATCTTTGTTGTTATTCATCTTTAAGGAATCTCTAAATTCCTTGAGATGAAATCCAAACTCATATATATTAATGATTATGCCATCAAGGTTGAATATCACATTGATGTTTACCTTCTTGAAATAAATCACCATCTTGTCCATATTTTAATCCAATCGGACCAATGATAATTTCATATCTCTAACACACTCTTCCAAGGTGGTCCTCATGTACCAAAAAAATGTTTGATATATATTTATGTCTTCTAGTGGTATGATTTTCAATCAAGGGGTACGATTATTCTATAGGAGTACTTTTTTTGATATATCATAGTCCTTTGTCCTAGAGACTCTATCACCTTTTGTAAAGTAAATATTAAATAAACTAATGCTCCATAAACCTTTTAAACTAAATTTAGTGGGATGGTGATATTTACCTAAGAATCTAGACTCATCACATGTTATTTAAGGTATTAAATTATCTTCTTGGTCATATCATGGGAAGCTATAACCACCGATATGGTAACCTCAATTGTACACTCCTCCCTTTTTATTTGTTTTTTTCAGGTTAGAGAGAAGAGATATTATTCTATCTACTATAACATTGGGTTTCTCTCTTATGTGAATCTCTAAGTCATAATTATTTTCATTCTACCTATGTATTTTTTAAATTTTAATTCAATGTTGGGTTAATCATGATATATTATCTCTATATCTTGAGACCTTGTTACCTTAATTGGTACCATCTAACATATTCCTTGAGTTGGATTAATGGTTCCATAAGTAACACAATATGACACTAATAAAGTGGTCAATGGGGGCATGGATGAGGGGCCGTTGAATGTGAGTGGAACTAGTATGAAGATGATAGATGGATGTGGATGAGTGGGATAAATTTTTTAGATGGAATACGGAACTTAACATGCATCATGTGGGCCCTAAATTATTTCAGATTCATTTATATTTAAGGTCCAATGATTTTAGGAAGCTCAGTCAACATCCTATGAGAGGAGATAGGCTAATGAGAGCAAATATAGGGGTTCATCAAAATATGAGAGTAGATCCCATGGGTAAATATTTTCAACATGGGCTTAAGCTATTTTGAAGGGTAAGAGAGGATTTTAAGGACCTAAAATGAATATGTAGGAAAAGATTAACCCATTTTAAAAGGTATAACTATGTAAAGAGTACATGAGTTTGGGGCACCTAGGACTATAGGACTAATTAAATTAGTATGAGTTATAGGTGTATTAGGATCACTTGGAGGAATCAAAATCACCAGATAAAGGGAAAACACATGACTAAATAAAGTAACATAAGGAATTAAGATTTTATGAGGATTTTTCAAGGCAAGGGAAACTTAAACTATTGGATAAGTGGCATCAATTATGGAAGTTTGGGAAATAAGTCCTTACGTTGTATTTATTACAACTAGGATCCTAAGTGAAATTGAGGGAGACACACATGGAATTAGGGAATCATGAGGGAAGGGAGAACTAGGATTTAAATAGAGGCCAATTAATGCTTTTATTCTAAGATGGATTAATAGGTGGAGTAATAAATTATGGTATTTATCTCATAGAGGTAGAGGTGAATGGATTATATGGCACGCCAAGGTGGGCATCAAGGGAGCTATGATAAGACTCAAAACTACTTGAAAGGTGTAAGGCATTCTGAAAAATAGGTCCACTTACCTAGGTGTCCACTCTAGATAAATAAGTGGTGGATGATAGATATGACAAAGTTTCTGAGTGGATCCCCTACAATATGTTATTTATCTTGACATATTTCCTTTGCATAGCCTATGATGGTTTGGGCATTTCTAGTCTCTCTTCCAAGGATATTATGTTATGTTACCATCCCTAAAACTACTTTTATTTTATATTTACAATCACCTCATCATCATTATCTATATTTAGGTGTCACTCTTCATCTTCATGAGGTTCATGGTCATAATTTGTGTTGAGACTAGACCTTAATGCCTTCAAATGTCAATTTAAAATACCTTAAGGTTCCCATTGTCTATACTCATGGAGTTTTATCTTGATGTATGATTTATGTGTTTTCATCACTATTATAGATCCCATGATTTTATACTAATGGTGCCCAATGATAATGGGAAGTGAGAAGTGTAGATTTCTAAGTAAAACTATGTGTAATATTTTTTCTTGACATGATTTGAATCACAACTTGTGATTCATCATCAACAATAATGGGAAGTTTTGGCATACATTTTCTACCTCCTATAAAAAATATACCTAATACACATTAGAAAACTAAAAATATATTTCTTTTTCTTCTAATTTATCAATAAAATAATAATGTAACCTAAGCAAAGCACTCATTATCCCTTAAACCTTCATTACCATGAAGGTATAATAATACTAATATGATCTAATTAAAATGATGGATAGTCTCATCTCCTCAGATAACCTATGCATATTATTCTCATTAATTTATAAATACATGGGGGTATAATTGGTACCATGTATTTAATGTA
Organism: Torreya grandis; assembly: GCA_037957365.1. Lineage (NCBI taxonomy): Eukaryota > Viridiplantae > Streptophyta > Pinopsida > Cupressales > Taxaceae > Torreya > Torreya grandis. Next base: position 348,082 of record JARHVA010007689.1, on the reverse strand, counting down.
TGCCATGAAGTCGTGGATGCATACATTAGTTAAGATCACATGAACTGGGGAGTGCATAAATTTATAGGGAAGAAAATATGTGATTTTAAAATATAATTTTGTGCAACATGCATCAAATAGGTAAGACATCATATAAAATTTTCCCTAACTTAACTTTTATTACTTATTTAGATAAATTTTGAGTGATGAATATGCCTAGGTTTGAGACCTAATTTTATTCAAGAATCATTCTCAGTAGGTTAATCCAAAAATTATTGACATAGATGATGTATTTGGATATGAATATATGGTTTTTTAATAACATACCAAAAATAAACCACTCTTTTAAGGTTTGGATGGTGTAAGATTTTATAATATCCTTGTTGACCCAATTATCTAATTGTTCAACCTAGTCATTCAAGGTTTCCAACACATTGTGAGACTCAAGTTATTGCTCTATGAATTCCTTGGTATATGGAATCTTAGTTTTAGGGAGATAATAATAATCCTTTTAAGAGACCCAAATATGTCTATTTTTTATATCTTAAGTTTGGTGACCATACATTATCATGGTGGCACTTAGAAAACATCATGAGATTATAAAATAAGTTGTCACAAGGAAATACCTTAGTTTTAGTGGTTTCTATTAAATCCTTGAGTTCTAGATAAATAGCAAGTCCTCAAATAATTTGGTTTCATATTGAAAGAGGTCATGATAATTATCTAATTTTTTAATTAATATACTATTGTGAATACCTCATTTCAATTTTTATAGCACACAATATTTTACATAAAGTCATGTTCCTAAATTAATGAATTATCTTGGTATTTGGGGGTGAAACTTCCATTACTAACACTAATTTAGATCCTGATTTAAATTTTTCACTTGTGTAAAGGGTTATACATATGCAATATTAGATTTAATTTTGAAATAACTTAGATCTAAGGGATTAAGTTATTGCATATTTTTAGAAAGGTAGCTGATCATTTAACTAAGATGGGATTGTTGGTAATTTGGCCTCCCAGGATAAATACCAACCCATAAAAATAAAAACTTTTCCATAAAACTCACCCAAGCATATACATGGTGGTCTCTTGCATAGGTGATGTATTATTTGGTCTTAATTTGAACATCATTAACATTAATTAAGGTCTCATATTGTGTTATATTTTTCTACAAAGACCCTCATATGTCATAACTATGTTAAGGTATTTAGGGATGTGTCAATGTTCATGGTGATCCTTGAGTGGGAAGGAGAGTGCCAAGTGTCTTGTGAGGTATTTAAAGATGGTTTAAATAATGTTTGGAAAAATTTAGGTCTCCTAGAAGAAATTTAGGTAGTTTGACAAGATTGAGGCTTTTATTGTTCATGATTTTAAGCCTATCTAAGAAGGGGGAACTTTTCCAGTAGAATGTAATGGTTTCTAAACCTTATCCAAAGTCATGAGATGAAGGCCTAATGATTTTTTCAATGTCATTATTCATGGTCTATTCATTTAAACAATTTTAAGCCTCTATAACCCCCCTAAGATCATTAATCACCCTTAAAATATCTTATATAAGTCTATATGCCTTATAAAATCTTTGTAAAAGGTGATATTTAAAGTAATAATCTTTTTTAAAAAGGTATTAAAAGAGTCCCTAGGCCATGTCTAGGCATTTCATATCATCAAAGGTCCATTTTAAGACTCATCTTCACTTCCCACTAGCCAAATGGACCCCACACGTGAAAAATATATCTCTTAAACTTCCTCCAACTATACCATAGGTTTTAAAATATGGACTAACTTATATTCCCCCCTTCATCATCCAATGACATCCTAAGGTCAAAATTTTGAAGAAATGAAAAAAACAAGGTTTTCAAGTGTTTTTTATAGGTTATACAAACTTATATGGTCAAGGCCATATAGAGGGGGCTAATATATTACATATAATATCATGTTATATGTCTGGGAGAGGTTTCATGATTCGATAATGTCAAACAAGCCCAAAACTAACCTCTCCCTTCAACTAAGCTCTTTGTTAGCCCAAGAAAGCTTTCAAAGTTTATGGATATTGTGAATAGGAGAGAGGAAATGGAAAGCTGATATCTTGGTTAGAGGAAAGGGGTCTATTGAAATTCTCATCTATGGCATTTTTATGTAGGTTCATGGCTTATGGTTAATGAACAAACATTAACAATCAAGTCACTCCAATGACCTTTTTCATTTATGCAGGGGTTAGAAATGACATCAATTTAGGTGCATCTATGGAGTGTTTCTTATAAATAATGATTAATGTGTATTTTAAAGGTCATTAGTGGTCATTTCATGGTCTTTTCCACCCCTAGTTCATACATGTAAAGGTGTGGGATACAACATATCCTCTTGTTTCCATCTGAGTAAGCTACAAACAATGTTGTCTTTATAATAGAGACTTCAAGGCATATTGGTTTAAGTGTATGATGGTTTTGAGGTGTTTTATATTATCTAAAGCATATCTAAGCCATTAACAAGCCAAGTAACCCCCTTATGGTCCTATCTCTAATGAAATGGTCATGTGTATTAGTGTTATCTTATTTATAAAAAATAACAAGGTAGATATGGATACATCATTAGCTTGTTTCAGAAGATATATGTAACTTACACCTAAGTCATTTTGGTGATACCCATCATAAATAATTCTCACCCTTAACCCCTTATGTTATGCACCTACACATTCCAAGAAACCCTCATCTATTCACATCAGGCATATTGTGAAAGCTAAGGGAATGAGGTTACATTATTAGGATGAATAATTTAAGACATTAAGAGACCATAAGGAGTCATATGGGCATATGAAGGAGAATTTAAATGAATAATAATAGGGTAGATTGGGTCAATACCTTCTCAAATATCACCAAGAGAGTGACTCAGTCTAGATTTTGAGAGACATTAGTTGTGACAAAGGATTAAAGCAACTCTAACAACATGATCAAGTTTTGAAGAGTTCTTTAGGTTAGAAAAGAGAAAAAAATCAAAAAAATGATTGTGTAACTTATATATGAGAGTGTAACATCGTGCCTACTTCTTCAAATGAATACACACAATTTAAGCCTGAGAAAGTTACCTGCATGCCTGACTATAGGTGGGAATAAATTGATCAATAAACCCTATTTAGAGGGTGGAAAAGAGAATGAAGGGGTAAAAAATAATGATGTCACTCAAATAAAATGAAGGAATAGTTAGGGGATGAGTAATTGAGAAAGAACAAAGGGTTCATGCTTGTAGCTAAGTATCTAAACACCATCTACATGCTAACTATGGAAATAGGACATATGGAGTTAGAAGAGCCATTTTTTGAGAAATTTTGGATACATAGGGTGATATCATATTAAAAATTCCATTTATAAATATTAGTTATGATAAATAGAGATAAGGATGTTAAGGGCAGAGTCTACTCACTCTCACACAGACAAGGTATAAGACTATCTTCTATAGGTAACATTATTGGCCAGAGAGTATGATGGTGATAAGTATGTAAGAGTTAAAATGTATAGATAAAAAATTAACACTCTTCTTTATTTCCTTAATATATTTAATTTACATTAATATTTTATTCCACTTAATACAAGTGAGGAGGAACTTTAAAAGCCTGCATAAGAACTTTAGGCCTAAATAGGCCTAAACCAAGCCTATACACATAAGTTGAAGGATTTTATATATTTTAATTTTGTTTGATTTGGATACACCTAAGTAGGGAGATTAGAAGGTATGATAGTTATTCCAAGGTAAAAGAGCCTCAAGTTGACAAAATAACCTAATGACCTAACTAGGCTAAATAGGCCTAAAATAAGCCTACAAACATCAATTGAGAGCTTGTATAGATTTGAATATCTTCTAAGTTGGAGGCACATAAATATGGAGGTCAGAAGGTATGATAGTTCTTCCAAGTGAAAAGGGACTCAAGTTGAAAAAATAACCTAATGACCTAACTAGGATAAATATTCCTAAAATTGAGACACACTAACCTAAATATAGTACTTGAAGATATATATAATATAATAAGTGTATGAAACCCTAAATATAAATAAATATTGAGAATAAATATGGGGTGTCTAAATTTCCTTAAACATTTACAATATATTCTATTTAAATTCTTTGATGTTTTAAGGTAAGTAAGAAGCTAATGGCCCAAATAGGCCTATTAGGCATGAGTGGACCTAATCAGGCATATGTGTGGGAATTATGGATTGATACAAGTTTGAGAGTTGATGTAATATTCAAAAAATATAATTAGAAATTACATAAGATGGATTAAGGTCTCAAACTAATAACAGTCTCAGACTCATTTAGAAAAGGGTTAACGACATAATTAGGCCTAAAAATAATGATAAAAGATATATGCCTAAGTTAATAACTTTTGATTATTTGAAGATTGGTTAAGGAATATAATAATCCTAAGAGGGAATTAATAAAACAAAAACAAATTCCCTAAATGGTAATATTATCATTTGAGTCAAAAGGGGTACTCAATCAAGCCCTTAGGGCTAAATAGTTATGACCTCCTATAAACCCTAAGACTATTGTATGAGAATGTGTAGAGGACTCAGTTGATGAACGAATCAAACCTAAGGGTGTTTTTATTTACTAAGAGTATGTTTCATGTTATATACAAAATCCATTACTATAGTAGATAAGGAGATCACTTAAGCATCCAACACCTACTTTCAAGCACTTAGTTTTGAGAATGAGAAGTGACCTATAGGTAGTCACATGAGAAAAGGGGATAGAGATGATAGTTTAGAGACTATAGATAGTTGAATAATGTTGGGAATAGGTGATAAATAAGGAATTATGATGGTTTTTAATCCCCAATTAATTATAGGTACCTCAGAGTCATGAGACTCAATTCAAGTATTCTAGGCCTAAAAACCCCATATCACATTGAGGCATGCCCATACTTTATCCAAGTAGAACTAAGACCTTTAAAATGTGTATAAAGATGATACAAGTCCTAAAAAATTGGTTACAAGTATAAGAAACATAAAAATGGTCAAATTAGGTCTTTAAGCCTCATTCAAATTCCATAAACGAGGTAATCAACTCGAGATGCATCTTCCAACACTTATATCTCACACAATAAGAGGAATTAGGGAAAATTATACTTGAAGAAATTGAGCACCCCTATGGGATCAACATACATGGAAGAGTGAGTGGATTTTAGTGACCCAACTTTATGAATGATTGTTAAGATTGCAAACAGGGCCAGAAGGCTTATAAGGGGTTGATGTTTCATCATCTTATGTTCATATATCTGCACTCAAGCTACATGAGATCATAATATTTTTAGGATTTTAGGGGTGTTATATGGAATAAACATCCATGACCATAAGTTTTGGATTAGAGGCCTAATTTTTATGAACCATTACTAAGATGGTATACCTAAAAAACCCTACCTAGATCCTAAGATGGACCTGACTTTGGTAAAATGAATATTTTTTCAATAAAACACACTATAATGACCTGATAAACACTTGGAACATATTTCCCACTCATATGATACCATGCCTATGGTATTGGTATGTATGGACAATATATAAAATTACCAAAAAAGGGTACCTTTTAAATTTTTTATAATATTTGTAGGGTGCAGAGATGTTTTGAAAGTTTTTAGTCATTGGAGGGGTGGTTTAAGATTTATTTCACCTTATAAAGTCATAATATGTCCAAAAATCTTCCTGTAAATGCCTCTTTAATACTCCACCAAATAGCTAGTTTGTAGATGCAAAGAAGAAATGGAATAGTTAACTAAGAAAGGCAAAGTTTTAGGTGTATTTTACTTAAAAAGGCCTATGTCATGGTATATTATGATTGTTTCAGATATGAAACTCACCCATTCATATTATCTTAAGGTTTCATAAAGTTTTTCATGGCCACCAAGCACAAATGAGTAAGCAACTAGGCCTAATTTCGTATTTGGCCTACTTAGTCAACTTGAAGAGATGGAGTTTGGCATAGAGGGATATTAGAGGATTGAATAAAAGAGCATTACCACATCATAATTATTCCTTAAAGGTATTAAGGTACACTTTACATGATAATAATAGAGAAGGAGGTAGTTTCAAGCTTGGTTAACATGCACAAGTACTATTAGGTTGTTCAATACCTCATGGAGGCTAATTAAACCTCAATTGCAACATGTAACTACCATTAAAGGAGTGATTAATCTTTATTGGGTGTTTACATTTCTTGGATAAGTTTATTAGAGCCTCCACTAGTCTACCTCAATAGCTAAGAAGCCCATTTATGAGCACCAATGGATGGAAAGACCTAGGGAAGACTATTATAACTACTTGTAACTACAAATAGAGTTAACTATGGTCATTTGTTACATCTTCCTCTCACATACACAAAATTATACCTCTCTCTCCTTCTCATTATACCATATATTCAACCCTTAATGACTTGATTTGTATCCCTCACTTGGGTATGAGGAAACTCTACCTTGTTTTGTACTTGATGAACCTATTGGACTAATAAATTAAACTATTTCACCTCCCTCATAATGATGTCTAATGTGTTTATACTTTTTTTATTTGCATATGTGATGTATTTGTCTCCCTTGTACATCCTTGCTCACCTAAATACAAATAGGTTGTCTTATGCACATTATGTTATGTGTAGAAGTGTTGGTGATTTAGTTTGAAGTGTGATATATTTGGTAAGAGGCTCATAGAAAACCTTCCTATTATGACCTTTTGACCCAAGCTAACTAATACAACCTCCACATGAAACACTTTTATATAGGATATTTTTAAGATGGTTATTCAATTGCTTTTTTAGTCCATTAGTGTTGTTATAGGCCAATTTGAGTGGATGAATGATCTATAAACTAGCACTGAATTCTATGATAAAAGTTTAGTTTGGATACTTTGTATGGAAAATATTAATTATATCAAAATTAATCCAAAAAATTATTAACTTAAATCAAAATAAATTCAAGAATACTAACCACACTACACAAGAGTTCATTACAGAGTTTGACAATGCCTACATCTCTGGGTTCACTAACTAGCCGAACTAATTCATTATAATATGTCTACAAGTAAATGGAACCCCTTAAATAACAATAATAAATCCAAGTGTTATGGACTTTTGAATAATCTCAGAATCCATGGACAGATTCTTCACCTTCCTAAAACACACCTCTATATGTCTTCTACTCAAAATTTTCAATTTCAACCATCAAAAATGGCAACAAAAGGCCTAAAATCTAGACACTCAATATATAGATGGAACCATCTTATAAACTAGAATATTTTACTAGTTTACCTCAAATTCCAAAAATGACTCTAGATGCCTCAAATTGGAGTAAGAGTAAAATGAGGTCCTTATGCCTTAGCACATTGGACTGCTTCTGATTCTTTACAATTTATTCATAAGTTATCAAAATGAAAAATGATCAACTAAAAATTTGTTCCTTAGAGAAAAATAATATCAGTCCCTTTTTAGACTTTTCCCCAATTCTACCTCAAAATCCTTCTACAAGATGTAAAAGTTATTATAGCCCTTAACATTGCCTGTCAAGCTTGTTCGAATGCCTTAAAATAAAATTTTCCATGATTTATATATCATTTACATCCCTGAGTTCAACAGTGGGGTCATTATATTTTTATTTAGAAGGATAAAGGTTCAAAACCCATAGCATAGGATTTGGTATTTAATACACATCCTTTTATCCCATATTTGGAAAGTGGGTGACTTCATGGATATGTAAATACCATGAGCTTAAAGGTTTATAATGCCAAGTTATTGGAATTATCTTGCTTTTTGGTTGGCATGGAATTGGCATATGGAATATGTGGGTTTCAAATGGCATATATGTGGATGTTTGTGCATGTAACGTGAATGTAACATGGGGTCACGTGGAAACTAGTGGATAAAACATGGCATGTTTCCTATGATGTGTGTGTGTGTGTGTGTGTGTGTGTGTGTGTGTGTGTGTGTGTGTGTGTGTGTGTGTGTGTGTGTGTGTGTGTGTGTGTGTGTGTGTGTGTGTGTGTGTGTGTGTGTGTGTGTGTGTGTGTGTGTGTAGATGTTTGTGCATGTAACGTGAATGTAACATGGGGTCACGTGGAGACTAGTGGATAAAACATGGCATGTTTCCTATGATATGTGAGTGATTTGTGTGTGTGTGTGTGTGTGTGTGTGTGTGTGTGTGTGTGTGTGTGTGTGTGTGTGTGTGTGTGTGTGTGTAGATGTTTGTGCATGTAACGTGAATGTAACATGGGGTCACGTGGAAACTAGTGGATAAAACATGGCATGTTTCCTATGATATGTGAGTGATTTGTGTGTGTGTGTGTGTGTGTGTGTGTGTGTGTGTGTGTGTGTGTGTGTGTGTGTGTGTGTGTGTGTGTGTGTGTGTGTGTGTGTGTGTGTGTGTGTGTGTGTGTGTGTGTGTAGATGTTTGTGCATGTAACGTGAATGTAACATGGGGTCACGTGGAAACTAGTGGATAAAACATGGCATGTTTCCTATGATATGTGAGTGATGTGTGTGTGTGTGTGTGTGTGTGTGTGTGTGTGTGTGTGTGTGTGTGTGTGTGTGTGTGTGTGTGTGTGTGTGTGTGTGTGTGTGTGTGTGTGTGTGTGTGTGTGTGTGTGTGTGTGTGTGTATTGGTTTGTTTCAAACATTCAAGAATTGAAATTAGACCATGGAAAATAATGAATGGTGGTAAGCCACATGGTGGCTTGAGGACCCACTACATGGACCAATAACCACTCACCACTTATCATCCATTTGCCATGCCACTTGTTGGCCATTTGCCACTTGTCAACAACCAACTGGATGTTCTATCTAAACCATAATTTTTTTATGCCAATTACATTTTTAGCCAAAGATGATCTACATTCACATGTCAAATATAAAATATATAAACCCAATTTTTTTTACAAATTGACTACCACATGTCACGCTCTTATTGGTCTACATTTTTGTTGCATCATCATGTTGACCAGGTTTGACCACAACTTTGACAGGCCATATCTTGCACATACAGACTCCATTTCATGAACCATAAATTATGATGGAAATCTCATGATGAGCTCTTTATAGTGGAACTATTTTAAAATTGTTCCATAATGTTCATTTTCTATAGTTTAACTAACTTTGACCTACTTTGACTAGTTTTATTGGAACTTTGATTAGCTACATAAAGAACATATGAGCTCTATTTTCTACAATTTGTATACTATTTGAAAGATCTCAATGGGCTCTACATAATGGTGTAGGTTTTTATCTACTTCAAGACCTTTTCTAAATTGACCTTTGGATCAATCTTCCCCACTAAGAAGGCTTTGTCCTCAAAAAGCTAGTACTAGACTTGGTACTCCATATGAGGATCTTTTCATGGCTTTGGCTCTTGCCTCTAGCTTGAATGGCCTTCTAAATGTCAAAAAATTATAGAGGTAATCTAATGGGTCTTTAGATCTAAAACTATGAAAATATTGTAGGACATCTGGTGTTATAACAATCACCATTTACAATTTTCCTTTTAGGGTTTTTACCTAGCAACATAATTTACAAACATTGCCCTTCTTGGGTCTTTACAAACAAAAACACAATGATTACAAACATTTCCCATAGGTTCTTATATAAATCAAATATATTCATGTTTGCACACTCATATAGAGTAAAATATATAGCTTGTTTCTAGATTAGTTCCTGATGCTTCTCATGATGACATCTTTATGTTACCCTATAGTGTTCCTGTCTACAACATACATGGGTATAAAAACAATGAAGACACCATTTTACCTAGAATGATTACTATTGATGTGCTTGTATGAGATATTCTATCCCATCTTTTACAACTCTATACTAATTTTCCTTCTTGGAAAACATTGCCTTTGTCAGAGATAAATATGGTTTACCTAGGATAATGCCACTAAACTATAATGGAACTACATCTAATTCAAATTCATCTAAGAATTTGATTATAATTGTAAACCCTAATTTATAGTTTTTACTTATATATACATTATTTTCATCATTTATCTTATTTAGAGAATAGGGTTTGAAATGTGGCTTAGTTTCCAATCCTAGGGTTTCGATAACATATTCAAAGATCAAATTCCTTTCATAATTTATATCAAAAATAACATCTATTTTAGAATGCTTAATAATTATTCTTTTGAATAAATGTTTCTTACCTTTCTAGGGTGACAATTTCTAAACTGTCAGATTCTCATTGACTGTCATCTCCCTCACTGATGTTGTCTTAGGTTTTGACTGACAAGACTCTATCTTCTAATTAGCTAAAGATGTAGTTACAACCATTCCCTAAGGTTGTGGATAACTTTGCTTATCTTCTTTCATCATTTACCTCTTAGCATTTAAGTAAAAACCAAACTTCATGTCTTTTTTAGGCAATTTTGTTTCATCAGTTTTCTTAAACTTCCTTTTAGGAATATCTCATGCATAATCAAAAAATACATTCAAGTATTTCTTCTTTACATACCTTGATGATTCATTTGAATATTCTTCATCCAATGTAACTACCGCATCTTTGAAGAGTATTTATTTTGGCTCTTTAGAATGTTATAGCTTATTGCTTGAGTAATCCTTCAACTTAGATTCTTGAGACATTTATTTTTCACCTCCATGTCCTAATCTTTCATGGAGTGGTCTCTTTAACACTTGGATAGGCTAGACAATTCCTTAACCATTAAAACCCAGGCCTTCTCTTTTGAATCCCATTTTTGCTAACATCTTAGAACCTATTCCCTTCATGTGCTTTTCAAATGTATCAACACATGAACTTGATGAATATATAAGATTAGTACATTTAGTTTCCCTAATGTTATCAGTATAGCTAAAAGTGTTGATTTATTTATTTTCTTCTTCAATATGTACATCAAAATATACATTGATAATTGGAGCATTATTTTTTTCTAAAATTCCAACATCATTCTCATTAATATGACTAGTATGAATAATAGAAGAATCATTGCTATAACCAAAATGTACCTTTGTAGTCTAGCTTGACAACATCTATTGGATAAATCCTTCATTTGTCTCTTGATGCTTAGGAGAACTAGGCTTTGAATCTTTTTTGATATGTGTCTTCACCTTTACTTTTCTTCTCTACTCATTTTACTTCTTGAACCATAACATAGATTGACTGGGATGTAGTATCCAACATTGCTTGGTAGTATGACCTTGGTGGACACAATGTTCACAAATATCTACATCTTCACACATCCTCTTCTTCTGTCAATGTTCTTGTTGAAATTTTGATCATAGTGCATTAATGCTCTATTGGAACCTTTCTATCTATTGCTTGCCAAATTTACTCTTGAGATTGTAGGTATTGCATTATCATAGTGATAATGGAATTCAGTAACAACTAAATCTAGGATAGCATTGGATCCATTGTTCTAAAATAACTAATTTTGGTTAAAATAACAAAATCAAAAATTTACTCATAATTTAGTTCTCATATCAAACTTTATTAACTAAAACAATACCTAAATAGAAGTTAACCTAGCACACTAACCACTCTGATCCATAAACTAGCACTAAATTATGTGCCAAAAGTTTACTTTGGATACTTTGTAGGCAAAATATTAATTATATAAAAATTAATCCAAAAAATGATCAACTTAAATGAAAAAAATGCAACAATACTAACCACACTACACAAGAGTTGATTACAGAGTTTGGCAATGCCTACATCTCCGAGCTTGCTAACTAGCTGAACCAATTTATTATAATATGTTTGCAAGTAAATGGAAAGCCTTACAAAACAATAATAAATCTAAGTTTTATAGACCTTTGAATAATCTTAAAATCCATAGACATATTCTTAACCTTTTTAAAACACACCTTTGTATGTCTTCTAATCAAAATTCTCACTTCCAAGCATCAAAAATGGCAAGAAAGGGCCTAAAATCTAGACACTCAACATTATTCAATTGGATGTTCCGTCTAAACCCCAATTTTTTATGATGGTTACATTTTTGGCCAAAGATGATCTATATTCACCTGTCAAAGACAAAATATATAAACCCATTATTTTCCATAAGAAATTACTGCCACATGTCACATTATTAATGGTCCACATTTTTTGCCATGTCATCATGTTGACCAAGTTTGACCATAACTTTGACCAGCCATATCTTGCACATATGAACTCCATTTCATGAACTATAAATTATACCAAAAAGATTTCAATGAGATATTTGTAGTAGAGATATTTTGAAATTTTTTCATAATGGTCATTTTTTGTATTTTGACCAACTTTGACCTACTTTAACTAGTTTGACTAGAGCTTTGACTCGCTGCACAAGGAACAAATGAGCTCCATTTTTTGCAATATACATACCATTGGAAAGGTCTCAATGGTCTCTATGTAATGGTGTAGGTTTTAATATACTTTAAGACCTTTTATAAATTGACTTTTGGATCAATGAATGAATGATATTGGTGTATCATCACCCCCTTAGGTTGGATTTCTTTTATACATTCTCCATCCCTTTTCACCCAAAATCAGTAGGTCTTAGGGAACTAAACCCAAATATATTCACTAGGGGAGCTATCCCCATAATCCAGAGGTCTATCCCAATCATAGGTCACCCATAGACTTGGGTTATTCCCATGTTAGTCTAGTTTTGAAGGTAGGCCTAAACAACCTCCTTATAAGGTGGAGGTTGGAGTGATAACAATTATGGCATGGCCAATGGGACCATATTCAAGCATTGGAGACTCAATTGTAGCATTGAAGTCATATTAGAGAGTTTAAGTCACTTGGGAAATAGATGTGCAATTAGATTTCATGCTAGGAGGAAATATAAAATCATTGTTTCAAGGCTAAAAAGGTTTGTATTCATGATTCACATTATTAGGCATATGATCCATGAATGTTTATGGTTGCATATGGGGAAAACTTATGATATACATCTCCTTATAAATATCCCTATCACCCTTACCAACCTTATGATGTTTATCACCAAAATCTTATTGAACCTTACCCCTATTATGATTCCTATTCACCTCCTTAGTAGACTTCTTATCCTCTTGACCAATCACGGCACTGACCTGTTATTCCTTATAGTTAGCATAAACCAAGTAATGGTGAGTTGATCTTAGAGATTGGGAATATAAAAGAGGAAAGAGATAGTTTAAAGGAAGGTCTTAAGAAATAAAATGAATTTGAACACCAAGCCCTTGTCCATTAGAAAAATGTCCTATCAAACCAAGAGTAACAAATTAAGGTGACCACTCCATCTCATATTCTTATCTCTATGATAATTAGAGATTTATTAATTCATAATTGGTTATTTGATGATAGAGAAAATGACTCAATTATCCCTAAGCTAGTAGTTGATAACTTGAATTTGGTGTTTGATCCTACCTATAACATTGAATTAAAATGGAATGGATCATCTAAAATAACATTTGGCCTTATCAAATACCTTCAACTTAACCTTGATGTTTATCCCAAGATCTTAATTACACAAGACATCATTATTGTAGATTTGTCACCTAGTTTTTCTCTATGTTTGTCTAGTGACTTTATGGCTAAGATTGGGGGATAATTATCCTTGGATTTGTCTTACATGGTTTGAAATTTTGGGTATGATGTAGGAGGTATAATCAGACCTATACCACTATCTAAGTTTCATATTGAGCACTACACAACAAACACCTCAATGGAAAATTGTAATATACCTCTTACCCCTAATCAACATTCATGTGTTCTAGATCCCATTCAATATTGACCCATGCCTTCTAAAGAGACCAAATAAGTTTATATTTGAGGCCTTCATGGGATATACCATAAAAATATGTTATGCTTACCCTTGAAAAAGAACCTTCTCCTATGCATATTCATAGTCAAGAATAAGATAAAGGTATGGGATCCAGTTTAAAATATGTCTCAAGTTTTATAATTTCCACATCATCCTTTCATAATGAATCCCTTTATGAGATCAAGGTACATTTAGATTTGAGAAGGAAATTGAGGAATGGAAGAAGAAGAATCTAGTGTCTAAGGTTGATTCTCCTAAATCTCCAAGTTAGGAGAGAACTTTAGCAAATGTTAGGAAATATAATGATGTATCTTTACCTCTCACCCTCTCCTATTTTGATGATGAATCAAAAATGTTAAAGGTATAAAATGAGCATTCAAGTGTTGCAAATAATTTTTCAAGGATAATATGTACGGTGGTAGTCCTTCAAGAATTAGATCAGGTTGCAACTGTAGTAGAGTTTCAAGAATAATCTAAGAAGGATACCTCAAACATCTACGATGAAGAGATCAATATTGGTACCCATGTTCATCATAGTAGATCATATTTTGATCATGAATTAAATTTTTATGATTTGAAGTAGTCATAATAGCATGATGATGAAGTGTATAAAGACAAAACTCATGCAACTTCTCTAGGAGAGAGTCATGTAAAAAACTTACATGAGGTCATTATTCAAAATGAGAAAATTTCAAGTGAGTTAGATCATCCTTAGAAGAAGTTGTACCATGAATTATTAATTGAGATTAAAAAACTCAACATGAAAGCTTGGAATTATGGAATGGGAAAATATATTGAGGTTTCAAATAAAGATAATACTAATGCTTATAATCTTGAAGAAGGAAATGTAGTTATAGAAACAACAAGACAAGATGAGTTAGAGCTTGAATGGATTGATGAGCTCCCATTATTAACAGAGGATGAGGATGCCTAGGTTTTAGTAGATAATGAGACTTGTCATGTCTTTGTGGGAGATTTTGAGATGATTGATCAACATGATTCTTCTCAAGAAAATAGTAAGAATGTGTAGGAAATCCATGTATTTCAACTAGTCATGAAGAGATGGACTTTTAGGAAGACTTTGATGTTGATAAGTGTTATCATTAATGTGAAGGTGCATCTAGTGAATATTCATGGTTATTATTATTTTAGGTATGATCTTGTGTGATTGATTTGACAAGGAAGCCATGTGACAAGAGTGAATTTTAAGGCAACCTAATGTCTCTCTATTGAGAGAGAATTTTAAGGCAACCTAATGATTATTATATTAGTTGATGTCAATATTATTTTAGTGGTGTGATATTTCATGTGAGAGTGTTTTATAATGAGTGTTATTTCTTGATAGCATTGAGGTAAGCATGTTTGAGTATTAGTTCTTGAGTATAAGGTGTCTTAAGAAGCTTAGTCTAGACCATGTGAGAAGGTGTGCATAGTAAAGTTTGGTAAAGTAAGTAAGCACAAGATTATGAACGTATTTTTGGGATTGTGTGATCATGAAATATAATTTTAGATACTTTTATAAGTGTTTTAAGGTTATTTTTCATGTTTAAAGTACTTAATAAGCTTAGTCATGGCACTCGTCATAGTATAAAGAGACCTTGTGAGAAGGTATGAGTATGATGGATTGGTGAGATGAGTGAACATAGGAATGAGTAGTTGTATGAGGTTGATTGAGCATTAATTTTAGGAATTATATCACTCATAATATTATAAAGGTGAACCTACAAGGGTAGGACCCATAGATCAAGTCTACAACTAGACCATTTGTAGTCCCTATTTAGCTTAATGAGGCATCATGATCTATTATCAATGAATATGAAGGATGTATGGCACTATTAAAACATGAGAGAGGTTTATTTATTATGTTATTGAGGTTGATAACACATTTAAGAGGCATGAATGTCAATTTTAAGGCCTAATGTGATTTTCAAGTTAAGGTCTAGAGACGAGAGAGAGAGAGAGAGAGAGAGAGAGAGAGAGAGAGAGAGAGAGAGAGAGAGAGAGAGAGAGAGAGAGAGAGAGAGAGAGAGAGAGAGAGAGAGAGAGAGAGGCCTAATAAAGGGTCATGATCAATTTTCAAATAAAATTTTCATATGGGAGAATTTAAAAACATATTATATGTTTTATCAATAATTTTCATAGATTTTTAGGTCATGGTTTTCAATAAAAGACATGAAAAATGGAGTTCAAGTCTCTCAAGTACACATAATGAAGGCATGCAAACTTGAGAAGAACTTTTAGGTGTTAATTAACACATTTAACCTCTTCATTGTAACCTAATATGTTAATTACAAATGGGGAATGGTCTTATATAATAACTATAGGAATTGGTTTTGGATTTAAGGGGCAATCCTTTATGAACAATCGTTAACACCAAAACCTATGTTAAACATCTCTAAAACCCTCACAAGGACCTGATGTGAAAGATATTTTTAAAAATATACTATAATGGTCTCAAATTAATATAAAATATATTTCAGGTTTTATTTAAATATCCAAACTACCTCCAAGTATGATTGAGTTGTCAAGAGTGTGAGTAGATCCTACAGGAAAGTGCACATTTCTCAGAGATTTATTGTAGCAATTAGAGTTAACCAAGTTAAGGTTTTAAAATTTGTGAGTGTTGAAGCTTGAGAATAATATTTTATTTCCTTGGTGGTTTATATATTTAATATATTTATCAAGTGTGTTAAAAAATTTATCCAAATTAGCTAGTCACTAATAGGCTTAATGGTGGAAACAATGAGAAATCTAGGCAATAGTGAGAAAATGATTAGGGATGTGTTATAATAAAATAGGGATGAAACCAAGTGCATAAATAGTTTTTTTATGACCTATAATAAATTATAATTTTTATAACAATATTTTTAGGTTAGTGGTTATCGTGAAAGCGTTTCTCATTAGTTGACTTGTTTGGCTTAGTGAAGTCTATGCACAATGAGGTTATGAAATTGGTTTTCAAGACCAATATTTCCATTTGAAAATATGATATTTATATCTAATAATGGTAAAAATATATAATAATATAAAATAAATTAATCATAAGTCTTTTTAATTGGTCATAAATGTGTTTAAGGTCATTGTCACCATGACTATGCTTTAAGGTAAATTGGTAGTTATTGGCAAGCAAGTTACAGTGATGGGTTCGAGGATTTATGACCTATTTTAAATATATAATTCACATGATATTATTATTTTTTAATTTATATCATTAATAATTATTTTTTAAATCTTTTAATTCATTGTAATTGGTTAAAATTTTGTAACCAAAATGGCTTGTCTAGTTCTAGTTTGACTGTGTGTATTGAGGTCAAAAGATTAGTCTGCAAGACCAATATTTGACATTAGATGTTGTGACATTTGTATTTGAGATTAGTATAGAGATTTAAAATTATATTTTAAAATTATTATAATTCATGGCAAGTGTTATTTAAAGTTTTTAATATTTATTTATTTATGATTGCGTCTTGGAGTGTTCTGACAATTCTGAGTGGGATATTTGCAGAGAAGGTTTTGAGTCCAATTGCCCTGAGTTATGAAGTTTAAATAATTTTTTTATGACATTTAACTCATTTAATTTTTTATTTTTATTTATTTACATTTTTATGTATCTAAATTATGCACATGATTTAGTATTGTTTGGTAGACTTTCTGTAGGTTCACATGACTAATTGTGAATAATACTAAGGGTGTGCTTCAAGTAGTGATTAGAGCTAAAAAATTTCATGAATATAAGATGAGCATATTAAGGGTATATTGGAGTGTAATATTAAGTTTTAATACTATTTATGTATTTTTTAAGTGTTCCAATGAGATCAAAGGGTAATGTGTGTTAATGAAGGCCTAATTGAATTAGGTCTCCTTAAGGCCTAAAAGAGGTTTTGGTATTTTAAGTTGTGGATGACATATTTTTATGATTAATTCGTGTATTAAACATGTTATAAGATATCTTTATAGGATAATTAAAGTATTAAATTATGTATGGATAACCAATATGGGTATGAGAAAGAGGCTTGTATAAATACAAGATATTTTTAGGCCCGTTTGGGTGTGTAGAGAGCAAGTGAGTGAAATAGTGTATTAGTAAGCAGGAGGTATTATAGACCATTTGAATAGAATATAAAAAAAATTATGAATATTAAATTGTTTTTGTGTATGAAATTAAATTTCATATGACCTAATCAATTCAATAAGAGGGTTGGTTGAGTGAAGAATCCTAAAAGGCAGTTTAATAGGGATAAGAGTGTGAAGATATAAAGAGGTGGTCATCATTAGTTGAAAAACAAGGTGTTTTGAATGTGGTCAAATAAATTAGGTGTTTGAGTTGGTGATAATTCATCTAGGGGTTGGTACCTCCTTGTAAGTGGGTACTTCCTAAATCCTAGTCAATTAGGTTCTTGGTTAGTTGGGGTTGGTGCTCTATGTGAAGTTGGCACTTCACTAAACTTGATCTTTTGACTTATAGGATTCTATTCAATTTATAAGGATCAATAGGTTTTATTCCCCTTGACCTTTTCCAACATATATGATGTGTTTTATTGTGAAATCTTGTTTCATGCTTGTATGGGTGATTGTTTATGCATTGTTTGATCTACATGATGATGTGATGGTTCATGAATACTAAGAAGGAATTCAAAGAATATTTTAAGACACTGATTCACCCTCCCTCTTAGTTATTATGATTACAAAATTGGATAATTTTTTTCAATCATAGATAGTACACTTATACCCTATGAAAATATTGATAAAAGTCTCGAAAGGAACATTATAATATCTAATCATTTTGAGTCTCATTAATAGAATGAAGACACTAATATAGGCCTACTAGTTGAGTTTTCAAGTCAATCACTACATGAGATCATCAAAACTCAAGATAAGGTCATGACTAAGGTAAAAATTAGATTGATCATGCTAGAAAGACAAGTGTATAATGAGTATGATTGTTTTCTTGACTCACCTAGCCAACCCATTCACTTGGGATGGAGCCATAAGTTCTAATTAATCTCTTAAGAGGTCATAAACATGATAATGTCCTTAGATGCAATTGGGATTCCTCATATAATTAATAATGCCTAATTGGACTCAAATTAATACATAAAAATTAGACTTCATGGTATTATAGTGATCAAAGAATTTTCCATTTGATCTCAAAGGAAATAATTTGACCTCAGGTTAGTTTTTTAGTGTTTGTTGTCTTATTTCTATAAGTGGTCAAAAAAATTAGTTTGTTGCCTTGTTCCTTTGGTGTCTTGCCTTGTTCATTATTAGGTTTAGGTGTTTATTCTTTGGTTTTCCTTTGTGAGTGTTTTGTATTTGTTATTATATTCCTCGATGTGTCATAAAGTGATAGGTCTATTTGGAATTTTAAAAATATGGCCATAAAAGTTATGATGCCATGTTTGAGTCATCATTGTCATGCAGATGAGTGGGTTCTCTTGACCAAAAAGTTGGTCACCATCATGAGTCACTAAAAATGTTGTAAATTTGGCCTCCTAAGATAAATTCCAACCCCTATAAGTGAATTTTTTTCATGACACTCACCAAATCATATAAATGGTAGTCTCTTGCATGGGTGATGTCTTATTTGGTCCTAGTTTGAACATTATTAACATTAATTAAGGTATCATATTATGTTATATTCTACTACAAATATACTCATATGGCATATCTATTTTAAGGTTTACTGGGGATGTCTAAATGGTCATGGTGATCCTTGAGTGGGAAAGAGAGTATCAAGTGTCTTTTGAGGTCTGAAAAGTTGGTCTAAAGAGTGTTTGTCAAGGTCAAGGTCTCCTAGCAGAAATTAAGGTGGTTTGACAAGATTAAGGTTTCTATTGTTCATGGTTTTAGGCTTATCTAAGCCATTTAAATAAGGGATAAATTTTCCAATGGGATGTAAGTGTGTCTAAACCAAGTCATCATATGAAGGTCTAATGATGTTTTTAGTGTCATTATTCATGGTCTATTCATTCAAATAGTTTTAAGTTTCCTTAACCCCCATAAGGTCATCAATCACCCTTCAAACACCTTATATGATTCTATATTCCTTTTAAAATATTGAGAAAATGTGATATTTCAAGTATTTCATTATTTATAAAGGTATTAAAATAGTCCCTAGTCCATGACTAGGCATTTCATATCATCAAAGGTCCATTTTAAGACTCACCTTCACTTCCTAGTAGCCAAATGGACCCCACACATGGAAAATATGTCTCTTTAGCTTCTTCCAACTCTACCATGGGTTTTAGAATATTTTATAACTTATATTTCCTCCCCTTCATCCTACAATGGCATCCTAAGGTTAAAATTTTGAATAAATGCATAAAAATGGGTATTATTAGGTGTTTATATTTTTTGGATGGACTTGTACAATCAGGTCCATATAAAGGTGGGTCATAAATTATATATAATCTCATGTTATATTTTTAGGAGAGGTTTCATGATAATATAATATGCAATAGGCCAAAAATTTAACTCTCCCTTAAACTGAGCTCTTTGGCAACCTAAGAAAGCTTTTAGGTTTGTGGATAATATAGACAAGAGACATAAAATGGAGAGATAATATCTTGGGTAGAGGGAAGGGTATCTTGACCTTATAATACATGGAATTTTTTTTTAGGTTCATGACATATGTTGTATGAATAAATGTTAATAATCTAGTCACTCCAATGACCTTCATCTATGTAGGAGTTAGAAATGACATCAATTTTGGTGCATCTATAGAGTGTTTCTGAGAACTAATGATTGATGTGTGTTCTAGAGGTTATAAAATTTCCTTCCATGGTATTTCCCACCCATAATTCACATGTGTGAAGGTGTGGGAGATAAAAAAAATCCTCTTTATTTCATCTAATTTGTTATAGATAATTTTCTCCTTATAATAAGCCTTCAAGTCATGATAGTGTAAGTGTATGATGGTTTATAGGTGTTTTATACTATCCCAAGCACATTTTATCCATCAAAAACCCATGTAACCCCCTTATGGTCCTATCTGTAATGAAATGATCATGTGTATGATTGTTATCTCATTTGCAAGTAAGAATAGGGTAAATGTGGATACATCATTAATTTATTTTATAAGATATGTGTACTCCACCCTTGAGTCATGTTGGTGATACCCATAAAATATCATTATCACCCTAAACTAATTATGTTATACACCTACACATTCTAAACAACCCTCATCTACTCACATTAGGCATATTGTGCAAAGTTAGGAATGGGGTGCCATTGTTAGGCTAAAGACTTAAAGACATTAAGAGACCCTAAGGAGTCATATGGACATATGAATGGTAATTAAAATGAATAAGGGTAGACACATTCAATAACATCTCAACTCTCCCCAAGAGAGTGACTCAGTATAGATTTTGAGAGATATTAGTTCTGACTAAGGATTAAAGGAACTCTGATAGAGTAATCAATTTTTAAAGAGTTACTAAGGTTGGAAAATATCATAAACAAGAAACTAAATTGATTATGGAACCTAAATATTATATTGGAACATCATTCCCACTTCCTTAGATGAATACACACAATATAAGCCTAGGAAAGTTACATGTAGGCCTGGCTATAAGTGGGAAGAATTTGATCAAGAAACCTTATTTGGATGGTGAATAAGAAAATCAAGGGTTCAAAAACATAGTGATGTCACTTAGGGATCATGAAGGGTTAGTGAGGGAATGATAAATTGAGAAATAAGGAAGGGTTCATACTTAAAACCAAATATCTAAACACCATATATAAGATAACTATGTAAATAGGATAGATGGAGTCAAAAGATCCATTATTGAGGTATTTTAGATACATGGGGTGCTACCAGATTCAAAAATACATGTATAAATATTATTGATAATAAATAGAGAGAATTATGTTAAGGGAAGAGTGTACTCTCTCTCTCTCTCTCTCATAATCAAAGTACAATACTATCTTCTACAGGGAAAGTTATTGGCAAGAGAGTATGATGGTGATAAGTATGAAATATTTGAAATGTAAAGATCAAAAATTAAAACTCTTATTTATTTCATTAATTTATTTACCTTCAATTAATATTTTATTCCACTTAATAGAAGTGAAAAAGAACTTAAGAATCCTACATAGGTTCTTCAGGCCTAAAACAAGCCTATACACATTAGTTGAGAGATTGTATAGATTTGAATGTTTTATGAGTTGGAGACACTTGAGTAGGAAGGTAAAAAGGTATGATAGTTGTTCCATGTGAAAAGAGACTCAATTTGACAAAATAACCTAATGACCTAACTAGGATAAATAGGCCTAAAACAAGCCTCTACATATCAATTAAGAGCTTGTATAGATTTGAAGGTTGTCTGAGTTGTAGACACCTAAGTAGGGAGGTCATAAGGTATGATATTTATTTCAATTTAAAATATCCTCAAGTTTAAAAAATAATGTAATGGCCTAACTAGGCTAAATAAGCCTAAAATTGAGACACATAGGTCTAAATGTAGCACCTGAAGATATATACAATAGAAGTGTGTAAAACCCTACATACAAGTAAAAAATTAGACTAAATATGGGGTGTTTGAATTTACATAAAAATTAAACTATATTATATTTAAATGGTTTGATATTTTAAGGTGAGTAAGAAGTTGATGGCCAAAATAAGCCTATTAGGCCTGAGTAGACCTAATCAGTCCTATGTGTGGGAATTCTGGATTGATATAAGTTTTAGAATTGATGAAATATTGAGAACATATGATTAGAAAGTATATAATATATATTAAGTTATAAAATAGATAATAATTTCAAACATAGATATAAAAGTTTTAATAACCTAATTAGGCCTAAAATTGATGAGAATAGACATATGCTTGAACTAAGAACTTTTGATTATTTGAAGACTAGTTAAGGAATAGAAACATCCTATGAGGTATGTAATAAAAACATAACCAAATTCCCTAAATTTTAATATTATCAATTTATTAAAAAGAGGTACTCAATTAAGCCCCTATTTCTACATAGGTGTGACCTCCAACAAACCCTAAGACTGGTGTATGAGAGTGTGTAGAGGACCGAGTTAATGAATGAATCAAACCTAAGGGTGTTTTTGGGTCCTAAGAGAATGTTTCATGGTATTTATAAAATCCATAACTATATAATAGAATTATATCACTCTAGCATCTATCAACTACTCTCAAGCACTTAGTTTTGATAGTGAGCATAGACCTAAAGGTAGTCACATGATAAAAGGGAACATAGATGATAGTTTGGAAACTAGAGATATTTTTAGAAAGTTTGGAATAGGTGAGAAATAATTTATTATGATGGTTTTAAATCGACAATCACCTATAGGTGCCTTAGATTCATGAGACTCAATTCAAGCCTTCTAGGCCTAAAATCCAATCTTAAGGCCTAAAAACCCCATATCACATTGAATCACACCTAAAATTTCTCCAAGCATAACTAAGACCTTGGAAATGTGTAGAAAGATAATATAAATCCTTAAAAAGTGGTTTAAAGTAGAATAAAACATAAAAATGGTTAAATTGGGTCTTTAAACCTAATTTAAGCTCCATAGACTAACCAGTCAAATAAAGTGACATCTTCCAACACTTGTATCTCACACCACAAGGGTAATCAAGGAAAATTATCCTAGGGTAATTTGGAAACTGATATGTGCTCAACATCCATGGAAGAGTGAGTGGATTTAAATGACCCAGCTTATATGAATGATTATTAAGACTATAGACAGGTCCAAAATGCTTGTAAGGGGTTCAAGGTTCATCATCTTCTATTCATATCTCCACATACAAGTTGCATGGGAACCTAAGTTTCTTGGGGTTCTATGGACTAAACATCTATGACCATAAGTTTAGGATTGAAGGTCTGATCTTTGTGAACCATCTTTAATGTGGTAGACCTCCAAAACCCTACTTGAACCCTAAGACAAACCCAACTTGAAAAAATGATATTTTTGCACTAAAAAACCTTAGAATTACCTAATAAAAACTTTAAACATATTTTTGACTCATAGGATACCCTTCCAATTATACTAGTTTGTATGGACAATGTATAAAATTGCCAAAAAAATGTACTTTTCAAGTTTTTGTGAGATTTGTAGGGTGCAAAGTTATTTGGAAAGTTACTTGTCATTAGATGGGTGGTTAAGAATTGTTTCACTTTCTAAAGTCATAATATGTCCAAAAATATTCTTAAAAATGCCTCTGTAACTCTTCACCAAACATCCAGTCTATAGATGTAAAGAAGAAATAGCCTAATCAACTAGGAAAGACAAAGTTGTAAGTGTCTTTTGCTGGGAAAGGCCAATTTCATGGTATATTATTATTTTTTTATATTTTAGACTCACCAATTCATATTATATTAAGGTTTCATATAGGATTTCATGGCCACCAAGCATAAATAACTAAACAACTAGGCCTAATGGCTTATTTGGCCTACATGGTCAACTAGAAGAGATGGAGTTTTTTATAGAAGTTTGGTGGAGGAGTTAATAAAGGAGAATTACCTCATTATAAATATTCCTTAAATTTAGTCAAGCACATTTTCCATTATCATAATGGATAAAGTGGTAGTTTCAAGCTTGGTTAATATGCACAAGTACTAGAGGGATGCTCAATACCTCACGAAGGCTAATTACACCTTAATTACATCATATAACTACCAAAAAAGGAGTGATTTATATTTTTTGGTAATTTAAATGCATTGGAGAAGTCTAATTCATCCTTCACCACTCCACCTAAATGCCTAAGTATCCCATTTATGAGCACCAATGCATGGAGAGACCTAAGGAAAACTATTGTAACCACTTGTAACTATAGATGGAGTTAAATTTGGCAATTTATGACATCTTCCTCTCACATCCATTCCATTATACATATATCTCCTTATCATTCTACAATATATTCAAATCTTAAGGCCTTGATTTGTATCTCTCACCTAGGTATGAGGAAAATCTACCTAGTTTTGTACTTGATGAACCTATTGGACTGATGAATTGAATTATTGAAGATCCTTCATGATGATATCTAGTGTGTTTATATTGGTTTTTATTTGAATATGTGATGGATTTATCTCCCTTTCAGGTCCTTACTCACCTATATACAAATAGGGTATCTTATGTAGATTATGTGGTGTGTAGAAGTGTTGGTGATGAATTTTGAAGTGTGATCTAACTTGTAAGATCCTCATAACATACCTTCCTATCATGACCTTTTAACTCTATCTAACTAATAAAACCTCCACATGAAACACTTTTGCATAAGAACTTTTGATGATGGTTTTTCAATTACTTGTTTAGTCCACTAGTATTGTTAGAGGCCAATTTGAGTGGATGAATGAATGATATTGGTGCATCACCACCCCCTTAGGTTAGGTTTATTTTATTCATTATCTATTTTTTTTCACCCAAAATTAGTATATCTTAGTTAACTGAGCCCAAATATATGTACCAAGGGAGCTAACCCCATAATCTAGAGGTCTAGCCCAGTCATAGGTCACCCACAACCTTGGGATATTCCCATGTTAGCTAGCTTTAAAGGTAGGCCTAAATATCCTCATTATAGGGTAAAATTTGGAGTGCTAACAAGGACCTTATGTTATTAGAAGTCAATCTTGCAATAATGGTAATGAAGGCTAACATCATGTAAATTAAATATAAGTTGATGACATTTTTATTTTTATATTATCAATTTTTTTTATTTTAATTAATTTTTATTTAGCATTTAAATCATATTTTAGATTTAAATCCATTTTTTTAAATACATCATGGAAATGTGGTGAGTTATGATTCTTTTAAATCCTATGAGGTTTTATCCTATTGACTTATTCATTATTTAGAGTGTCTGGGGTATACACCTAAAATTTTCCATTTTGGTTCTTGGGAGTCCACAAAAAGTGCCAAGTGTTACTTGGGATGTTATGGTGGAAAATTATAAGGTTATTGGAATGATATTAAGTTAGATATGTGGTCTTATAAATATAAGACTCTGAGTGTTTAGATAGGGTACTTACTTTAAATAAATGATAGAGGCCTCCTAGGCCATAAGTTTCTAATATCTAAAGTGGTTTGTAGGTTCCACTTGGCATTATATTATTAGTTTACAAATCTCAAACTATTAAAATCATATGAAAATTAAGAGATCATGGGAGTACAATAAGGCACAAATATTTTTATGACTGGATAACATTTATCATACCATAAATAAAATTGTACATCTAAGGGACCTATGGAAAATACAAATTTTAAGTTTGTCAAAAAATCCATTTAAATAATTGAATGCCTACTTGGCTTCACTGAGTTCTAATAAGTGATAAAAATGAATATGGGAGTGCAATTTGGGACTAAAAATTGTCTAAAATAAAACTTTAAGTTTAAACAGACCCATTATAATTTTTTTAAGAGGTGGTAAGAGACTAAAATTTAAAATAATCAAGGAAACTCACCAAATAAATATGTATGAATTATTTTAGAAAGTAAAACCAACATATCTACACCTGATTGAGTTATGAATCTTAGGAATGGGCCCATTTCATAGATAGAAACATACAATTCAGAGTTCTTCATTTCAAGATTTCTTCACAAATTTATTCAAGTAAAATTGAACCCCTTTTCTAGGAAAAGGGATATGTTGGCCACAAAAATTATCAATTGAGTTTATTTTAAACAAGTCTATAATAATTTTCATGTGACCATTTTACACAATATAATAATTTATAATCTTTCTAAAAGACCAATATTATCATCTTGATGACATGTAGAATGGGCAGATACACAATCTACATTACATCAATTATATTTATCTTACGTAAAATGGGATTAGTTGATAATATTATAAATATATATTTTAGAATGGTTTCATGCCCATTATTCACAATATATTAATGTTATAAATTAAGCCCATTATTCACAAGTCTATAATAATGGGCATGTTCCCATTGTACACAAGATATGAGTCATGTCTTTTTTGTAAGAGGCAAACATTATTATCTTTATGACATGTAGAATGGGTAGCTACCAAATCTACATGACATCAAATATATTTATCTTATCTAGAATGGGATTAATTGATAATATTGTTAATGTCTTTTTTAAAATGGGGTCATGCCCATTATTCACAATATATTAAATATCATATTAATTAATCCCATTTCATATAATTTTAGAATGTTCTTTCACCCATTCTACATAATATATTAGTATGAACATTATTTTTTACATGAAAACAACCTAAATCTATGAATTCATAGTTTGATATTCCAAATTATATTAATGCCTTGAGAAATATTCTAGTTATATTAATTTAGCATTCATATTTTAAGCATAAGTAATCATAACACATGTGATGCATAAAAAGACTCAATAAGCCATATGTATTTGTCATTAATGTACTATATGAGGTTACATAAGATACTTTGGAACATAATTCTAAGTATATATAGATATGATTACACGATTAGATAGGATCATCTATATCCATATGTATAAGTCTAAATATAATGTATTTTTATTTGATAGTTTAAACTCAATTTTTATAAGGACCTGAAAACCATAGTTCAACATGAAATAAGTATAGAAAAAATAAAAATTAGTAGGGCTAATACAATGTATGAAATGTAAAAATTCAATAAATTTTTATTAAAATAGGAAACCTAGACATAAATCCACCTATTATATTTCCTTGGAGTGGGTCTCTTTCCTACTACCACCTATTTTATTCTTCACACTTCTTATCATTCCTCTAGTTTGTTTTCTATGGCCTTCTGCTATGTTTCAATTCTAAATATAATGTAACATCTAAATAGTTGAATCATTTATACACCTCTATATTTTAAAATTATTTATAGGATGCCATGAATTACATTTGATGCCCTAGTTATTTATTTTGTGTGATTGATGTCATGGCATCACTGGTGGTTTCCATAGGTTCTTATTTACTTAACTAGTTTGCATGAGTAATCCTACAAACATCATCACCAAAATTGAACCTTTGTCTCTCCATGAGACAAAAAAGATGAGTAATACCACAAAAAAAAATTATGTACTTTAGATAGACTAAAAAAATTATTGATGTTTCATAATGATCCAAAAGTTAAATTACTTCAATTTTTTAAGATAAGTTTTAGGTTATTATTATTTTTGTTTCAATTTAATGTTTTCTATACCATATCAATGATGTCATCTAATTCAAAACAAGTTGAAAAAATTTATTACGTTACTTAAGTATTTAAGTTACATGATGAGTTCTGAAACCTAAGTATTTAAGATACATGATGATTTTTAATCATTGTTTTAATTGATCTTAGAATTTTTCCCCTAGTTCATAAATCATTACCATTTATATGATTTTTAGTTCCTTTAAAAACTCCTTCTTAGCCATTTTTTTTGGTAGCCACCCCAAGGTAAAATCAAAAGTAGGTGATGGCATCTGATGGTTATTCATGAATGGATTTAATGTGTCATTTCACTATATTCTAGTGTATATTATTCTCTTCTATTGGATTTTATTTTTATATAGATTAAAATCCTCTATAAAACTTTGTTGGGTATTCTATTTTCGTATCACAGATACTTAGTGGTGCTTGTGTATGCACCTAAATTTTTTGGCTATAATTATTCTAGTAATCCTATTAATTTATCCTATAACCATACTCCTAGTCAATTAATTAAAATCCTATTTCCTATTAAATATTCCATACATCTCATAAACCTCTATACACACCCATTACCAATTAATAACATCATTATCCTACTAACATCCTACTTAACTATTAATAATACTATAAAAACTAGCCACTAGCCCACTTAAAAATTCATATTTATTCAACTACCACCCAACCTTTCCTACATCTCTATGAGACCTAAACCTCATTAAATCCTCATAAAATCCCTATTATCCCTTAATCTAACCTAGAAATCTCTTTATCTAGATAACCTTCTCTAAAATTATAGAACTATCCAAAGTAGAGGCTTCTAAATAATTAAAAGTTCCCCTAAAAATCCCTCCATCAACCCATAAATAGGCATGCTTGGATCATGAATAAGTTAATTATAAAGTCCATAAGCCTTCATTATATCCTCATACCATCCATTTAAGGCATCCATACACTCTTGAAATCCACTCAACCATTCAAACAAGCCATTGAATCCATCATCAAGTAATCCACATACAAGTCAAATAGCATTGGAATTGTTTGGAAAATCTTAGAGCGAAGCTACTAAGAGCAAGTTGATGGTAAGGAATTACTCATACATTTCAGATTGTTCCTATTTTTTTCTCTTTTTTATGTTATTGTGCTTTTGGGTTAAAATTAATATTTATATCAGTTTTGATTAGTAGCTCAAAAATACAATCATATAGCTTGATCAAATTCATTAATGTGTATTTGAATCTCTAAGTGGTAGGCTGCCTTGGATTTGATTCAAATAATGGCCTTGCATTTGTCATTTATTTTATTTCATCTTCTAATGTCTCTTATAGTATAACATAGCTTTGTATCTAGTCATATTGAAAACTTTCCTAAAATATATTTCACAATTGTTACTTCTGATTGGGAGTTAAAATGTTCAAGAGTTTATTTGTGAGTTGTGGAAATTTTTATAGTATGGAGGGTGGTAAATGAATGGTGTTGAATTTTTAGTGTTGATCCATAATATCTTTGATTTGGGAAAGTGAATCCTTTGTTGAATGGATTTAGGGGGGAAATAGTGGTCATTTTTTGTATGGAAATGGATGGTGATGGTGAGATGGTTGTTGTTAAAGGGTGATGGTGGGGTTTGCATTATGGTGTTTTTAGCAGCTTATTTTTTTATTTCTCCATTACCTTTTATTCATATTTGGTAGCTTCCTTAGTCACCACTTTCTTATTTTCTTCATCATATTTTTGAAGTTTTACCTTGACCAATTTTTTATTTTTATTTTTTACTTTGAGAGTCACATATTCTACCACTTTTTAATTTCTCTTAAGATTTTAAGACAGTGTCTTAGACAACCTTTTTAAATTTCTCTTATTCTACTTTATGGGTAGTGTCTTCAGTCACCTTTTTATTTTTCTCCTCTTGATCATTGGTGGTGTCTTCAGCCACCTTTTTTTGTCCTTCCTCTTTATTTTATTTTTCTCTTTCTCTTCATGTTCTTATTTTTATTTCTCTAAGGTCTCTATTATTTTTTAATTTACTATGAAATATTATTTAACTTTATTCTCAATGACATTTTATTGATAATACTTATTTATGGATTATTCCTCACCTTCTCCTTCTTCATGACTTCTTCTTCATCCTCTTTTTGATAACTATTTTTTCAAATTTTTTTCTTATTTTTTTCCTCCTTTTTCATTTCTTATTATTATTTTTCTCTATTATTCTTCCCATTTTTCTTGTTCTCCCAAGTGTTTTACTTCTTTGAGTTCTTCAACTTATTATTTTTTCACTTGGTTAATTTTATGGCAATCATCATTTGTGGGGTTTCCTCAATTTCTATATCTAACACATTAATTTTCACCATGTTTCTTATTTAATTTTAATGTCCTTTGATTTTTAAAAATCTTCAGCCTATGAAAATGATCTCTCATCCATATCTGTATATGATAATTCAATATTTGTTTCTTCTATTGGATCCAATTTTATGGTCAAAATTTTAGCCATTTTGATCTATTATTTATTTCACCTCTTGGATGACATATATATTTTATGTGGTGGAGGATGTGTGTGTTGAATTTTTATATGTTAAGAGTTGTTACAATTTATCCCTTTGTACCTTGTTTTAC
Source organism: Torreya grandis (assembly GCA_037957365.1). NCBI lineage: Eukaryota > Viridiplantae > Streptophyta > Pinopsida > Cupressales > Taxaceae > Torreya > Torreya grandis. The sequence continues at coordinate 317,591 of JARHVA010007689.1, read as the reverse complement.
TTGGATATGTATGTATCTCCTATATCTGGTGTATGGTGAATAATTCACTTATTTTAGATTATCTCACTTCAATGAATTGGGTGGAAACCTTAACCAAAATTTCACTTGTTCCTTGATGTGTCATTATTTGTTATGGGGGTTAATCTATTTCTTCTTCCACTTCTACAACCATGTTATTGGATGGCTTCCTTTGCATTTAAACCAATAGTTATTCAATAGTGTCATTGATGTTGCGTAGACCTAACTTCACTAATTTTTTGGGGAAGGACTAGATGAGTGTTATAAATTTATCAACATGGTCATATGTAACTTCATATGGAAGGGGTTAGACAACAGTGGTACACTAAGAGTATGTCTAGATGTATATCAAATAAATAGTGGCAAGAACAATTATTTAATGTACTTATATATGATTTTCTTATAGATTATAAATTTAAGACTAAGATTTATTTAAAATTATACTCCCCAAGTGAGTATCATGTCAACTTGATGTTTAGTTGTAATTGTGTCCATTTAAATTATATATTCTCATATGGACATATGTTCATCCCATTCTACTTGTTCATTTATTCATGGTAAGGTGTTTCTACAATACATTTCTAGACATAGTATGAAATACCTATAATGGAAATCATGCTTACCTTTATTTATTTTTTGAACATTGGCATTAAATTCATCTAATAAATATTGGTACAAGTTATATTTTATCTTCATTGATATCATGTTTATTTCCATTATTGCACTCTTAGGATTTGTTACTTATTCCCTATTAGTGAAATACACTTTCCATGCCATTAAATTAAACACACACACACACACACACACACAAAATAGGATTTTTATTAATGATATGTAGACACAATGTTTTATGTGAACTAACTAACATTATATAGTGTTATCCTTGCCTTTAATTGAACCCTTTCTCTCATATTTCCATATGTTCATTCATTAATTTAATTACCCTTTAAATATCCTTGTCTATGATGAAATAAGGTTTTTATAGGATTATAATTCCATCAAGGACATGGATAAGTAGGATTTAGATGGTTGTTTTTTGTATAAAATATTATGGGGATTTTACCGAGTCATTTAGTTTCATCCATAGGATGGTGTTTGTTGTTTATTTTCATTACCAAGTGTTTTTCTTAGGAACCTTGTGAATTAGTTCTTCATGATATAATTCCATTTGAGGGTGGTGAATTTCAGCCATATATGCATGGATGTATTTGAAAATGTCCTCTAGGTGTCCAACCTTGTATGGAAATTATGAAAAATCTCCTTTTAGATCAGGTTTTAGTGCCCTTGTAGGTACATGATTTGCCTTTAGGGTCAAGAGATTTCTTTGGTCAATGATGAATGGAGAAAAGAAAATTGTTTTCTTATTTTTTGCTAGAAATCATAATGGTCAAGAATATTTTTGGGATTATTTTAGTATAGGTTTGATGCTTAGATTTTTTTTGGCTTAGAAAGTGGTGATGGATGGCTTTATAGAGTTTTTATAGGTGTTTGGGCATGATGATGGAGTGGAGGGGGATATTTTACAAATTTCTTGGTGATCATGCATGTGTTTATTTTTTATGATATGATTCCTTGGTAGTTGGATGGGACTTATAATTGTCTTATCCATCCTTTCAATATTGATGACTCCTGATGAGTTACTAATGCCATCACTTGATTTTGTATAATTACACATTTATGATGTTGTTTTTATTTATGATTCACTTGGTGGTTTTTATCTAACCTTGTATGTAAATTATGAAAAATCCCCTTTTGGATAAGGTTTTAGTGCCCTTGTAGGTAAATGATTTGATTTTAGGGTCAAGAGGTTTCTTTGGTCAATGATGAATGAAGCAATAATTTTTGTTTTCTTCTTTTGTGATAGAAATCATAATGGTCAAGAATATTTTTGGGATTATTTTAGTATAGGTTTGATGCTTATATATATTTTTGGTTTAGAAAGTGGTGATGGATGGATTTATAGAGTTTTTAGAGGTGTTTGTGCATGATGATGGAGTGGATGGGGGTACTATAAAAATTTATTTGGTGATCATGAATGTGTTTATTTCTTATGAGATTATTCCTTGGTAATTGGATGGGACTTATAATTGTCTTATCCATCAGTTCAACCTTGATGAGTCTCGATGCATTACTAATGCCATCACTTGATTTTTTATAATTACACATTTATGATGTTGTGTTTATTGATGATTCAATTGGTGTTTTTAATCTATTTTTGTGTTTCTTTGATTTACATATCTACCTATGGATTTATAAAAGGTTAACTTACCCATTTTTTTGAAGTTTCAAACATAGGATGTCATAGCATCTTTATTCAACTTACCCATCCTAACTTAATTCACCTGACAAGATGTTGATAAGTGTTCTCATTGGTTTCAAGGTTGATGTCATTGATCTCAAGGTTGATATCATTGATGTCAAGGTACATCTAGTGAAGATTCATGGTGATTGGTCTTTGGGGTATGAGTTTGTGTACTTGATGTGATAAGGAATCCATGTGATAAGAGAGAATTTGAAGGTAACCTAATGTCTCTTTTGTTGAGAAGGAATTTAAAGGTGACCTAATGTCTCTTTTATTAAGAGATAATTTAAAGGCAACCTAATGATTCTTTTATTGGTTTAATTTTAAGGTTGATCTCAAGGTTCAGGTCAAGTGAGCATTGAAGCATGGTTATGAGGCTCTAAGTCTACATGAGGGCATGAGAGAATGTTGATAACAAAGAGATTGTTGTAGTGGTGTGAGAGTGATGTCTTTTTTTTTTTTAATTATTTATAATTGAGATAAGAATGTTTGATTACTAGTTATTAATTACAAAGTGTTTTGAGAAGCCTAAACTAGACCCTATGAGAAGGTGTGCATAGTGAAGTTTGGTGAAGTAAGCATAAGCTTGTGAGAGGTTTTTTGGTAATTTATTATCATTTAAGTTAATTTTAGATACTTTTATAAGTGTTTTAATATCATTTTCAAGTGCTTGAGAATCCTATACATGGAACTAATCATGGCATGTGAAGACCTTGGTAGATTGTATGAGCATAGTGGCTTGGTGAAATAAGTGCACATAGACATGATTGACTATATGAGATTACTTGATAATGTATATGAGGCATTTTATCACTCATTAAAGTCTTAGGGTGAGCCTATAGGGATATGACATTTAGACCAAGTAAGTAACTAGATCACTTCTAAACCTTACCTTGCCTAATGAGGTATCATCATCTATTGTCAAGTCATATGAATGATGTATGGCATTGTTTAAGCATGAGAGAAGTTTCTTGAGTATGTGAGTGAGATGGAGAGAACATGGAAAGAGGAATGAATTTCATTTTTAATGCCTAATGTGATTTATAGGTCAAGGTCCAAAGAGAAAAGAGAGAGTGTGTGGTCTATTAAGGGTTCAATATTAGTTGTCTAGATAATTTTGCATATATGATCTTAGAAAGAGGTATGATATGTTTTTACAAGAAAGTTCACAAATTTTGAGGTCATGTTTTGTAATAAAATACATGAAAATTGGTTTTGAGGTCTCTCAAGTACAAATAATGAAGGCACGTAAACTCAAGAAGGACTTTCAGGTGTTTATTGGCATGTGTAACCTCTATATGGGAATTTTATTTGTTAAAGAGTGATGGGGAAGGGTCCTACTTAATAACTATAGGCATTGGTTTTGGATTCAAGGGGTAATCTTTTATGAATAATTGTTAACACCAAAACTTATGTTAAACCTCTCTAAAAGCCCTAACAAGGACCCAATGTGAAATATATTGTTCAAAATAGCCTATAATGGTCTAAAATGTCTATAAAAACTATTGTATTTGTATTAAACTCTCTTAGGTACCTCTAGGTGGTGGTGGTTAGTCAGATGAGAGAGAAAATGCAAAGATACAAGATTATTTGTGAAAATTTTATTATAGCAATCAAAGTTGCATTGGTCAAGAAATAAAATTAATAGAGGATGAAGCTTTATACTCATGTTTATAGACAAATTATATCCCTAAATTATTATAAACTGGTCATCCAATTTAGCCAGTCTCTAACAAGCCTAATGATGAGAATAATGGAAGACCCATGTATTAGTGAGGACATGGTTAAGAATGGGTTATCATAATAGAGTGATGAAACCAAGTAAATGGATATATTTTTTGGGGCTGGTATGTACTATTTTTTCTTTTTATAAATATTTAAAGTTAGGTATAGTGGTGAAATGTTTGAAGCCAAAGTGGCTTGTCTGGTTTTAGTTTGACTATGTGTAGTGAGGTCAAAAGATTAGTATACAAGACCAATATTTAACATTAGACCTTATGATCTATATATTTTAGACTAGTCTAGATATGTAAAATTATATTTTCAAATTATAAATTTTCAATGGAAGTATTCTTTCAGGTATTGAATATCAAGTTGTTCATAACTAGTTTTTGGAGTGTTCTGGCAGTTCTAAGTGGGCTATCTACAAAGAAGTATTTGAGTCATTTTTCCATGAGTTGTGAAGTATAAATAATATGGTGATGCCCTGATTTCATATAATTTATATATATTTTATTTATTTCCATGGTTTTTTATCTAATTTTTGTTTAATCTTTAGTAGCTCAAGATAGACTTTATATGTATGAGAAGGCCTAAGTGTGAACAATACAAATGGTATGCTTCAAGTTTTGGTTGGATCTAAAAGTGTTATGGAGATTATATGATATTATTAGAGGTATATTTTATTTTTATATGATATTTTACTACCATGTGTTGATTTTTAAAATATTCCAAGAAAGGCAAAGTGCAACATGTCCTAAAGTAAACCTAATCGGATTAGTTTTCCATGAGACCTAAAAGTGAAAATAGGTATAATAGAGTTATGATAGACAAAAAGGGACTAAATATTCATTTAAATAATGTTTATGAATTTTCGTAAGACCTATTCCATGGCTGAACTAAGATGTTAAGGGCATTTATCCAACTAAGTGGCATATGAACAAGGAATAATATATAAGGTAGTTTTAGGCCTATTTAAGTAATAATTGTGTATGAAAATGATATAGAACCATATTGTGAAGAATTAGGTCTTTCATAACATAATATGAGTGTATAGGATCATTCAAGAATATATAATAGTCTGTATTCATATGGATATCAAGGTCATATGACCTAATTTGTCTTAAAAGGACATAATTGAGTGAAGACACCTATAAGGCAATTTGAGAGGGATAAGAGTGTGAAGAGATGAAGACATGGTCATCATTAGTTTGTTGAGTAATAAGGTTTTATAAATATTATCAATTCAATTATGTGTTTGAGTTGGTACTAAGTCATTTATGGGGTTGGTGCCTCTTTACAAGTTGGTTCTTAACTAGTTGGGGTTGGTGATCCATGTAGAGTTGGTGTTTCACTAAATCTTGATCTTTTGACTTATAAGACTATAGTCCATTTTTAGGTATCCATGGGTTTTCTTCCCCTTGAGGTTTTCCCAAACATATGATGTGTTTTCTTGTGTAATATAGTTTCATTCTTGTACGGGTTATTGTTTATGCATTGGTTGATCCATATGTTGATATGATGATTCATGAATGCTAATTTAAAATTAGTTTACCACCCCTCTCTTAATGATTATGATTATAAAGTTTGGTATCAGATCAGGTCCTTTAAATTAGGGTTAATATCCTAAAGGAGATCCTAGAAGTAAGGATGGTTAGTCATCAAGCTCAAGGTGGTCTATTTATTAGTAAGGCTCTATTTTTTAATAGGACTAATTATGATTTTTGGATAATTAGGATGATGAATTATATAATGTAAATGGGACATGAAATATGATAACCAGTTGTATATGGATACACTTCACCTCCTACACCAATAAATGATGAAATAGATAAGGAAAGTGAGAGCAATTTGAAGGAAATGAATGTCATTCTATGTGGACTATCAGAGGAAGAGTTTGTGAAGATGATGCACTATGAGTCAACCAAGGTGATATGAGACAAGTTGAAGACTATCTACAAAGGAGATACCAAGGTGAATGTGACCAAGTTATAGACCCATTGGATATAGTTTGAAAGTCTAAAGATGAATATAGATAAAATAATTGCATCTTAAATGTTGAAGGTTAATGAAGTTATTAATATATTAGAGGATTTAGAGAAGAAGTGAAAGATTCTACAATTATTCAAATGGTGTTGATATGACTAACTCCTAAGTTTGATTCTAAGGTATCTATAGTAGAAGAGATGTAATAGTTGTACAAGTTAGAGATGGATGGGCTTCATAGCATCTTGATTTCCTATGAGATGAGAATAAATGAAGGAAGACCTCCCAAGAAGGAAAAAGATTTAAAAGATGAGAAGTCAAAATCCAAGAAGGTCAAAGATGAGGTATGTTCAGATGTTTATGATGATGAAATCATAACCATGTTTGCTATTACATTGATATTTGGATCTTATAAGTACAAGGGTAAGTTGACTATCAAATGTTTCAATTAAGGATAAGACTGATCATGATGAAGAACATGGTGAACATCATGGGGATGAAAATAAGGTTAATAAGCCTAACAAAAAACAATAAATATTTTAGGAAGTATGAAGGTAGAAAAGGGTCTTTCAAGAACAATAAAAGTTTATATACAAAAGAAGATAATAATTTATCTGATGTAAGTGACACAAGTACATCTGATAGTTATGATGATAGTAATGAACATGAACATAACAATAATGAAACCTTATTCATGGTTATATAAATAGATAATAAAGGGTTTTCAAAAGAAAAATTCCTTAAATATGATGAAGAATTAGATGAAGAAGACATTGAAGTAAACTTTAAGGTAGAATTGGTGAGTTCTCTAGAGGATTTGAAGTTCTAAAGAAGAAAGAATAAGAAATTGAAGTCACTAGTTAAGGGCTATGAAGATAAGATTGGTTTATTTGAGAAGAGACTAAGTAACACATCCAAGGAGTATGATGAGATCATTAATTAGATTGATGCATAAATGGGGATAGTCACTACTAGCTTAAGAGATAAAAATCAAGAATGAACTAGGTATGGAACTAAAATGGAATCATTAAAATTTGATTGGGATCAAGAATCTATAAATTTAAAGATTTTTGTGAAGTTTCAAAAGAGTACCAATGCTCTAGATGAAATCTTGAGTAGTCAAAAGTTTGAAAGTGATAAGATGGGTCTTGGTTTAAAGGAAGACCAGAAAGAGGTAGCTCAAGTCAAGGAAAAGTTTAATTAATATAAGAAGGTCAACATGAAAAGACCAATAAGATAGCCTAATGATATTTGGTATGTTAATTCATTTAATGGTTACTATTTTACATTTAATCAATTTGATCATAGAGCAAGAGATTATAGGAGACTCTCTAAAAATGAGTATGCATAGAATTATGATAGGATATTATTAGTCAAGAAGTATGAATGTGGTTATTTAATTCAATTGTTAGAATATGAGACACATTATAAGATTCTATTTTAATAAATTTAGAAGGCCATCAAATCAAAAAAAGAGGTTTAAAGCCCCTAAAGTGCAATAAATAACACAAATGAAATTATGGAAACCAAAGATAGTAAAGGTGAGTCATGTTAAGTATACAGTATTAAGTGGATTGTTTGCTATGGTAGAGAATAATTTAGATGAGAAAGCAAATCAAGAATGTTCATTATCAACTTACATTATTGATCACATGGATGATGAAGAGGTAAGATAAAGAGACTAATTAATCCTAAAAGGATATTGAAGGATATTTAGTCTTATGAGAGCATGGAGATCTAGGAATTTCTTGAGTTTATGTTTTTTTAGTGCTCTATTGATAGGGGTGACTCCATTAGGCTTCATAGAGACACTCTTTAGTTAGCAAGAATCATGATGGATGCTTATTTTGAGGTGGAGCTATTCAAGTTATCCATAAGCTCTAAGTGTAGTTGTTGACAATCATAAAAGGGTTTTTGAAATTAGTTACCAAAGATGGAAAATGAGTGGTTCCAAAAGTTGTAGTATGTATGACCCTTTGTCATTAATGTCAAAGGGGGAGAAAGTTCAAGAAGGAAGACTGACAAAATTAGTAGAGATAAGAATGATTATATTTAAGAATATTTTACCATCAATGACAAATGGGAATTTATTGAGAAGTGTTGTCATTGATGTCAAGGTTGATGTCATTGATGTCAAGGTTGATATCATTGATGTCAAGGTACATCTAGTGAAGATGCACGGTGAGTGGTGTTTGAGGTATGAGCTTGTGTGCTTTATGTGATAAGCTATACATGTGACAAGAGAGAATTTCAAGGAAACCTGATGTCTCTTATATTGAGATAGAATATAAATACAACCTAATGATTCTTTTATTCATTGAATGTCAAGGTTCAGATCAAGTGAACATTGAAGCATGGTTATGAGGATTGAGGTCTACATGAGGTCATGAAATAATGTTGATCAAAAAGAGATTATTGTAGTGTTATGAGAGTGTTTTATAAAAAAATGTTATTTTTACATAGCACTGAGGTAAGCATGATTGAGTATTAGTTCTTGAGTGAAGGGTGTCTTGAGAAGCCTAGACTAGACCCTATTAGAAGGTGTGCATAGTGAAGTTTAGTGAAGTAAGTAAGCACAAGATTGTGAGAGGTTGTTTTTTAGTTTTATATCATGTAATTTAAGCGTAGATACTTTTAGAAGTGTTTTAAGGTTAGTTATCAAGTTTCAAGTGTTTGTGAAGCCTAGAAATGACACTAAGCATGGTATGTAAAGACCTTGTGAGAATGTATGAGCATAGTGGCTTGGTGAAATGAGTGAAAATAGACATAAGTGATTGTATGAGGTTCCTTGATCATGTATATGAGGCATTATATAACACATGATATTATCAAGGTGAGCCTACAAGGGTAGGACCTTTAAATCAAGTCTACAACTAGATCACTTCTAGACCCTACCTAGCCTAATGAGGAATCATGATCTATTGTTAAGGAATATGAAGGATGTATGACACTGTTTAAGCATGAGATAGCTTTCTTGAGTATGTGATTGTGATATTATATTTTCCTTTCATTTTTTTATTTTTAAAGTATTCCAAGAAAGGTAAAGTGTGACATGTCCTAAGGTCTCCATGAGACCTAAAAGTGAAATGAGGTCTAATAGAGTTATGATATACCAAGAAGGACTTAATATTCATTTTAATCATGTTTATTATTTTTCATAAGACCGAATCCATAGATGACCTAATAGTTAAGGGTATTTGGTAGACTAAGTGGCATATGAACAGGGAATGGTATATATACAAGACAATTTTAGGCCTATTTAAGTAAGAAGTGTGTATGCAAATGGTATAGAACATTGTTGAGAAGAAGGAAGTATTATAGACCATCATAAGAGTTTATAGGATTAGTGTTGAATATATAACATTTGAATATGAATATCTAGTTCATATGACCTAATTTATATAAAAGAAACCTAATTGAGCAAAGAGGCTTAGAAGGTAGTTTGAGAGGGATAAAAGTGTGAAGAGTTGAAGAGGTGGTCATCATCAATTGGTTGAGAATTTTTTTTATAAATATGATCAAATCAATAAATTTATTTAGTTTGTGTTGAATCATCTAGGGGGGTTGGTTCCTCCTTACAATTTAGTACTTGTTAAATAGTAGCTGGGTTAGTGCTAGCTAGTTTAGGTTGGTATTCTATGTGGAGTTGTTGCTTCAATAAATTATGATACTTTTACTTATAGGAATTTAGTCCATTTGTATGGATCAGTGGGTTTTCTTCCCCTTGAGGTATTCCCACATATATGATGTGTTGTCTTATGTAATCTTATTTTATGCTTGTATGGGTGATTACTTATGCATTGCTTGATCTATATGTTGATGTGATGGTTCATGAATGCTAAGGAGGAATTGAAAGAAAATTTTAAAATATTGATTCACCCCCTAGTGATTGTGATTCCAACATAGGATTTATAGGGCCAACAAATACTATCCCATATTTTTTTATCTGTAAGCTATCATTTGCCAATTTTCAAATTTGGAGTTTATTTTTTATTTTTTATCCCTTAAGCTGTCATTTATTGATTTTTTATTTTGGATCATATTTTTATTTTTATTTTTCCCTTGAACTAACATTTACCTAGTTTCAAATAGAGATTCATTTTTATTTTTATTTTTATTTTCCCCTAAAGATACCATTTTCTAGTTTAAAATATGATACTTTTATTATTTTTGTAAATTAATATTACATGGCATTATTGTACCATTTGTGATATGTATCATTCTTATGAAACATAATATATTTTAAGGTAGGCCCCATTCACAAACCCCTGCCACTCAGATTCTATGAGTGTTATTCTTTTTATTATTCACATGGGTGAAGTAGGTTTGATGAAAATTTACTAATGCCTAAAGAAATTATTTAGTTACATTGAGTTGACATTCATTATTTAACCATAATTAAGAATAACATATATGGTGTGTGAAGATAATAAATCATCCATATGTATTTATCATTTATGTACTATATGAGGACACATAAAAAACTTTAGAACATAATGATGAGTGTATATAGACCAGATTAAAAGATCAAATAAGATCATTTATATCCATATGACTATGTCTAGATACAATGTAATAGCTTGATAGTCCCTCCATTTATACATGCATCTATGTGTAAGTGTTGCATTTTAAGATGTCATGAAGTATATTTGATGTCATAATTGTTATCTACATATGCCTGGTGCCACAATATGAGAAGTGACTTTCATGGGTTGGATTTTACATAGATATTTATAATGAGTAATCCCACCAAAAAATACTAATTCACCCCATTATACACAAGATAAATATACTTGATGTCATATTGAATGGCCTCTTACAAAGATTACAACATTTTTCACTCTACACAAGATATTAATAATTGACTTAATTTATAATATTCTTAATATATCGTGTAGAATGGGCATGTGCTTATTATACACAAGATAAGATTATTGGATTATTTGGAAGAGGCCATATTATTCTCTTGATGTCATGTATAATGGGAAGTTCCCCAATCTACACGACATCAAATATTTTTATCTTCTATAAAATGGGATTAATTGATAAAATTATTAATATCTTGTGTAGAATGGGGACATGACCATTCTTCACAAGATATTAAGAATGTTCTTAATTTATACAATTTTACACAAGTCTATAAGAATGGTTATGTTCCCATTCTACAAATGATATGAATGTTAGATTGTTTGTAAGAGGTAAATATTCTTATCTTAATGACATGTAGAATGGGAAGCTACATAGTCTACATGACATTAAATATTATTATCTTGTGTAGATTGGGATTAATTGATAGTATTAATAATGTCTTATGTATAATGGGCACAAGTCTATTTTTCAAAAGATATTAATAACATTATCAATTATTCCAATTTTACACAAATATATAAGAATGGGTATGTGTCAATTATACACAAGATAATAATATTGGATTCTTTGTAAGAGGCCAATATTTTTATTTTCATGTATTATTATAGATGTTATATTATTATTCTTATCTTGAAAGAAATCAAGAGTTGGAGTGGTTGTTTGGGTATGGACAACTTGTTTAGTGTGGGATCCTTTTGGGGTTAACTAAAGAATAAGATACCCAAATATTGAAAGAGAGACAAACACAAGGAGATAGCATGTTGAAATAACTATTTGAGAAAACTGCCATTATAATTTGTATATATAGAACTATATTTTAAATAGATAATAATAGTTTGTAATTCTTAAGCACACTTAGAGTGTTGGTTGTATGTATAAGTATTTATATATGAATGTGCTTAAATTTTATTGAAATAAGTGTTTTTTATTTACTAATAGTGTTAATTTTGTGTAATGATATATGTAAATTTTAATTTTAATCTTTCATTATGTAAATAACTTGATAAAGAATATTAACTAGTCAGAGTTAGTGATGCACCATATGAAGTGATTAAAAAAAGTAAGTAAAATAATACCATCCATATAGAACATGATTAATTGATAATATTATTAATATATTATGTATAATGGTAACATGAACTTTCATCTAAATATATTAAATAATATTATTAAATAATCCCATTTTACATAAGATAAGAATGAACATGTGCATGTTATACACAAGATAATAATATTAGATATTTTTGACCAAATTTGACCTTTGGTCAAATTTGAGTCGAACCCTAAATTTCCAAACTTTTTAGAAGTTTATATATGTCCTATAGGGGTATCATATTGATATAAATGTTTTACTTATCCCTAGTCTAGCCTTAGTCTAAGTCTAGCCTCTTTGTACTAATCAAGTCAACCCTAGTCAAATAGGGTCAAACTTGGTCAAAGGTCCAAATTATGTTGGATAGGTCCTAATATGGTTTTTTATATGTTTTAATATGTCTCTAAGTCATTTATTATCTTTACCATGTTTCATATGTCAAATATACCTTTGGGCTAACTTTTTATCAAAATAAATGACTTGTACAGATGGGTTGAGGGGGAGAAACTTGTCATCAAGCTATAGTTAAATATGGGGAAGGTTAGAGGATGTCATAAATGGTTAGATGATAGTCCAAGTATCAGTTACATATAGATAAAGGTAGTTTCCACTTATTTTTAGGGCCTTCTAGGTACTTTTATGAAATTGATGATATTACTTTCAAGTGAAAACATGAGTTATGTGCCTATTCACCTCCACAAAGTAAATTTAATGTTTGGTTTGTAGATAATGAATAAAAAAGTTCAATTCTTGATTCTTTTCCTTCCTTCTTGTCTTTACAAGCTAAAAGGGGTCAGTTTCAAACACTTGGTATGGGTCATATAGTTGGAGTTGGGAGGAATGATTTTATGAGAAGAAAGGTCTTTGAGTGTAATTCAAATTCATAGAAAAAAATCCCAGTTTGGTGACTCCTCCTTTATGAACAATCAGTTAGAATCTAAGCATCTTTTTATGTATTCACATCTAGAGGGGATCAATATTTGCACTTCTTTTAGAAAATTTGGCTTTGGTTTGATGAGTATGATGTTTTCACATGTTGTATAATTTCCTTATATATGTTTTAATATCATTATATGGGTTTTGTAGTTATTGAATGTTTCAAAAGCCTCTTCTAGGCTTGTTTTGCTATAGAGCACCCTCACTATTCTATACTAAGAAAATGACAAATCTACAAGTGCTTTGAACGTGGGTTAAGGTTGTTCTAAAGTGATTTTGAGGATAAATTATCATTTTTTATGTTGATAGATGTAATTGAAGTGATAAAAGACTGTTAACAATTTTTTCTTCCTCAATTTCCATGTTTTGCTTATATTTTATGTCAAGATATCCACCTACAGGTGGTAACAGTAGTATGGAGGTTCCCTTTTTGAGGCATGAGATCAAGGTTGAACCCTTACCATAAATATTGACAAGCTAAAGGAATCAAAATAGTTCATAAATGGTGTTAACATGGTAAGGGAATGTTTATAACTATTTAAGGAGATACAGACTACATATTCAAGACTTTTGTCCCAAAAGGAGTCAAACAAAGGCCTAACAGGGTTTTGGTGACCTCAATAAACATACCCCTAAGTTATTTTCATGCATCTTAATGTTTGAATCTTGTAATACATGAATAAGACAAGATATGTGAAAAGTTTGAAGACATGGTGACAATTGGAGGTGGGATTTTTCAAGGCTCAAAGTTGTCCTAAAATGCACTAAAACTAGGTAGTGAAGTCTATAGGATTTGGCCTAAAAGATTATCTTCTTCAAAAAATTTGGCATGCATTTAATAATCATCATGCCTAAATGATTATAAATAATCCAAATACACATTCATAAACATAGGGATCATGGTGAAAGAGGTATTCCTTGTTTTGGACCCCTAAATACTCCCCCTTATCTATACATAGGGCAAAAAGTGTACCTATAGTAGGCTTATCAGGTAGTGATCAACAATTGAAGTTTTGACATTGTTTTTGAGATTTAAAGATGAATGAGAAGTATATTTTTTTTTTGACTTTAAGAATTAAAATGAGGTTAAAATATAAGGTTGTAATGCCTTTACCAAGCTCCAAAGAGCCATTTACACCTATAGGCAAGGCAAAATGCCTTAGTCCAAATAGTGACCCAGTTGTAGGTTTGAAAGGTGTTTAAGGTAATTAAAGGTATGAACTAGTTAGACCCACCTTTTTAAAACTCAATAATTTCAAGGAAAATATTCTAAGAACTATAATAAAATTCAAAGATAAATTAACATATAGGCAATGATCAAAAGGGCACTATCCTAGTCAAAAGGAGCACACTCAATTTCCAAGGTTAAGAGGACCTTTGGAGTTAGAAAGAAACATGTTTGATTAAGACTAAATTTTTTACAAGGAGATAAAACTTATAAATAACCTATAAATTATTTATAACCAATTAAACACCCACTCTCATGCTTAGAATCTCACCTACAGGCAGGACTGTCACAGTCAAGGCAGGGCTTGAGGAAAGTAGAGGGCTAAGTGATCTAAACCATCTAAGTGTGAATGTGAGAGTATAAATGGTTTAAATGGGATTAATTATGATAAAATATATGACAAAACATACCATATACATTTATAAAATTTTCAAATTCTTTCCTCATTTGGTAAATGTGTTACAGTCTGTACAATAGGCTTGGAAACCCCTTATTTCAATAGACAAGTATAGGAATGCTATTAGAAAAGGTGTTTTAGATGGTTAAAAAAGATACATGATCAAAAAATAAAGTTTATAATAATGTATAGTTATATTTTAATCATGATAAGGTCCTGGATGGATAACCCATAGGTGTATTTGAAGGAAAACATGTCAAAAATAGGGGTTTTGAGGCTTTTTTTGGGCATATTGAGATGGTTATACCCCATAAACATAGAATCAGAAAAACCCTTTGGTATAGTTGGTAATTAGGAATTAATAAAGCTAAAAACATATTCATTTTTCATATTTTACTAGTGAAATATATCTTTATTTTTTCTTAGAGGTCAGCCACTTAAGAAAATTAGAACTTTGGTTTTCCCAAGCAAAAGATGAAAAATGAGTGGATGATCAAAGATGTGGCCTTATAATATTAAATTAAAAAAAATTAATGTAATTATAAGGTTTAATAATTTTTATATAAACTCACACAATCTCCAATCCATTATAATGACCTAGTTGTGCATGCATACAGTCCATTTTGGTATGGTTTCACTAGGCCAAGCTGACAAAAGAAAAGAAAAGTATGAAAAGGATGTTGGAGAGGTTGTGTCATGATTTTTTAATAATAAATTGAGTTTAATAATTAAAAATAGACCATTATAATCATGATGGAGCAACTCAAGTGGCTCAGACTAGCAGAGAATGTGTTAGGCCCATTAGGCTTCAAAGAGACCTAGAACCATGTTGAGGTCTATCTTCACTTCTACCCATTGAAATGATATGTATATTATTATAGATTGATAATAAGATTTAATTATAAATTATTGAGCTCTTTTATTTCATATAAACTTAAATGATATCCATTTATAGCCTTGACATCAGTCCAAACATGCAAAATGAGAAGAAATCAAACTCGATGGGTATTTTCAAATACTCATATCTTTTATATGGATATGAATGTGAAACAAAGGAATTGAGAAAAGTTAATAATTTACCTTGGTTTAAATATTTTTTAAATTTGAGGAAATTCCAATGTCTAGGTTTTATGAACAAAGATTAACACCTAAAACTGCTCAAAACCCTACAAAAACCCTAATTATGACCTGATGAGGAAAATGAGCTTAGAGAACCATTATATTGACATAGTTTGGAAATTAAACCTATTTTATCATGGAGAGTAATCAATTAGTCTCTCACACATGCAAGGATATGTATGTAACTATATAGACAATATGAAAAATAGGGTTTTTCTCACCATTTTTTGTATTTTTCAAGGTATATGATGTTTCAAAAGGTGTAATCAAGTTTTATGGGAAGATAGAGACATATTATAAATTATTATATTAATTTTATCATATCTAAAAGTTTATAAGTGTCCAAAATAGGGATTTAATTTTAGCCAGTCAAAACTAGCATGATGCACAAAAGGGTAAAAAGTGTGGAAACCCCAATTAGGTGCCCTTTAAAGGTAATTTTGAGAGGTATAAGTGCATGGATAAAAATAAAAAGTGTAATTTACTCCCTCCCAAGGATTTTAATGTGAAACTAATAACTTTTTTTAATTCCAAGTGTAAGGGATGACTAAAAATAGGGAGTTTCAAGACTATAAGTAGTGATTACTCATTTCTATGAGTTTCTAAATAAATAGGATCAAAACTAATGCATGAAATTTCATTACTGAAGGCATTGAATCTCATCCCAATCACCATACCTATCCCTAGTTAGTAGTGGTACATTAAAATAGATGCAAATCATGAAGGCAATTTTATGTGCCAAGTTTGAAGGTTTTATGCCACTTTTCACAATTCTCATGACTTGTTTTTGACAATTGGACCTCATAAAATTACATGGATCACCTCACATCTCTTATCCATTCATTTTTAACTAATATTCTAAAGTTTACACATGTCCCAATGACCTTTGGACTTCCTTTTCTTGGTTTTTCTCTCAAAAGTTATAAATATGTATCCTTTGGCTCTTTTGGTAGCCTCCATTAGTTAATGGGGAAAATCTAGAAAAAATTGTAATTAAAATACTCTTGAAGAAATATACAAGTTATTTTTACACTAATGTGTTGTACTATTGAGTATTTATCTAAATCTTGTTGGTCTTGTCTAGTGAAAGATCTTCTTTTTTAGCATGTCAATCTTGGTTGTCTACCAATTTACAGAAAGGGTATTATTAAATGTATTTATTAGTATTATTTTGTAAGTGTATAGGTGTCTTATAAGTGATTCATTACTTTATTCCCTTCATGGAATCATCCATTACCCTCTTAATTATCAAATACCTTCTTGAATATAACCTATGAAACACTGATGTGACAATGCATCCTATTTTATGTGTTTTGTGTGAGAGAGTCATGTTTGTATTTAAGTAGTGGATTTTTAGTCAAGTGGGAGGATATTACGTATTGGTGAATCACTTTTTTTAGTTTTAATATTTTTTTCCTAATTATTTTTCATCTAAAAGTTGATATTTAAAGAAGAGCTTAAAAGAGTGCATCAAGGAAACTAGCCCTTCCAGAGATTCATCTCTCAACATTGCCACCCATAGCAAGAGGGATGTCTCCATGGTGCCACTTGGATGAGGAAAGTTAGACATCTCCTTAAGGGTTGAAAATCTAAGTGTCAACAAATAATTTATTATATTCTAAAATTCTTATCTTGGTGAGTTATATAATGGGTAGATGTTTAGTCTCTACTTCAAATATAATATCACTATCTTGTGTGTAATGGGCACATGCCAATTCTTCATAAGATATTAATAATATAATCAATTAATATAATTTTAAACAATATAAATAAGGGATTTTTCCCATTATAAAAAATAAAATATGCACATTCCCATTCTTATATTATGGATAATGGGTGATGTGTGCCCATTATACACAACATAATAATATTATCAATTAAACCCATCATACACATTGATAGGATTAATATATATTGACATAAATCTAAACTAAATAATGAATTAGTAGTTTGAATCATTGTTTACATGAAAAATATGTCAAATATTTAATTCATAATTCAATGTTACACATGATTTGATGTCATAAGATAAGTATCCTTCATGTATTAATTAATATATTTCCTAAGTTAAACATAAGTGATTAAAAAACAAAAAAATGTATAACAAATATAATGATGAATTATTGAATTTATATAACTATTTAAAATAATATTTATACATCATTATATATAAGTGTGTGTGTGTGTACACTAAAATTATGATAAATTCACCTAATATTAATCTATCATATTAAAATCATCAATAAATGCATCTATTCATTATGACTTTCCATATCTATTATCTTTTTAAGATTTCATGAGGTATAAAAAATGCCCTAAATGAATTATATAGTTGGTGGATGTTGTGATTTGATAAAGTGATTCTTCATGTCACTTACATATTTAAAATTACAATGAATAAACCTGTCAACATCATCCCTAGACTTATCCTTTGTCTACCCCTAGAGATAACCAAAATGAAGATTCCATTTAGTCCTAAATTTTTAATAGTGGGATATATAGGGCTAATAATATATATTTATTTCAAACACAAATATGATAAACTAATATATATAAATCCAATTAATATAAAACTTAAATAAATAATATTATGAATTTATAAAATTGAGATTACTATAAATGGTAAAGTAATCTATTGAAAGTTTTTACAATAAATAAGAAATAATTGTACTTAGCTAGTGTATTGTGTGTATGAAGATAAGGACATGAAATAGGAGTAGAATTTTAATGATCAATATTTTGGATCAATCACCATATTCTCAAATTTTCACTTCTATGTCTATAGACACAACTATCAGATTTGGAAACTACCCTTAATGCTAGTGTCTGACTATGACACATGTTCAATATGAAATAATGAATATATATATATGTAACCAAATTCATTATTATATGTTTTATTTCAAATTTATGTTGTTGTATTAAAATATAGGATACATGTTGTCACTCTTTATTGATTGATTAAACCCTAGATATTCACCCTTATTCACCCTTGGAAAGAGTTTGCTAAGAAATGGGTTAGTGGGCTCACAATGTCAAGCATATCAAAATACCCCTCTATCAATAGGAATTTAATACATAGCCAATAATATAAGGAGGAACTTAGAATTATGTAATTATCCTATATGTGTAGGAAATTGTGTGTATAAGGGTGAAATATACTATATGATGATGCATGCATCGATCTAGATTTTAATTTGACAAATATCATTCATGGATTATATTTAAATCTTCAAAAATATAATATGATACTCATATATTTGATACAAAAATAAGGAAAAATAGGGTTTAATAGATTTTTTTTGTAGTTTATTGATTTATCTTAAGTATGTATTTTCTTAGTATTTATTAGATGAGGACTGATAAGGATTAGACATGTATTTATACCACACCTTTTGAAAATATCTCACAATATGGTTCATTAAGATAAATATGTTAATTCATAGGTTTCAAATAATTTTTAGTTTGGATGAATTTTTTATTTTGGACAGTAGATAAGGATCTAGACACTACTATCATTGAAAGAGTCCCTTAGTGTCAAGTAGGATAGAAAATAGGTATGAATTTGAAATTAACACCAAATGATGTTTATCATATTTTAGGTTTTATGTGTATTACAAGAGACCTTAGTCATTATAATGATATGTATTAGACTAAGGTATAATAATTTAGGCATAATGAGATGGTGAATGTGGGCCTTTTGATAACAAAGATATCTACAACTGAAGAGTAGAACATTGATTGATATTTGTTAAATATACAAGATTGAAATGTTATAAATATTTAGTTTTAGTATCTACATTTTCCCCACTTTAATCTAGTAATGCATAAAGATGAAATTATTATTTTAAAGTGAATGAATGCATACCTCAAGTGTGTATAATACACCTTTCCTTTGCTTGAGCCAATTTTGAGTGATTTTATGGTGTATGAAATGTAACTAAGAACATGTTACAATATAAATCAATGCATAGAATCTAAAATTTTAAATAATTAAAATGATTGAAAATAAAGAGAGTAAGGAAGGATTACATATATGTTTTGATGCAACCATGTTGCCTCTTGATGCTTTGACTTGGTATAGATGATTACTTATGAAGTGTTAGAGATGGAATAGGTTCATACCTAAAACTTTGATATTTGAAAGGGGATATTTAAATTTATTACTAACCCAACCCAATGCATAGATGAGTTGTGACCTGACCATTTAGATTAGTATACCTCAATTACACCACTCAAGTGTGAATATATATAACTTGGTGAGGGTGTATGATTTAATCAACTCATCCTATAAATTTGGTTGGATATAATGAATTAAACACTCCAATATATAAATTTTGTGGTTTTAAATTATTTAAACACTTCAAATTATAAAATAAATCCATTATTGTAGTACAAAAGGATCGATAATAACACATTCTAGTGTAATCAGAGTATCTTGGTAAATAATATAATTAGAATGTTTATAATTTTTGGTGTAATAACATGAAATATGCACCTTTTATATGTATTTTTTGGAGTATATGTGTCATAAATAAGAAACACCTATGAAAACTATATGCAAAATTAGTTTAATGTACAATATTTTGACATGAATGTATATTTGAATCAAGGGATATAAGTGGAAATTATATAAGTACAAAGGTCATGTCTTTGTGACATTCACCCACTAAATTATATAAATACTAATTAGGTGTATAAGTGTGGAGGTAATGTTTTTATGACAATCCCCCATTGAAATATATACAGTGTTAAAATGTGGAGGTCATGATTCTATGACATAACCCCACTGATGTGCCCCCCCCCCTCCAAAATAAATTTTGAGGTGAGGGAGATAGATATTGGTAGGTAATTTAACTCATAATGATAAGTGATCTTATAATAAATGTATGAATAATTTATCATATAATGATAACACATTAAATTATGTATATCAATTAGGTTCACAATATGTGATCACATCAATTACTAAAATGCATGATATAGATCATGGAAATGTATAGAGAGTAATAGAAAAATATCAACAAAAAATAAAGAACACACACAATATCACTCAATTCAATGGAAAATAATGATCCAAGGAGACATAATATAAGGGGAATGTTTAAATTATACATAATCAAAAGGGGTGGCATATTTAAAGTTTTAATCAATATAGAATGACATATTCAAAATTTTAAACCACATACAATGGCATAGCAGACAACAGACAAGGAAAATATTTAAATTATATATAAACAAGATAATAACAAGTAATTTAATACATTGAAGGAAGTGACAATGTGACTAAATGAAGTATAAGCAACCATCATAAGTATAATATACTAGTCCATGCATGTATATGTTATCAAAAATGTTATGTAGGATATCATATCAAGGGAAATGTGAAATATATGAGCATGTATATATACATGTAACCATTAACATATAATGTAAAACATGATAATGCATAAATATTTTTAAAATATATGTAACATTTATCAATCATGATAAAATAAAGTATATGCCCCTAATGTACTATTTATTGTGATTAGAAGAAAAGCAAAACATCTAGAAGTGTATAGATCATGTGTTTCAATATGCATGTATCACGTTAAAATATACATCAAATATATGTGTATATATAAAATTAAATGATATTCTATCTAATAACATAAATAAAATAACATAGATTCCAATGGGTTAATCAAATTTGGGAATGCTGAATATTTTTGTATTTTTGAATTCTTTTAATGTTTTTGTATTTTTGAAATATTTAATTTTTATTATATTTTTTTAGTGTTTTAAATGAAAAATAATATCATATTATCCTATCCAATGGATGCTAATATGTAGGTCCAACATGATAATATTATAAATCAAACTATTGATATTTCTAAAGAGCATCCATAGGTGTCATATTTGGATCTATATAATAAGTGGTATCATGCATATGTGTAATAAAAATATATGGATATGAATAAATAATATTATTAGGGGTTATTTAAACCAATATTTTAGTTATCTATGGTTTATTTTGAGTATATGTAATTATAACATGTTTAATCTATCTATGTAACTAAGTATGTTATGTAAGAGTAATTAAAGATTTTATGGAATCCACTATGTGTTTTTGGTGCAAAGGATTATAAAGTATGGGAAATATAGGAAAGGGTATTTCCTATTTTTACCCTTTCATGGATTATTAAACTTATTATTCTTGATAATTATCTTTCCTAGAATAAACTTATCTTGTTTAAGTGGATGTTCATATGGAATTTTAGGAACTATGACTACTATGTTGGTATGAATGTATTCAATATAACCATGTATTATGGAAGGTAATGCATGGATTTTATGTATATAAGGTCATATACATAAAAAATTTAATAATTTTTTAGGTGGTATAACTAATAAGGTGGTAACCACATGTGTTATATCAACCTATAAAGGTAAATCAATCTCACCAATAACATGTCGTGATGTCCCACCAAATGCTCTAATAGTTTTGATCAAAGTGTATAAATCATCATGTGTATATCCAAAATGTGTAATTAGTGTCATTTTACATAAATCATCACTATCACCATTATCTATCATAACACTATGTATATTCTAATGGTTAAGGTATGATCAAATACATAATGAATTAATATCAGAGTCATCATCCACTATTTCATTGGCATCAAATGTAATAGCTATCCAAACCATAGGATATATTCTGTGTATATGTAAAAATAATATAATATAATGGGTTCCAATAATATGATGGAGTAGGATGTGATTTTTATCCCATTTTAACTTCTATATATTCCTTACAATGCTCTTTCAAAGGATTGTTAAATATTTTTTGATTATGGTGATCACCAAGTTGTGAACTTGAATCCTTTAGGTGATCATTGAAGGTAATATTTTGGTGATCAATAAGATTTTATATCTTACTATTCAAGGTATAAAATATATTAATATAATTACAATTGCCTTGGTTTTAATCATAATATACATTAACATCATATCTTTGGGTAGAGGTCAAATCATATCAACCTATATGGGAGGGGGAGAGATATGAGATGACACTCCACAAACATTTGAATTAAAGAGTTTGTAGACTCAGGTAATCCTGTAAATTATATCTTAGGTGTATTAAATAATATGAATCATTTATGTTCTTGTGACATTGTGTTAACTATTTTAGTTGTTTCCTTTTAAGTTTCTTTAGGTTTAACCTTGTATCTTGGTTTGATATGAAACTTAGTATAATTTGTAGTCAATGTGTCTACTACACACTCAAGTTTATTTAAGAAAATAAGTTTCATTTCATGATCCCAAACAATATGGAATAAGTCATTAGGATATTTAAACATTTTTAAAATAATGGACTCATGTAATGGGGATAAAACATTTTTCTTCAATATATTTTGAATTTATCTATATTATTGGATTTGTCATATTCGCTAACATTGTTTTATATCTCAAAACATATTCATTTTTATATTCATTAGCTCATTTTTTTATTTTTTTTATTTATGCACATGACATATTTTTAGTGATATTGATAGAGAGATGTGTTAGGAACTAATCATCTAGAAGTTTGAATTATTTAACTGATTATAGTGGTAAATAATATAACCATTGTCAAACATAGTATTTTAGGATCCTTCAAAATAATTTGGTCAAAATTTTATCATTGGAGGAATAATCAATACATGTCACATATAAATATCACATGTGTTATTCAGGTTCACCCTTGCTATCATAAAATATGAACTTAAGTGAAACAAAACTAGTTGGAAAATAGTGTAAATTTATTTTAGGCATAATATGATTATGTAACACGTCTTGTGAATGAAAAACATAAGTTTATTTCATATAATTTTTCTCAATGTTTGTAACCTTATCTTGAAATAATTTTATAGTTTTTATAAGATACTAAACATTTTGATTGGTAATAGTTGAAGTTTCATAAGTCACATAAAGATATGTACCCATGATTTGAGTTGATATATGAACTAAAACTAGTAATTATGTTAAAGTGGTAATGGTTTCCATGGCAGATATATAAATAGTATGATTTATTTTGGGTAATAATATTGTAAACACAACTTGTACAACCACTAGATGTATGAATTGATGATGTTCTCAAGAGGATAAAAATAAGATTTTTGGGATTGGTTTTAGTACCACCTAAGGTTTCAACATCACTAGGTGAGGATACCTTAGCCTTAACGTGTTTATTGATTTCATCCCTTATAACATACAAGAATTCATCCATTAAAATATTATTATTATTGAGATGATTTACTAGTTATTCCGTATCTTCCATTTGAAAATAATTTTTGTTGCTAATAAATTAAAAAAATTTACTTTGAATAGAATTTTAAAATAATTAAAAAAATTAAAAAGTTAGGAAACCCTAGGTAAAATTAGGGCTTTGATATCAAAGGTCCCATTCACTAAATGTTTAACCCTAAATTTTAAATACTGGGGTATATAAGGTTAAGAATATGTAATTAGTTAATGTAGAAGGGTGATAAACTAATTTATAGTGGGATAATTAATATAAAACTTAGATAAATAATATTATAAATTTATACAACTGAGATTTCTAAAAATGGTAAAGTACAACTATTTAAAAATATTACAATAAATAAGAACAAATAATACTTATCTAGTTTATTATGTGTAGGTAGATCTCGATTAGAAATAATTGTAAAATATGTATGATCAATAAATTGGATTAGTATTCATATTTTTAAAATTCACTTTTGTGGTCATGGATACTACCTTTAGATTGGGACACTACCAATGACGCTAGAGTTTTATAGTGACATAGGTGTCCAATAAATAATAATGAATGGATATAGATGTGACAAAATTAATTTTTATGGGTTTTATGTCACCCTTATGATAGTGAATTTATATCTAGAATATAGGTTGTCACTCTTCATTGATTAATTAGACTCTAAATCTTCACCCTTGTAAGGAGTTTGGTGAAAAATGGATTAATGGGTGATGTAAAGCTACCACAAATACCCCTATTTTACTGGGAATTAACTACAATCCAATAATCTAAGGAGGGCCTCATACTTATGTAAATATCCCTATTGTGGGAAAGCATGTGCATAAGGGTAAAATATACTATATGATGATGCATGTAGTGATATAGATTATAATTTGACAATTATCACTCATGGGTGTTATTTTAATGATTTAGAATTTTAATATAACTTCTCTTATTATATTTATGAATAGGGTATAATAGAGTATTTTTTTAGTTGATTGATCTAACTTTAGTAGGTGTTTTCTTAGTATTTTATAGATGAGTAATGAGAAGACTCAAAATTTTATTTATACCACACTTTTGAAAATATATCATGATATGGTTCAATAGGAAAAATATGTTGACACAAAGGTTTTGAAACATTTCCAATTTGGGTGAATTTTGGCTACTAGACACTAGATAAGGCTCTAGACACTATTATTGGTGGTAGTGTCCCTCTATGGTTTGTAGTGTCCAAAAGGATATAAAAAAGGTATGTTTATAAAATTAATATTTAAGGATGTTTATCATGTTTTAATCTTTCTATGTAATAAATGAGACTTAGTTTTTTTAAATGATATAGATCAGACTGAGAGATAAGCACTTAGGCATAGTGAAATGAATAATGCAAGACTTTTAGAAACCTAGAGGTTGGAAATAAAAGCTATATCCCTTATTTATAATTTAAATATACAAGATCAAGATGATATAAATGATCAATTTTGGTATCAAATAATCCCATAAAGATTTATGTACTTTTACCTAGCTACAAAAACTATTGGTGTTTACTGAGTAACTTAGACTCAAAGGATTCACATTCGGTTATGTATCCATTATCATGTTGTGATTTTTATTTTAACTAAATATTTTCTTTGACTAGGTCGATGATATTCAAGCTGAGTGCCTATTAGTTTTTATAAAGTATCCATATTTTGATCCACTTGATTAAGTATACTTAAACATAAATAAACATCACACACATCACACATACAAATATTCAATACATGGGATATTTTATCATTAATATACTCAAATTGGTTATAAAAGATAGCTCATAACATAGTATTCATGTATAGATATTTTAGATTATAAGATTAGATAGGATGCTCTATGTCCATATTACTAAGTCTAAATAAAAATTTATAATCCAATAATTGAATTATTTCTACATGTATCTCTATTTCTATGTAGCTCAGTTAGATGCCATGAAATGTTGCCTATGCCATGGTATATGTCTATGTTTGATTGGTCTATACAAATTGGTGATAATTGGAAAATAATATAATCACAAAATGTTTACACTTGGTGAGGTATCCATCTACCTATTGTGCCTTTTATTCTAAAAAAAATCCTATAGAACTAATATGACAACATCATTTGGTGAAGCCTAACTATTGATCATAGAGTAAACATTATCCATTTATATGATAATTATTGACCAAATTTGACCCTATGTCAAATTTAGTCAACCCAATATATAATAAAACTTCCTATAGGGTTTTGATAGGTTATATAATGGTCACCTAGTCATTTTTAAGGTCATTTATTATGTTTTACACCTTGGTTATATATGATATTGTCTTAACATTCCCTTATGTCGCTTTTTTGACATTTTTAATGACTTGTATGATTTACAAAAGAAACTAACTATTTAAAAATATTTTCAAATGTAAAAGGTGTTAGTTGAGTGTTAGATGGCAGTTTGGTAACTGACAAATTTAGGTTCAACATGGAAAAGAGGAGATAACAACACTTTTAAGCAATTTAAATGTAGTTGTATGGTAAAATACAACTACTTGACACATGGGAAGGATCAAGAGTGTCCCTTAAAGTTCCATAAATCCATTTTCATGCTTAATAAACTTTTACATGTCTGAAAATGGAAAAAAATGGCTCATATTCTCCATCCCTCTCCTCAACAAGTCAAAATAGGTCAACCAAATTGCTTTTAGTATGGACAATAGGTAAGGAGTTAAATTGAATGCTATTATTGGGTGATATTATCCTTTGTTAAGTTAATTTTCATGGAAATATTTATAGGTTTGGTGTATTATTCTTCATGAAACATTACTAAGAAGGTTGGCCTCTCAAAATTACTTGCACATTCCCACCACCTCATTTTTTCTTCTCTATTTAGATTGTTTATGAAAATAAAGTGTTATAAATGTCCTTGAATATCATTAAATAACTTTTCAAAATGTTCTAAATCATAATTTCACATGTGGAGGTCAAGAAGTAAGCAAAGGTACCTCTTTCTATTAATAAAAGACTCCATTCAAACTATAGACAATGTTTCACCTTTTAAAAAGCTTGTTTTCCTATGTTGGTATCCAAAAAAAGGTGATATATGTGTTCAATCCATAATTTAATGATAATAAGTTGTTATTTAGATTTTGAGTTACAAAATTCATCTCTTGGTAAAGTGAGAGGTCTAAGAAATGCTCATAGTCAGAAAACCTTGTGACTGTCACCTATAGTCAAGTGGCATGAGGCCCTTATCATTCATGTTAATGAAGTAAAAAGTTATTAATATGGTGAAGGTACTCTAAAAGTGGAAATAATAATAATAATAATAATAATAATAATAATAATAATAATAATAATAATAATAATAATAATAAACTATCTAAGTGATTATAAATTGGTTATGATAACCAAATTCACATATATAGTCTTATACCATGTCGTCACCTATAGATAGTTTATAGTGGTCTGAGTTCAATACATATGAAATAGAGGAATGTTGAATATGAGGTGTCTGAACACATTAAGACCTTAAATCAGGTCTAAGGTCATTGATAATACCATTGTGATAATGGTTAATCCATTATACTATAGATAAAGTTATGTCTATATGTCCAAAATGAGTAAGTTTCAAATAGGGCTGAGTTACCTTAAAATTTCTGAATAAGGTCTCTATTCATAAAATGAATCACCTTTTAATGGGAGCTTAGGTGGTTTATACAAGACCAATGACTCCATTATTGTAAGTATAGATATAAAGGAAACACTTTAACATGATAAGATATTTATTATTCAAAGGGAAATAATGATGAGTGAGTTTTAGGTACAGTCTAGTTTCCAACTAAGACAATCAGTTAACACATTGCTTTCAATCAAAATAAACATTAAACTTGTAAACTCATAGTGCATTGATTGAATAGATATGGGAGCATGACCTATAGGCATAAGTGATTTCATATAATTATGGGATGGTACTCAATAGATTCAAGATGGAACCAAAGGATTATACCATAGGTTTCAAGTAACAAATGTCCACCTACAAGATTCTTGACTTTCCAAATAAGAACTTACATGTGATATAGTCAACAAATTAGCTAGGCTAGTGAAAAGGAAATATTAACTGGTAGAAAATAATTACAATATGTAATGTTCACTATCAAATGGAAAATCTCACCCCTCAATATGGTCTTTAGATAAGCATCACCATCCATAAGATCCTTAATAATTTTGAATGCATACCTATAGTTGGAGGTAGTCTATAGACTAGTCTAAGTATAGAAAAGGTGTTATGTGATTGATGGATGAAGTTTTAAAATGGAATAACAAGATAAATAAACCTCATAAGGACATATCATAATCTATGTGATTAGATAGGATAAATATGTCAAAGAATACATTTTGTATCCCAACCTATAGTCAATCAAAATCTTGCACAACTCACAGACCTAGTGAGCCATTTTTGGGAAAATTCAAGGTTTAAACACTTTTTAAGCATTATCAATCTATGATATTTTAAAAAAAACATATTCAATACTTATTATATGCCTCCATAATCTCAAATTTTACTTTTTAATAAAGGGAGATTCCCTCTATTTTGTCTCAGACATAGGGCACTCCCAACCAACATAGTTTCTGGGTTTCATATATGAATGGTAAGAAGATGAGATGATAATCTTTTAGTGACTTCAGAATGATGTGACATGTTAAAATAAAGAGTAAATTTTTTTTGGAAGGCCTATATAGTCATTGATAACCTATAGGTGGGTTATAAAACTAGTCACACTTACTTTAGGTCTTTAGGCATAGAACTAGGCCTATACCCTAATGACTTCCAAATCCATCCAAAAGGTCACATGAACCTTTACAATCCCATTTATTAAATTCAAGAGGAAGTTAAGGATAGATCACTACCATCATTTTGTAGGGTAACATTACACAAGTGGTCATTCTGGCCTAATTATTTGATAGACCTATCTAGAATGTGTGAGAGAGCTCAAGAGGCCAAGTTTAAACACTAATATATATACAGATACCAAACATGATAACCTCAAGAATATAGGTTAGTTAGGGAGGATTATATACTCAATATTTTTTGAATTGGTTTAGGGTTTGGACGTCTATATTTTACAAACTATTATTAAAAACAAAAACCTTCTAAAACTCTCTTAAAACCTTGGTTTTGACTTGATGGAGAAAATATTTAAGGAGATGCACTCAAAAAGGGTAATTTTGCCTAGAAAGTGTTTGACTTGTTGAGGACTCTCTTAGGCTCATGGACATCCATCTAGTCCATACCATCACTTCTATAGATGGATTAAAATATCTATTTCTTATAAGATTTTAATTTTTTGACAAGTATAAAAGAGAATGGGTAAGTATATATCATTATGGGAGGTCCTTATGGATTTTTCCCAACTCCTAGAATTATTTTCTCATCTTGGTTGAACATGAAAAGCCTTTTGTTATTTCATTCATAATAGGTAGTCTAAATAGATAGTGAGAAGGCAAGATGACTATCAAGTAATGGAAGTGAGAAGTGTTCTATGAGTTTAATTAGAGTGTATTTGATATACTAGATGACAAATGAGATTAATAGGAGTTTCTTAGCACCTCTTCAATGCATTTCTTTGAGAAACTACAAGCCATTTGGATGACAAGGATGAGGACAGACCTAGAGGACTAGTGACAAATGATTGCAAGCAATGAATGATAGATGAAAAATATGAATCCATTAGTTAGGGGCTAGTAAATGAAATGTATTTACTTATTCTCTACCTTCTCATGATAGACCATATGTGTCAAGTCTTCTTATGGTATTTTTGGACACTCAAGTGCACTCCTCACCATCATGAAGGCAATTTGAAAGAAAAGAAATAAAGGGTCTATGCCAACTTGAGTAAGGTGATCTGTTTGAGATTGACACATGTTCACAATAATTTATTGACTTATTTTACACTTCATTCCATGGCAATTATAACTGATTTCTAAATTTTGACATCTATTCTTGTGACCCTCAAGCTTCACTCATTCTCTCTCCTCTTCTATGTTTTATATATTCAAGCCTTTTTGGATTTGTAATGGATCCAAAGTTGGTATGGAAAAGCCCTACTAGTTTTTAAACCTTGTTTTCCTTTGAATAAAGTTTTCCAAATTGATTTAATTATCTAAAATCTCTTACTTGAATGTGTTAAGTGGTTTGTGTGTTGGTAAGTGATGAAAATGCTCTCCTTGATTCCATGTCTACTCTTGCATGTTTATGTAAATGAGATATCTTATAATAGGTTTCATAAAGTGTATTGTTTTTTAAGTGTGTCTTTAAGTGTTTGAGGGAATAGTGTGTCTTATAAGGTTGATCCATCTCCCTATCAATGGAGCCTTCAACCAAGCATTCGTGGAAAATTTGGGAATTATGATATCTATCACTCAAAATAAACTATTAAATGGATGAGTGAATGATGGTAAGGGTGATCAAATGGGATATGTATTGGGATATTGGTAGTAATATGACTTATGTGTATTCAATCATCAAGGGCATTTAATCATTGATACAAGTTCTATACTTGAAAATATAAGGACTAAGAGGAAGGCCATTAAAGAAGTTCAAGGGACTGCTAATGGTTATCAAATTAATGTTCAAATAAGGATAATACCAGGTATGTCCAGGTTCATTCCAAGTGCAAAATTAATTCAAAGAGATTATAATATGAAAAATGTTTTCATGCCTCAAAATTCTTAAGGTGTAAGAAGCATGATTACTTCTAGTGGGTAGGCAAGAATTAGTGGTCCTTTCACTAAAATTTTAGGGTAAATTAAGAGGTCTCAAGTAAATTTATACATGTGGGATACCTTGGATACAATTGGATAAGAATACCTAACTCAACAGGAGTTGTCCAAGCTTAGTTTGACATCCAAATAGCCTAGCAAAAGAGAGGTAACCTTGATAAAATTTTTGAATCTAAGTAAAGGACAATCAAGAAAAGTTGAAAAGGTAGACAAACCTACTCCATTATATCTATATATCATTATTAAATATTATTTGGTGTGTAATTTTCTCATTGATAGTGGAGATAGTAATTTTGTCATGCCCAAAATGGTAGCTGACAAACTAAACTTGAAGTATGAACCTCAGGCCAAAGGAGTACTCTAATTATATGAATCAACTACCAAAACCATTGGTATAATCAAAGGTTAGAAAATAATTATCCATGCATATCCTACCTTCAGCATTTCTTAGGATGTTATATTGGTTGATGTTCTTCCTTATTTTTCACTTTGTTTTTCTAGAGAGTTTATTGCTAAAAGTGGAGGTTATTTGACTTTAGATTTATCCTACATGTGTTTTAGGAGTAGATATGGTACAAAGGTGATAATTAAATCATATCCTCTTTATAGTTTTCATGTTAAACCCTATGTGCCTTATAATTTTAACATGAAGTAAAATGTGATTGAATAATATGGTCAGCCTATGATGAAGAAACTCTAAATCTCCTTAATGGCAAGGTGGATTTGAAAAACATGGTCTTGGAACTTACATAATTCATGAGGACATTGATGCAGTCCTTGAGGTAGACCATGAAAACATCCTAGAGCAAGTTGAATTGTGAAATTACCTTGTATATGTAGATAGTGATATGAGTGTCCCAATTTTGTCAAGATATGGCAGTCTTAATGAGTAGTCCATTCTACCTATAAAAGAAGAGAAAAATCATAAACATGAACATCATGAAGAGGTATATGATATGTGGAAAAAATACTATGCCATTTTTCAAGAATTTGAAGAGGTTAGCAGACCTTCAGTCCTTTAAGTGTAGTTCAGATTTTATGCTAAGGTCAATCATGTTCTTAATAAACATAAAGAGGAGATTGAGATCTCCATAAAGAAAAAAACACCCTTGATAGAGTATGAAATGTTTGATGAGAATGAGGAATACTTTGAGACCTCATTTATGTAAGAAATAACTATGGTAAACCAAGAACTATTTGGCATACCTAAGGATAGTCTTGATGTCATAAAACAATAAACATATTATGTTTCAAATATACATGATGATGAGAATGTTGTAGTGATCTCTAATGATTAGGTTTAATAATTTAAATTAAGCATTTCAATGTCTAATTAAGTTACCACCTCAAATAATTAATTTAGTGAGTTGGATGGAGTGTTCTTAAGAGATCAAAGTGACATATTTGTAGTCAACAAAAGTTATAACCATAGTAAGTCTCTTGATTACCTCCACAAATATGTGTTCATAGATAAACATGCCTCATATGATGGATTGTTTTCTTGGAGGAGTAGGGGTTCAAGGAGCATTGTCTTTGACCTTGATTGAATTCATGAAAAATGATTTTCACCTTAAGTGCCTTGAGGTATTTTACATAACAGGATAGGTGTTTTTTGCTTATGTTGGTTTGGTTTTCCCCAAGCATTCATGGGAAAAAAAGTGTGAATTTATTTCTTATCTCATCGCTTGTTTATTTGTTATGTGTGATGTGTTATGTGTCTTTTCACACTCAATTCATGTTAAGAATAGTGTATAGGTGACCCCATATCCCAATGGATAAGAGAAGACTACTGGTCTTTAGCATTGCAGGCTTGTCACCCCTAGGAAATTTCCAAAATGTTGACCCAACTTAAGCCTAGGTCAAATTTAGTCAACCCCCTTATATTTTAAAAATTCCTATAGGATCTTTATAGGTAATATAATGGTCACATGGTCATGCTTAAGGTCATTTAATATGTTTTACACCTTTGTTATTTATGAAATTATCTTAACATTCCCTTATGTCACCTTTTTTACCTTTATAATTACTTGTATGGTTTCCATAAGAATCAAAGTGTGTCAACTTGTCTTCCAATGTACAAGGCATCAGATGAGTGTCATATGGTAGTTTGGTAACTAAAAAATGTAGGTTCAACATGGAAAGGAGGAGATAACAATAGTTTTAGTTAGTTTAAAGGTAGTTATATGGTCAAATAAAACTACTTGGAATGTGGGAAGGAATAGGAGTGTCTCTTCAGGATCCCTTAGTCCATTTTCACAATTATTAAGCTATGAAAAGTCTAAAAATGGCAAAAAATAGTTAATATTCTCTATCACTCTCCTAGACAAGTCAAAATAGGTCAACCAGTTTACTTTTAGTATGGGTAGTAGGTGAGGAATTCAACTGAATGCTCTTGGTGGGTGATATTATTATTATTTAAATTCCTTTTCATTATAATAGTTTTAGGTTTTTTTAGTATGCTTCATGAACCATTGCTAATAAATTTGGCCTCTCAAAACTTTTTACACATCCCCACCACCTCATTTTTCTTCCTTGTTTGGATTGTTATATGAAAATAAAGTGGTGTACATGTCCTTAAAGATAATGACCTTACTTATCACAAGGTTTTAAATCCTATTTTCATGTTTAGAGGTTAATAAGTAAACAAAGTTACCTTTTTGTTGAGATAAGATTCCATTGAAATTGTAGACAATGTTTCACCTTTTTAAAAGCTAGTTTTATTATGTTGGTCTCCAAAAAAAAGGTTAAATATGTGTTCAATCCATTATTTCATGATAATTAGTTTTTATTTTGAAGGTTAAGTTACAATAGTCATCTCTTAGTGAAGTGAAAGGTCTAAGAAATCTAAACATTCAAAAAACCTTGTGACTATCACCTACAGTTAAGTGGTAGGAGGTATTTATCATTAATGTTGATGAATGAAATAGGTATTCATATGGATAAGGGACTCAAATTGGAAATAATAAGACTAAACTATGCAAGTGATCAGAGATTAGTTGTGAGAACCAATTTCACATATGCAATCTTATACCATGTCTTCACCTAGAGGCAGTCTATGGTGGTCTAACATATAAAAAAAGAGGGATGTTGAATAGGAGGTGTCTAAAATAATTTATAACTTCAATAAATTCTAAGGTGATTTATAGTAACATTGTGATAATGGTGAATCCATTATACTATAGACATACCTATGTCTATGTTTCCAAAATGAGTAAGTTGTAAACAGGGTTGAGTTACCTTAATATTATTGAATAAGGTCTTTGTTCATATAATAAATCACATTTTAATGGGAGATAAAGTAGTTTATAAAATTACAATGACTCCATTATTATATTCTAGATGGAAAGGTAAAACTTTATCTTGAAAATATCTTGTTTAGTCAAAGGGAATTGATGATGAGTGAGTTTCAGGTAAAGTCTAGTTTCCAACTAAGACACTCTATCAAATACAGTGATTTCAAGAAAAATGAACCTAAAACTTGTAAAATACTAATGAATTGATTGAATATATATGGTAACATGCACTAAAATCATAAGTGAGTTAATCTAACTATGGGATGGTCCTTAGTGGTTTCAAGATGGAACCAAAAGAGTGAACCATAAGGTGAAAAGGCAATCTTGGTTGATATAAAAAGATTAAAAGATTAAATTTTCACTATAAAATGGAAAATATCACCCCACCTTGTGGTATTTAGACTATAATCACCATCTATAGGATCCTTGAGAATTATGAATATACACCTACAATTAGAAGTAGTCTGCAAGCTAGTCTAAGCACAGGAAAGGTGCTTCTAATTAATGGGTGGATTTTTAAAATTGAATACTAGGATAAATAAACCTCACAAGGACATATCATACTCCATGTGATATTGATGATAGAATAAACATGGAAAATATTGAGTTTTTTATCCCAACCTATAGTCAACCAAAATCCTTCACAATGTGTAGACTTGGTGAGTCAGTTTTGGGAAACGTGAAGGTTTGAAGGCTTTTTAAGCATGATAAAGCTATTATATTTTGAATGGAACATATTAAATACTTGTTATAGGTCTCCATAGTCACAATTTTTCCTTGTGAATAGGGGATATGCCCTATATTTTGTCTCATATAGAAGGCACTCCTAGTCAACACAGTCTACAAGTTTCATTGATGAAAAGTAAGAAGATGAGATGATAATGTTTCAGTGACTTAAAAATGATTTAACATGTTTAACTAAATAGGAAAAAAGTGTTGGCAAGCCTATATAGTCAATAGGAACCTACAAGTGGATTAGACATTCAATCACAAGTAGTCAGATCTTTAGGTCTATATTTAGGAATATACCCTAATTACTTTTAACTCCTTCCAAAATGCCACATGAACCCTTACAATCCCATTGATTAATATTATTAGGAATTTATGGATGGATCACATCCATCATTTTGCATGGAAACATCACATAGTTGGTCATTTTGGCCTAATTCCTTGATAAACCTATGCATAATGTGTGAGAGAGATTGAGAAGCCAATTTCAAACACTCATATCTATATGAAAACCAAGCATGAGACATTAATAATATAGGGGTAGTTATGGAGTGTCTTATACTCAATATTTGTGGAATTGGTTTAGGTTTTGTATGTCAAGATTTTATGAACTATTGTTAAGAACCAAAACCCTAGTTTTGACCCAATAGAGAAAATATTCAAGGAGATGCACTTAGAAGAGGTAATTTGACCTTGAAATTGCTTTATAATTATTGAGGAGTCTTCCAAGCTCCTAAATATCTACCTGGTCCATACCATCACTTCTATGGATGGACTAAAATATAGGTTTCTTTTAGGAATTCAATTGTTTGATAGGTAAAAAAGAGAATGGATAAGTAATGATCATTATGAGAGGTCCTTAGAAACTTTTCCTAAATCCAAAATTATTTTCTCACCTTTGTTGAAGATGAAAACACTTATTCTATGTCATTTTTAGTAGACAATCTAAATAAATAGTGAGAAGGAAAGATGAGTATCAAGTGATGGAAGTGAAAAGTGTTCTATGAGTTTCATTAAGGTTTACTTGATAGAAAAAAGGACAAAGGAGATTCATATGATTTATTATAACCTATTAAATTCATTTATTTGAGAAACTACAAGCTATTTAGATGATAAAGTGTGAGGATAATACTATAAGACTAGTGATAAATGACTACAAGTAGTGAATGACAGATGACAAAGATGAATCCTTCAGTTAGGGAAGAGTAGATGACATGCACTGACCTATTTTATACCTTGTCATGATAGACCATATGTTTCAAGGCTTCTTATGGATGTTTTGGACACTAAAGTGTACTTTTCACCATCATGAATTTAGTTTTAAAGTAAAATAATGAAGGGTCTATGCCAATTTGAGGAAGGTGCTTTGTTTGATATTGGCACATGTTCACAGTAGTTTCCTAACTTCTTTTCTACTTCATTCCATGGAAATTTTAATTGTTTTATGAAGTTTACATCTGGTATTTTTACCCTTGAGCTTCACTCCTTCTCTATCCTCTTCTAAGTTTAATATATTCAAGCCTTTTTGGCTTTGTAATGGATCCACAATTGTAATGGTAAATCCCTACTAGTTTTGATACCTCATTTGCCTTTGAATAAAGTTTTCCAAGTTTATTTCATTATTTTCAATCTCTTAATTTAATGTGTTAAGTGGTTTGTGTGTTGACAAGTGATGAAAATGCTCTCCTTACTTTCATGCCTACTCTTACATGTTTGTGTAAATGAGATCTCTTCTAATAGGTTTCATAAAGTGTATTATCTATTAAGTGTTTCTTGAAGTGTGAGAGGGACTAATAGTGTCTTATATTAGACCTTATTTTCACCCACCTAAAGATAGGCATTGAAATCTATCTCTATGAAAAATACATATGCTAGAAAGACATATGGTTGAATTTAATTTGAGTTGTTTCTTTCTTAAGTGCAAATGCAAGTGTGTTGTGTGGAGTTTTATTGGTGTATCACCTCATTAGTATAGGTTTATTTTATGTCTCCTTATTCCCTTTTCACCCCCAATAGTGATTAGCTTAGTGTAGTGTGAGCCTAAGAGATAAATCAAGGTAACTGACCCTCTCAAACCTAGAGATCTATCTCTTGTAGTGGATTTTCTATGAAGGGATGCAATTGCAAGTTGTCCTAAAATTAAAGTCTACTTGAATTCTCTAGGGTGTAGTTTTAGGCTAAAATAATAAATTATTCCAATTTATGTATAATTTTTTTGTTATCCCTCTAGACTCATCCAGGTCAGTGATGATGTAGGCCATTTATTCTTGTTTACTACAAAATTGATTCCCAAAATCTAATAATTACTTTATTTCAAATCCATTAAGGTCCTTAGTGATGTTTCATTGTGAAACATCTTGATTTATTTATTCCTTGAAAGATTCTAGAGTTTTTTTAATTTATGTTACTTTTAAAATCCTATTGTGAATGCAAAGTTAGTAATATCATTTTAAATCATTTTCCAAAGGGAAGAGATATGTGTTTTGACTAAATTTCATTATTTTACATGTTTTGCCAATGATTGTATGCTTTATTCATACTTTAATTATTCCATAATAGTTTCAAATATGGTTACATTCTTTACCTTTTCTAGTGATCAATGTTTGATTAGAGTTTGAATTAACTCTTTTAAGCATTGTTACAATGGCCTTTTTTGATTGGCATCATACAATGGCCTAAAATTTTATATATTATGTATAGCCCATGTAAGTACCTCTTCAAAACAACATTTATACATCCAATATTTAGTTTCACTTTCCTTTAAAATGGTACCCATATTTTTTTATTTTAATGTGATAATTTTTTATGATGGAGATTGGTGCTTTGAGGTGTGGATTTTAGCATACATGGTCCAGACCCCACATTATTAATATATTTTCATGCTTATAAATAGACTTTATTAGTGTGAGTGAGTCTTTTGGGGTGAAAAATTGAGTATTTTTAGTGGATTGAGAAGAATATGGTGTGATAATTTTTTTGGGAGGGATGGATGGTGAAGTTTGGGATTCTGACTAGTGGCTTCATTGATATGAGGATTTGATTGTTTAGTTGAAAATCTTAGATCAATAACCTATTTTTGGATTTAAATAGGAATACGAGATGGAGAGTAAACATGAAGTGGAAAAGGAGATTGAGAGTGCACATGTAGAGGACATAGAATTATAGGTCTCTTCATTTATATCTTTTTCCTTTATGTTGAATTATCACCGTGATTTTTTCTTAGGCAATTGATTTTTATATGGGTCTTCATCATCACATCTATTTTTTAGTTTTATGTTTTTTATTGAATATACATTGACATGTTGATCGGATGGAGATAAGAATACATGATTATTATTTTTGGAAGACACTCCCTTTTTATAAATTTCTCCCACTATTTGTTTAGAAACTTTTCGCATAAACCACACTTTATACCTTTATAAAATGTATTTGGTCTATTCTCTTAGGTATGTTAGCTCTTTTATTTTCTAATTGATGGCTAATAGTGGAAGATGTTGGATTGTTTTTTAGAGGTATGATCAATAAAATCACTCTCATCATTTAAAATGACTTGAGTAACCCACTCCAATATTTATGACTTTAATTGATCTAGAGTCATTCTCATCTAATTTCTTTTTCATAAATCAAAGTAATTTTCATATTCCTCCTAGTAGTCTTTGATATATGGAATGTGGTAATAACTTGATTAAAGTTCCAAATTGGCTTCTAGGTAAGCCTTGATGTCAAAATTAGGCACCTTTAAGTATAAGTGCATAATGATACTAGTTAATGTCATATTATTATTATGTGAATCAGTTAAAGTTATGTAGATGTAATATTTCAAGACTATTTAAAATGGGATTCCATATTTATTTTTCTCTTTGAATTTCACATTGACCTATCACATCTATCTACTACCTCAAAAAAGACCATTTTATGATTAAAAATTGGGGTATTTTTTAAGGAATACCAAAAAACCCACCATTATTGATATATGAATTTTTTTGTATATGTATGAAATAATATCATATTTTATAGCCAAAGTAGTAAATTTTGTAAAAAATCTAATTACAATGTTCAATTTTAGTGTCCTTACTGCTAGTGTTGTGAAAACACTGATCACCCTTTTGAAATGTTTATTGATTTATTATATAAAAAAATGGGGATAATACTCATATATGGTTATTTTATAGGTAAATTTTCCATTACTTGTGATTCCATGCCATGAATTCATATATGAAATGGAATATAACATGTAATAATAATGTAGAAATGATGAGTTGAATCTAATTCAATAATTTTTTCATGAATATTATCACTGGTAATTTGACCCCAATATTTGAATTACATCCCATCACAAATGATATTACTAAACATACACATTCATTTTTGAAACATGCTAGTTTGATTGTGACCCTTTACTCTATTTAACAGTGTTATGATACCATATACTCCATTGCATAAATTAAACTTGTACAAGGTTTTGGTAGTTTGTATCCTCCCTTCCTTTTGTCTTTCAACCATTATTGAGATATTACTCCTTGGATGTGTATATAGTTTCTTGAAAATAAACTTATCTAATTTAATTTTTCATTTAAACATATTATTTACTTTGTGGAAGCTTGAAGACAAAATTTATTGATCAAATATCTAGTTTTGAAACCACTTCCTCTTCATAATATATTACTTCTTGGGTTTCCTCATTATAATATTTAGTAGAAGAAAGTACTAGGTCATTGCACTAAACTAAGGTGGGAAAATTGGTTGCATGTGTCATTATGCTCTCAAAGGTCCTTTGAGATAAGGGTGTTTTTTGGTCATTTTACCTCCATGAAAAATCTTCAGCCTTGAATTTCTAACTTCTATGAGGTCAATTTGTAATTAATAATTTTGTTCATATCCTTGATATCTATATTTCATCTTCTTCATGACTATTATGATCTATTAAATTTCATGGTATGCCATGAATAACTATTGATATCTTTAGGAGGTATGCTTTTAGATGTTTGATGCACAATATGACTACACTTATATGGTTTACCTATATAATCAATGACAAAGACATCATAATTGATTGTTGATAGGGTTTATTGTTTTGAGTAATGACTTAGCCATGTAATAGTAGAGTTGAGTGGATTGAGATATGACTTATCCATGTAATTTATGGATTTTGTTTTTGAAAAATGGTTGTTAAATTACTATCATGATAGCTTCCAACCTTGAATATATATCTCAATTACATCATTAACATATGAATATGGATGTATAGATGGGTTTATTCCCCCTTAATTTCACTACTCAAACTAAAATAAATATTACTAATAGAGTTTTAAAACACTCATATCTTGTTCATGACTATTATTCTCTATTTTATTCCATGGTATGCCATGAAGAAATATTAATAATATGAAGTATGTTTATATATGTTTGATCCAATAATATGACTATAGGATTCCACAGTTTACCTTTACACTCAATGAAAAAAATAGTGGAATTTATTTTTAATAAGGTTGAGTTACTCAAGGCATGTGTCAACCATGCAATGTTAAAGTTGAGTGGCTCAATATATAACTTAGACATGAAATTGATGGACATATACTTAAAAAATGGTTGCCAAAGTAAGAATAGGATAACTAACAACCTATGAAATAGATCAGCTAGTAACCAACCTTAAAAATTATATATATATATACATATATATATATATATACATATATATATATATATATATATACATATATATATATATATATATATATACATATATATATATATATATACATATATATATATATATATATACATATATATATATATATATATATATATATATATATATATATATATATATAGCCTATGAATAAGGTTTTTAAATGTGTTTTTTGTTAAGGTGGGGTTTGTTGGTAAATCAAAGTTTATTGTAGTGAATATGGATGTTGTTTGGAATTAATAGAGGTAGAAACTAATAGGTAGGTATTTGAAAAAAGTTATGGATGAGTGGTCTTAGGGATAGGATCAAGAGTAATTAGTG
This sequence comes from Torreya grandis, assembly GCA_037957365.1. NCBI lineage: Eukaryota > Viridiplantae > Streptophyta > Pinopsida > Cupressales > Taxaceae > Torreya > Torreya grandis. The sequence continues at coordinate 276,846 of JARHVA010007689.1, read as the reverse complement.
AGGAATAGAAATTTTTAAGGTTTAGAAAAAGAGGGAAAGTGAGGCATTGAGCTAAAACATTAGGAAAGAGATAAGGATCCTATGTTATGAAGTAGAAAATATGAAAACCTAAATTTGTTATGTAATATATATTGAATTTTTATATTATTATGTGTGGGTGTGAGGCATAATAAAATAATTTATGATATCTATCTCCCATTTTGAAATAAAATAATAAAATAAATATTACAAAAAATATATTTGAGGTATGATAATAATGAAGTATGGACTAAGAAATACTTATTATTGAGGCATACAAACATGTATCTATAAAGATTCAAGGCCTTACATTAAGTGAAAATTAGTAGAGGGTTTGAAGTGAAATAATTATACATAAAAAAATAGAAATTGGGTTGATAATGATGATAAAATCACATACAATTAATATGATATAGGAGAATATGCAAAGAGAAAAAAATGGGAAGTGGAGTCTATGGAGAGAATTACCTAGAGGATGGCTAGAATTTGAAGAGAAAATGAGTGGTGTGTTAAGGTGAGGATAAACTAATATACTTGGTAATATATTCCTATATTTGACTCAACATAAATGGAATTACTAAGTAGAATGTTGTTAAGAGCAAAAACTAGAATATTAGGTCACATGATGAATTACACTTGTCATTTGAGGAGTAACTAAGGTAATTTTAGAAAATAAGGGATAATAATGTATAATGAAAAGTATATAATGAAGTGTGAATCCATGAAAAATCCAACCATAGATAGGAGTATGTTCACCTTAGGTGCATAATGCAAAGTTCACATTTGAATACATTTGAGGAGTAGCTAAGGTGGTCATGAAAAAAATCCATGTATTTCATAATGTAAAGTAATGAGTTTTAACTTCATACCATGCACATAATTAATAGTGCATAATATCCATTTTTTATATATAAAGGTCATAATGAAAGTGATAAGGAGGGTGTGGACCCATACAACTAATGGACATGTAGGGAAGAGTGTGTAAGTTTTGCTTGGCACAAAATAATTAGAAATCACATCATACCATAATATAATGATAGGCACAGAACATTAATAGTAGTGATATTCTATATCATTATAATCACCTCAAATTACTTATAACTAGGAATGGTCATGTAATGATGAAATGTTATAAAGTAAACAAAGCATTATTTTTATGATTGTGTATTTTTTTTGGCTATGTGATAAACATTTATATTATTTTTATGAATGTATATTATTTGGATCCCTATTTTGAGTATACATGGGGGCATGTTTTTCACATCAAAGTCTATAAGAATAAAGTAAATTGTCAATTATCACAATACTATAATAATAATTTGAAAATTATCAATTAGGAAGCCTATATTATTATATTTATAGAGTGAGAATGTGCCCCTTATACACAATAATATAATAATATAGGATTACATACTTTAATGTATTTTATTTTATTACTAACATATATTCCAATATACCCTTTGCAAGTATATATGCCTCAATCTAGAAAACATCATCCACATGCTAGTCAGAAATATTATTTAATTATTAAACATAGACTAATGCTCAAAACCATGATTTGATATTTTACATCAAAATGTCAATGTGACCTACCACCTACAAGAATATAATCCCATTCTAGGTCCTCATTACCAAGTTTATTACAATGGTATAAGCTCAAAAAGGAATCTGGGAGATAGTAGTATTTTTTGTTATAAGTATTTTTGGGCTCTAGGTTATGGTTGTATTTTTTGAAATCAGTCCTTGGGATCTCAATTGTTCACTACTTATAATTATCCATCAAGAAATAATCATTCTTATCCACAAATAAATTGAGCATGTTATAAAATAGATCATTATAGGGGAAAACTTAATGGCTTTGTGGAGTCCCAACTGATGAATGGTTGATAAGTCATCCAAGAACTCAATTTCATATTTAGTGTATTCATCATTTCTTGATTAATAATAACCTTAATTATCTTATTTGAAAAAATTATTACAATTCTTTCATCTTAAAATTCCATAAATAAATATGGTTTCCTTGAACTCTTGATTAAGGTTAGAGTGTGAACATTGCACTACCATTGTTGAATTTCTATCTAAGATAACTCTATAAACTACTTTGACAAGAGTGGCCTTTATGGATAAATGACTTATGCTCTTTTTATTACAAGATATATTGAGCTCTAAATAATTATATTTGAATTACACTCATATTAGACCTTGGAGTTCTCAAAATTGGACTCCCAGTAATGGTGATGGGAATTCATTACACTTGTACTAATTCTTAGTGGTATTGTTTAAACTAGCCACCATTTTACATTTCTATCAATATTTAAAACCATATATTATCTTTAAATATGGTATAAGTGATGTGACCTACCTGATTAGAAATATAGGACCCATACAAATATCTTTAGGTTGGATCCTAGTTGATCTAGTAGATATTTAATGTGTGTTGGGCACAAGCCTAGATTTAGAGTCTTTGGGACTCAAGGAGCTCACATATTCTACCAAGAATCATTTAGGGTTTCAAGGTGGACATAAATAAAGAAACTTGTGTGACATTATATTTGAAACATTTTTTTTATTGTATGGATCTCTGGGTGTATAATTGAGATATGTGGAAAACATTAACTAGGAAAGATTCCTAGATGAATACATGTGATGTGGTAAGAGTGAAAAATGATTCATGATATGTGTTATTATCTGACATCCTAATTGGCATATAGATTAAATTTGGAATTATATTATCAATTTAAGTAACTTGGAGATGTAAAATAATATGACACATAACATTCCCCCTCAATAAGAGTGAGACACTTGGCCCACATTGTACCCTCTTGTTGTTTCTTTGGGTGATATCAAATATCATGAAAAATAATATAATTAGTATGTGGGATCATGGGATTATGGTATTAAATGTGTCACTTTCTATGTGATTGAATTATTTACAACCATTGTGGTATATATTTACTCGCTATTATTTAGGTGTTAACTAGACTCATGGCATGCTGTGTGGGTTGTGTTGACCAAATTTCAACCTCAAGTAAAAATAAGTCACCCCATATAAATTGAAAATTTTATAGATTTGTCATGTGGTCTTACGTGGTCCCTAAAATTATTCATAAAACCTTATTAGCATTGTTTAAGGTTAGTTTGCATAAGTTAAGGTAATGTCTTGTTTTGGTCATATTGTGGTCTAGACATGTCATGGAGAGATAAGGATTGGTCAAGTAGTGTCATAGCTTATTAGGATTCTATCAGTGGATTTTTATGCTTTAATAATTTTTTCATAATGTTCCTTGATGTTTTTAAGAGTTTAAGTTTCATTTCTAAGCTTGAAGGTGGTGAAAATGAGTGAAAATGTGATTTTTGGCTAACATTTATGTATGTAAAATTCCCCCAAGAGATAAATATTCACCACACACCTCACAAGGACATTATATTAGTTTTTAAAATTCCAAATATATTAGAGAGTTATATAATGGTTAGGTCTTTATTTTAAATACCTTTTTGAAGAGTTAAGAGACTTGTACGGACCTGTTAAAGTCACTTAAAGGTGAAAATGTTGCAAAGGTGTCCTTTGAGCTTCCATAGGTCAGAAACAATCATGGGAAGAAGTTTTAATTTCAACAATTTAAAAAATATCTCTCTCTCCTCCATCACTCCATTCACAAGCTCTTGAAGGTCATTTTCAACTATATGGTATATGCTGCATAAGTAGACTTGGGGGATAATATTTTATTTAGAGTTTATAATCCCTATAGGATTTTATTTTATGGAATTGGTCATTATATTGAGATCCTTATCTTTATGAACAATTTATAAGGAGCTACATTACTTTTTGAAGGCTTAAATCCCCATAGGGTGAGTTTTTTGTAACTCCAAAATAAGTGTGAACTCTTTGGCAGCATGAAACCAATTATAGTTGTGATTAAAGAATCCAATAAGGGTGGTTAGATCATCACAATGAAAATAAAACAAAATGAAAACAAAAATACTAACATGCATAACACTATCTTTCATAGATCAAATGGAGGAACACGGTGAAGAAAAAAATTGATAAATCACAATGAAAAATAGAAAAAACTTACACCATTCCTTTCCAGTTCCTTGAATTCCCCAAGAGATTTCTTTATTTGGATTACTTGTCTTGTGCTCAAGAAGTCTTTGGCAAATGGAGTTGTGTGGCTCCTTCTCCTCTTGGCACCATGGTTGTTTGTCTTTGGCTTGATGTTTTCTCAAAGTGGATTGGATTAGAATTTTGGCATTATAAATCTATAGCTTTGAATCATGTACCAAATCTTGCATTATAACATTACCATGTCAAAGCTCTCCAAATAGAGAGGCAAATGCTTGTATTTATAAGTTTAGAAAAGGGGCTTGGAATGGGTTTAAACCTCACATTAGTTAATTAATTAACCCCATTGGAGTTAAAAGGTGTCTAAACCTCATGATTAGCATAGAATAGGCATGGGTAAGATATTTTGGATTTTAGACAACTAGGTAATTATGAATTCCTAGGATGTTCTTTGATTTTTAAATTTCCTTTTTGATAATTCATTTAATTTCTCAAGGATGATTCAATTAGGCATTTTATTAGGTTTTTCATGTTAGTTAATTCAGTTTAGTAATTTGAATATTTTGAAGCGTTGATTCAATTGATGTGTGCATTTTCTCTATTTAATTGATTTTTATGCCAAATTTCATGTTATGAAGACAAATTTGAGACATTTAGAAATTCATAGGCTAGATGTGCAAAGGTTCATAATAATTGACATAAAGTTGGGTATGAAGCCATTGGTGGCTAGTTTTAGTTGTCTATAGTTTGCCCCTATTTGGGAAGGCATTGCAAGTTATAAGCATAGTTATATAATCTCAAAGAATAAAAAGGTTTTGTGTTTTTATGACTTCAATGGAAATGGATGAATTATAGGGTGTCTCCTTGAGGGATAATTTGGAAAAGGGTTGGAAAATGTTCCCTCAAAAGAAGGAAACAAATGGATCAAATAAATGAAAACACAATGATTTACCCAAAGGTGATCAGAATCATTGAAAATGTAAGTGGGATAGTGTATAATGGTTTAACCAAAGGAGGTTTTAAGCATTATACAATGATAGTGGAAAACATGATACGAAAGATGTAATTGGGATGGTATAAAATGGTTTTCCCAAAGGTGGTTATAATAATTGTAAACTAATAGTGGTAAACAAGCCCTAGTTGGGTAGAATAAAGTGAATGATTTGCATAAAGGTTGTTATAATCATTAACCCTAGAATTATTGGAAACACAATGATTTTATTGAAGGTGGCTATACTAATTGAAAATTAAAGTGGGATGGTGTGAAATTCTTTTTCCAAAGGTGTTATAATCATTGAAACTCGATAGAGGCAAACATGGTATGAAATGATGATGGAAAATATGATGATGATATATTTAAAATAGAGGATAAAGATGAATCAGGAAACATACTAGTAGGGAGATGTTCATCTGAACTAATAAGGAGTATATTTCTTTTGTTGTTTAATTACTCTTTTTTGGATATGATTTATATTATAATGAATTATTGCTGGTGTCAGTGCCAAAGAGATATCATTGATGCATTATCATGTAGATTTCTCAAAGATTATTTTTTAATAGCATATGATGGTATGCATCATGATAAAATTCCATGAGGACTTGGTCAAAATATGCATAAGGACTAACTCTTGATCTAATACTTAATTAAAAATAATGTTGGCATGTACAATATGACAATGATAAAAACCATGATGACAATGTTGACATATGAATATGGATGGATTCAAGATTAAATGTGTAAGGAAATACCCAATGAATGCATGTATACTAAATCAAGGAAATATTGCTAAAAGAAACTAAATAGACACATAAATAAATTAATTAAAAATAAATAAAGAAAAAATTAATGGTTAGTCACAATGTTAGTCAAACAATATAATACAACAAGTCAATGAAAATCACCCCTAGAAAATAGGTGACAACTTAACAAACAAACAAGATGGGGGAATAGAATAAAAGGAAGGGGTGGCCAAGCTATCTCCAGATGCACTAGGCAAGGGGATGCTACCTAAATAGTTTAAAGAATACAATATCCAAAAAAAACATTAGGCCAAATGTAGTTCTCTCAAGATATGGGATAGAATAAAATGATGATAGATAAGGAAAACATGATGGATATGATATAAAAATAGAAATGGTCTTGAAAAATTGCTAGTGCATAGGACTCAATAGGCCACAAGGCAGTTTTAGAATATATTTATGTTTAGATTAGAAGGTATATTGATTTCTCTTCATCAAGTAGTGAATAATTTTTGTGTTTAGATATTGACTAAATGATAGGGAAACTAAGTGACACATTATTTCTTATGACTTAGTGAGGGTTCCCAAAATCATTAAGGCAAAGAAGAGCTCAATTTTTTTGGTTTTTTCTAAATGATTTTATATATGTTTTTAGAATTTTGGATTATCTCAACTCAAATGATGATGATGAGACACTAAAAAATCCAAGTTTGAAAAATGGTTAGAGCATTAAAATTGAAAGGTTGCTCATAGCACTTCCAAGAAGGTTTCACTAAGGAATTTATAGTATAGGCAGGATTGGGTGGCATGATTGGGGTGAGTATAATACCATAACTAGGCTAAATAATAATTTAATGTACCATGTGTCTGAGTACTTTTACTTTATTCCCCATATTGATGATTACAAGAAGGGTATGGATCCTCCTCCCAATTAACACCATCTTTGTCCTGATAGGGTTTTTGGCTTAGGTCATAAGTAGGTTCTTGAATTGTTTCTCTTGATTGATTATTATGAGGTGGATATGGATCCATCTCACAAACCACATAATCATCAAAGAAGTATTCACCCAAGTCCTCATCACAAACCATATCATCCTAGTAGAGGTCTCTAATTGATGTTTATACAATAATTACATCATAAATTGGATTGTATGTGACTACACCATAAGTGTATCTAGACATATTTGCATCAATGACAAAATCTCAGTAACAAAAGGTCTTAGAGTTCTAAAAACTCATAAAATCAATGTGCAAAAGACAAAGTGTTCAAACTTGATCTAACTTGGTCAAGGGTTGAGTTGTATCTCCAAAAATTCTATGGAGATACATGGTAAAAATATTATAATTTCAAATTTATAACATTAAATGTCTCACACAAATAAGGTCAAGTAAAATGAACTAAAGACAAGATTCCAAAGTCTAGGTTAAAAGGTTCTCCAAATAGGTCTAAACTAGGAAAGGTAAAAGAGTCGCTAGGACTTCTACCAAATGTTTCATCAAAATATAGGCTCATAATAAGGTTGACGATAAGAATTTTGGCCAAAAAATATATCAAAAACTAGACTTGAAACAAAAGGATGATTATAATCTAACGAACATGGAACACTTTGGAATAAACAAAGCACTTGATTCTAGACATAAACATGATCAAATTTGTTTAAAGCACTAAACAAAAGTCACTTTGAAGATGGAATGGTTATATCAAATAAAGTCACAATAAATATAGTTTTTAAATTTTGGGTAAAAAATTAACCTAAGTTACACAACCCAAAAGAGAAATATCTATGTATCACCCCCATGAAATAAGGCCAAAATAGAAATAAATTAATGTTTGGATCTAAATTTGTAAAGGTTAATGAGAGACTCAACTTATGAAAACTTAAACTTTTAGTTGACAACCAAGATAAAAAAAAATTAATAGCATGACTGCACTAAAATAAAGATCCCACAAGACACATGGTTTGATTTCAAATGTGAAACTCAGACCCAAGACAAGAAAAGTCTATTAAAATAATTTAAGTAGTGTAACAGTGTTACCACTCTTATAAAGTATGAAAATGGTTTGTTTTAAATACTTTTAAGGCATGAAACTTGAATTTATTTAGGTAGCATAATGTTACATTTTTCAATAAAGTGAAGCATATAATGTTTTTGAGAAAAATGTTTTCTAAGTAAAATCAAGGTGTCAAATAGATGGCATAATGCCTCCTCAAACAATGGAGTAATGTATATAAATAAAATCATTCATGATGTGGTATAAATAATAAAGTTGTATTTTTAACACATAAAGCAATAAAATAATAAAAGATCAAAATACAACTAATTATAATCATCATATATCCTATCAAGCTGTGGCAAGTGGGGTTGAATAAAACTTAAAAGCTACGACCATCTAGACTGATCCCAAATATGGATAACAAAAGATAATAATCATACCATTTGAGTTCATATCGATCAACTTATCATGCAAGGGTCTATTCTTTTTCATGACAATTCTATCTGTAGATTGCTTAGTGGAATACCTTGGTTGACCAGACCGAACTTAAGATTTTATTTCAAAAGGAGAGGTTAGCCACTCAACCCCATAGACATAGCAGTATGTGTACCCTAATTTGCATGCCCCATTATATAATGGGGTTGAAACACTATTGGGAGATGAAGACCCAAATTAATTCTTCCCTAGATAACTCATGAGAGGTAATGACATCCCCTTCACAACCTAGATTGCATGAAAATGAAAGACTAGTAGAAAGACTTTAGGGTTACTTTTAGATTACCCAATACCATATGGGTTTTGGGGAGAGCCTAAACAAATTTATTTCTATGACTTAGACTAAGGTACAAATTCAATGAAAATTCACTTTTGATCACCCAAGTTACCTATAAGGGAAGTTCCCTATAATGAGATGGCAATAGAGCATACATGCACTATTCTTTTTTTTTAAATAAAAAAACAAGTTGAAACAAAACATGGCATAAAATGATCATCTTCCAAAGAACAAAGTAAGTGATTTAAGGTTAATTTTAAAGCATCAAAAATTAATTTGTTGTGAAGTTTCATGAACCCATTGGCATTATTTGAATCTTGTAAAAACTTTGAAAAGTATCTAAGGCATAAAAATAAACTATTTTCTTTTTAAACACCAAAAGAGAATGCAAGCAATAGTTAAAGCATGTTCATATGAAACTACTTGGGCCATTGGATTAAGTGAAAAATTATAACAAACTTCACAAAATAACATCAACACAAATCATCTATGTTCATTTTTAACACTTAAGTCCAAATGTTTATTATTTTTCCTAGGTTCATTTTAAAACACCAAAATAAAATCTTAAAAACATTTAAACTTGAAAACTCTTGTTTAATTCATATCTTGGCCCTAAAAAAATGATAGAGTATCCCCCTTATTAAAATCACATTTGATGATGAGAAAACAAATATTGGAAAAGTAGATCTCATATTTTATGTGTTGAAAACATAGTGATTGATATTAGTTGGTAATAACTGATGCCAATTGATAATAATCGATATTGGTCCATAAAAACCAAGATTGGTTACATATGAACCTAAACGCAAAATAAAAACAAAAATTAAAAACATTAGGTTAGTCTGAATTTATATTTTAAAAAGAATCAAAACCTACAAGGATATAATTAGATAAAGAAAACACATTTTAATGAAGCCAAGAAACAACAATTAGAAACTTTAAAAAGATTTAAACTCCTATTTCAATATTTTGTAGAAAATATATGTGACTTGAATGTAAATTGATAACATATTATGAAAATTTAGGAGAAAAAATGTGGTTTAATAAAAAGACATCAAAAATAGAGTCTTTATAACCCCAAAAAAGCTTTGAAAGATGGCCTATTAGCTTATTGTCTTACATAATGACTGAGCTCGGTTCTAGGCATGCACATAGTGACTAAGGCTGGTTAAATATGAATGATGTTGGTTAGTACATAACTGATGCTAGTATAGTAAACTGATGTCAATTTCTATGTAAACCCAAGTGAACACAAAAATAAAAAAATATGGAAAAATCAAATCTAAAAATCTAATTTTGATGATATTCAAGCATTCATTTTATAATTTTTGAGTTTCATATTTATCTCCTTGCTATGTGGGATGCACAAAAGTCCCATTGAGTGTGCCATTTGTGATCAAGGAATCCAAGAAGGGTGGTTAGATCATATGTTAGATTCACAATGAAAATAAATAAAAATGAAAACAAACACACTAACATGCATAACACTATCTTTCCTAGATCGAAGGGAGAAGCATGGTGAGTAAAAATATTAAAATAACACAATTAACAATGGAAATAACTTACACCATTCCTTAACAATTCCTTAAATGCCCCATGATATTTTTTCATTTGTCTTGCTTATCTTGTACTCAAGAAGTCTTTGACAAATGGAGTTGTGTGGCTCCTTCTCCTCTTGGTACCATGGTTTTTTGGATTTTATTTGATGTTCTCTCAAAGTGGCTTAGCTTGGAATTTTGTCATTATAACTTTATATCTTTTAATAATAAACCAAATCCTGCATTATAACATTACTATGTCCAAGCTATCCAAATGAAGAGGGAAATGTTTGTCTTTATAGGTTTAGAAAAGGGGATTAGAATGGGATCAAACCTCACCTTAGTTTATTAATTAACCCCAATATATTTAAAATGTTTTTAAACCTCATTATTTTCATATAATAGGCATGGGTGAGATATTTTGGATTTTGGATAAGTCACCAAAGGTAATTATGAATTCTTAAGATAATCTTTGATCTTTTAATTTCCTTTTTGATAATTCATTTAATTTCTCAAGGATGATTCAATTAGGCATTTGATTAGGTTTTCCATGTTAACTAATTATTTTTAGTAATTTTATAATTTCAAAGTGTTTATTTAATTGATGTGTGTATTTACTCTATTTAATTGATATTTAGGCCAAATTGCATGCTATGAAGCCAAATTTGAGATGTTTAGAAATTCTTAAGCTGGATATGTAAAGGTTGGTAAGAATTAATCTAAAGTTAGGTATGAATGCATTGGTGGATATTTTTAGGTATCTACAGTAGTAATTTCTTAGGGGACAGTAGATGCACCATACACATCCATTTACCATGTTGGAACATGTGAATGGTTTTTTGGCAAGAAAGAATATTCTTGTGCATAGTTTGAAGTGCCTAGAAATATTTATTTATTTTAGAGTTATCTAGGTTGTATATTACATATAAGTTTTTATTCATCATCTTATACCATCCTCATAATCCATCCATGGTCTTATGACTAGCTGAACATTTTGTATTAGCTTCAAATGGTCACATCTTCATTAACTTTGTGGATTATGTTTTTGTGTGTCTTCATAACAAGTTAATTTGAGTTGGTTTGGATATGAATTTCCATATAAATTTGAAGTTTTTACTTCATGTTAAATATTTTTATGCATTTTATGAAATGGTATCTAAGACCTAGAATATATAGTTGCACTTTTCAATGCATCAAACATAAGGTTACAGACCTACATGTCTATAGACCTATAGGTCTAAAACTTCAAAATAAATACAATGGTGTTTTCATTAAAAGTTTAATATATATACATAAATTATGGTAAAAAAATTATTTTAAAAAAGGGTCTATATAAATGGGTATTTACAAAGACATCTAAATTGAAGAAGGGTTGAAAGACAAGCTAACAAGCCTGATACACCTAAAGGATTGTGTAGGGAGACACTAAAGGTAGAGGATAAAAGATGATTTGAGGAGGATAAAGGACATATAATTGAATTTATAAAGTGATTAAAATAGTTTTTTATACTATAATATATCATGGTGTAGTGAGAAGGGTCAAACTCAAACTACATGCTCAAGTAGTCATCTACATCTATTTGAGAAAATTTGTCTTGAACAATGATGTTGATGAAAGTATAGAATTTCAATGTGTTTAGGAAATTTAAAAGCCAATAAATAACATGAAAAGGGTTTTAATAGATTCAATTTTTTTCAATTAAGACCTTAAACCCTCAAATGTACCAATACTACTCCTAACAAACACCTATAGGTTACAACCAATACAAGTTGGTCCTAGGCTTAAAGAGAAAGGCAAAGTTCTTGAATAGTGTTATGGTTTGAATAAAAATGTGATGAAAGTTTTTGGATAATTTTAATATAAAAAATAATAATGATGAAATGACTAATGAGTTTCATCAAGGCATAATTTTCAAACCCCACACATACACAATCAGGCCTATTTTACTTATGAGAGGTTTTGGTCAACTAAGTCAGAAGTACAAGAGAAAGAGAGGTTAAATAATTAAACATGTTTAATTGAGTTAATAATATATAATTTTACCCTCAAAACTAATTTTAAACATATAAAACCTACCTATTCAGTGACTCACACACAATCCCTACATACATAGGCTTGCTTACTTTAGTAAAATAGAGTTGCTAGTTTAGGATAATGGATAAAGGTCTAAGTTAAATTAAAATACTTGAGAGTATCATGATGATAACATATACTCACATAATTTTGAGGCCCACCTTAAGAAAACCCCTAATAGAACAATATAAGATTGTTCATTCTTGAGAAGCCTGTGTTTGTTTTAAAAGTCTAAAGGACTTTAGGATATCTGAGAGATAAAAATATATGTTAATTTTATTTTATGGTGATGATAATAGTTACATCATAGCTTCAAAATCAAAAAATATGGGATGTAGAATAATGATAAACCTTGTTCAGTCATACACAAACCTAAGTATATGTGCAAGCCTACAAGGTAGTTAGTTGAGGATATGGTTAGTCATTCAGAGTTTGAATGAGAATTTTTCAACCCTAAGAAGATTATTATAGGTCTAAAAAATCATCCCATTAATTCATAGATCTTCAATAGTGAGAAAATTAGGTAAACATAGTTAGTTAGGGTGTTCTAGGCTAGTTGGCTTAAGAACCTTGGGCCTGAGTGAATGAGTTGTTTAGTTACCTAATTAGATAAATGATGAATATAAACATTGGAATAAGTATATGAGGATGTCATAGACCCATGGAAGTTATTAAAAACCCAATACAAACTTAGGAAATCTCACACTAACCCTTTTTCTCTATCAATCCTCATAGAATTACTTTTAGTAACCCAAGAGGCTACCTTATTTTTCTCATTACAATCCAAATATGATTCATGGGACCTTGATGTCCTAGGTTAAGTTAAATACCCTAGTTTACTTTTATTTTATGTAATTTTTTGGAGGATTCATGTGCTGAGCTATATGAACAATCATTAAGACCTTAAGGCACTTTTAAGATGTTTAGGAGGCCAATTTCAACCCAATGAGAGAGAAATGAGATTATATGCCTCAAAATTGATTGTAAAAGATTCAAAATGAATTTAAAAATCTTTAAAACTTTGTTGAGCATCACCCCATTCGATTGGATTGTATAATATTATATATAATTATAAATAATAAGCCCTAAAAGATTATTTATTATTACTTGACAGGTATATACATGGTGTTAAAGCTTAAAAATTTACATGAAGAATGGGAAGGATGAAATTTAACTAAATCACATGATTATTTGGGATTTTCCATGTGTGAGAATAATATAGAGATAATTTTTAGTCTCTAGGCAAGGATGCCTAATTAAGACCTAGTTAGGAGAGAGAAATAACAAAAAATGGATACCTCCTCTCACTTTTTGATCTCAAATTGAGAATGAAGCTATAAATCCATATTGGGTCCTATATTATGCCTCATTAACATTAATAATTTTTTCCACACAAGGATGTATGCATGATTTTAGTGAAACAAGGAATGAGGTCTAATTAGAGATCTTGGTAGAGAATGAATTCATAGGGTTGGTTTGAGACCTTAAAATGGATTATTTTAGGTTTTATATGAGTTTAATAATAAATAAATGAATATATTATGAGCTAAATAATAATAATTCATTTTTTTACACTTGTATGCAAGATTGGTCTAAAGAAATTAGGAGTCCTCTAGATACCTAGCAAGAGAATTAAGTGATATGTCAAGGAGAACTTGAAGGGGTCAGTTTAAAAGTATAAATATTAGATAAAATATGTAATATAACCTATTATAACCATCAATAATAAATTAATCACTCAATATGCCAAGGCAATGGGCAATTTTGGAGAGCTAGTCAAGGTGTTAAGCAATTATTCTAATTCCTACACCACATGGAATGTTGGATAATATTCATGAGGTTATACACATGTAATTTGGGACCTATTGAGGTATTTACATAACTCTTATCTTGTTTATAACTCATGAGACACTTGTCTATTCTCTCTCACCTACTCCCTTCTCTTCTTCTCTCTCACTTGTGTTATACATATTGTCCCTTAATTGGCTAATTTTGTATCCTCCACTTGAGTATGGTGAATCCTTGATCATTTTAAGTGTTTTATAAATTAATAACAAACTATCTTACCTTATTCATATACTATTTCAATGTGTATGTTAGACTAGTTGATCTTGCTAAGTGATAGGTTCACTTCCTTAGCATGTTTCCCTTGTTAGCATTCATATTTAGTTTTTAAAGTATTTTGAAGGTCTCTTGAATTTTTCAAATGAATTTTTTATGAGTTTATTGAGTTTTATCTTCTATATTATTATGGTTTTACCTCTTGTTTAGTCTTCTTAGCTCAAGTTTGCTTCACAAACCTCCATGAAAAATACTTATATAAAAAGGTAGATTTAGATTAGTGTCATCTAAAGGCTAGGCTACTTTTTTAAGTGAAATTGAATTTGGTTGGTATTTATAAGTTTACATCTGGTGCATCACCTCATTAGATTAGGTTCATTTCATTTTTTCTCTCTCTATTTTCATCTAAACAAGTTAGTAGCACAGGTGATGAGCTTGAAATAGACATATCAAGGGAGCTAGCCCTTAAATATAGAGGTTTAACCCTAATATATACAACCCATAGGTCTAGGGGTAATATCATTATTTAACTCAATTCAATTAGGCTTGAACTACCTCTCTAAGGGTGCAAAATTGAGTGATGACGAGTTGTAAGGTCTAAAAAACTACATATTTTTGACACATGTGGGACCTATGGGAAACATATAAATATGAAGTTAGTTTAAGATTTTGAATAAAAAGGTAAGGTTAGATGTCAAAAAATATCTCTGAGAGGTGTTTAGTGGGACTCCTAGCATAACAATCAAATATATCAGGACCTTTCATGTCAATAATGACTTTTACAATGTTTAGCAAGACTCTTAAAGTACCAATCTAGAATATCTATACCTACCATGTCAATAATGACCTTTATAATGTTCAACGAGACTCCAAAAATACTATGTTGAGATATTAGGACCTTCCATGTCAAATTTTACAAAGGAAATGGTTAGTGCCTAAATAATTAAGTATAAAACCATTAAAAAGCTACAAGGGGATAGATTTAAATATAAAATTAAACCCATTAAGAATAAGGAAAGGCATTAATCAATAAGGATTATAAATATTTTTCATGAAACTACGGATTTAAAATTTAAACATCATTCATTAGGGGCATACCTAAATTTTAATATCAATACATAAGTTTGGAGGGCTCGATTTTAGGATTATCATATACACATATTATTACCCAAGGGGTGAGTTTATTACAACACCAATATTTATTTATTTATAGAATGGACATGATTTAAATTTTTACATCTCTTATCCACACTTAAGATAAGGTTAAAGTGAATATTATTTAAATTATATATGAAAACCCAATTGTTCCTTAATTTGAAGCTTCAGGTGCAGGAAGATGATAGAGGTCAATGTAAGTAGAAAGAAGCTCAAGATCTAGTTTTATAAAATGGTAGACACAAGGAGAAGTATATATAGTCAATTTTTGAGCATGTTAGACATGATATGAAGGAATCTTCATAGCTGGTTATAGATCTTGCTACCAAAATTAATACCAAGGTCCCTCCTGTGACTTTTATAGATAGATTCTCACCTTTCTCTTACATTAGTAGCCTAAAGAGGATGTTTTTTATATCTAAATTGGATAACCTCCAAGAATATTTTATCCTTCAAAAACATATTCTCTATTAGGTCCTTTAGGATTTTATATATTGAATAAGGAGAAAGGTGCCAAGCACCAAAATGAGCTTGGTTCATATTTTTTGAAAACCCTACCTAGTGATGAAATGTTTAAGTTGAAGAGGAAAGTTGATGATTTTAGGAGGAAAGTTGATGATTTTAGGGAGAAAGTGATTGCTTTAAAGAGTAGAGTTGATAGTTTAGAATTTGAGGTGGGAGATATTAAAACCCACATAAAAAAATTTAAGAAGTTTAATGTGGCTATTGTGGGAACTATATGAAATACATGGATCACTTATATAGTTTTATTATCAAGAGTAAATCCAAGTAGCTATGCCTAGGTGAGAAAGTCACTAGAAATTTCACTAAGGATACTAACAATTTAGTCACCAAATGGAAAATTTAATAACTTCAGGCACTGATCAACCATATCAAACTCATGAAGGAGGGATGGAAGATGACCTTGAATATGGATAATATTACTTTCCATATCATCCAATCTAGTAGGTGTTGTAGAATTTTTTATTTTATTTTACTATTGATTAAATTTTCTTTCTTTTATCTCTTGTTCTAGTTTTTGACAAGTTATGGTTTGGTTTATTTTGTATACCCTATGAGGATTTTCCTATCTATCCTTGATGTTCATCTCTCTTTTTTTCTATATTTCATTCAATAAGTTAGGGCCATATGAAAATCCCCTTTTTACCCTTTATAAAAAATATTAATAATATAGAACTGATGTTTGTTATAGTATTTTTATCTTATTAAGAATGGGCATGTGTACATTCTACACTATGGTCTATATTAGTACTATTATCTAGCATAAGATAATATGTATTTTATGTTCTTCCATGATTAATCATATTAGAATTTATATAATTCACTAATAATATATAATCCTTTCAAATGAATGATATCATGACTAAATAGATTCTTTTTAAATGGTCTAAAAACATGATCTGCTCAAAAAATTATGACTAATTACAACTAATTATTTAAAACAAGAAAATATGGATATTATAGGTAGTGATTCTTACCAAAATATTCCATATATTGAAGGTGCATTAGATTGAGATAAAATATAAGAGAAGTGGTGTTTATAAATACATCATTAATATAATAATCATAATGAACTTTGGTTATTTCATTCCATGTTAGAGGAAAATAAAATGATTGGGATAGTGTTAAACATAAAATGAATTTTAGAGATTTTTTTAAGTGTACAAGTGGATAAAATAAACAAAAATGTGTGTTTATTCCAAATTAAATTTTTATATGGTGACACCATTAGAGATGAAACTAATCAAAGTATTTGTAATTGAATTATCATAGTATTCAAAATACATTATCAATATGAATTCACTTATTTTATTTCCCACCACTTTTATATGGATAGTTAATTATAAAAAATAACTTTTCATTGAAATTTTTTTACATATATAAGGAGTCAACTATTGTTCAAGCTTTAAAAATAAGCCTTTATATCACACTTTAAAGAGATAAGTACATCTACAATGGAAAAAATCTATTGAAACGAGATGAAAAGGAATTTAAGAAAAGTGAAACTTAAAAATATAAAGAGATTAAAATTTTCATGTTCAATGATAAATAATTAAATATTGGACTTGATTGGTGTCACCAAGCTCATTCTAAATACTAGCATTGATCCATTGATTTACCAAGTGTTTATAAACTAGTTAGCTTTATGTTGTGTAATCAAGTGCCTCTTTAGTATGAGAAAATATTAATTCCCTTCATAAAAGAAACTATATATATATATATATATATATATATATATATATATATATATATATATATATATATATGACATTGAGTTTGAACATGAATTGCATGATCCTAAGACTAACATGTACATTGATAATTTATAGAATACCATCATAGCTAAAAAATTATCCTTACAAATCACGAGTTTGATACTTTCCATGTAGAATTAAAAAAAATGAATCATATTATTTCTACCAAATCTAAAATAGAGAATATAATAAATATTTGAAAAAAAAAATTCCAATAAAACATGGGTTTAAGCCAATTGTATTGACAAGTTTTATAAAGCAATGACAATGTGGATCATAGAAAAAATACCATGATGCCTAGGTTTTGTCCATAGAAAGGCAGATAACTATAAGCTACTTGAAATATTTAAATCAATTAAATTAAAAATAAAACAAATAAAAATAAAATATTCATATACCTAATTTATATATACTATTAATGTAATTTTTTATGTTCTAATAGATGTATTTCAAAAAGAGTGTCTAGACATTTATAAAAAACTAAAATTTGGAAGTCTTAGTGATAATATTTTATTTCTCATTCTTCCCAATGAAATATGTGAAAATGGTTTTTATTTTTTTATCGAGGACAATGACCAGGATTTCAATCCAAATCCATCATAAAAAACTACTCCATGATTATTCAAATTTTTAAGGGGTATGTTTACCAAATAATTGTATGAACTAGTAGACAAAGTTATGAGTGGATAAATTTGGATAAAAATGAATGTTGAGTCTAGTGTGAAGGCATAAACTATAAATTCCTATTGAAAAAGAGTGAAGGAGAACAAAGTCTCAAGGATGAAAACTATGGACTATTTAAATTCATGAGTACTTGAAGAATTAGATTTGATGTAATGTGTTTTATAAAATGTGATTGAAAGCTTTGGCATGAATGAAACTAAATTTATTTACCTGATGAGTTTATATATGAAAAGGTAAAAATAAAAATAAGAGTAATTGATGATAATATGACAATATCAAAGGATTTCATTGACCTCCTAAAACTATATGTATCATAGATACTAAATAATCTCAACAAAGGGATCATAAATACTTATGATTTCACATACTAGTGTGATTTAATTTTATGTTGGGTAAAACATTGTGAAAAATATAAAATCATATTTTTTTAACTTATTCCAAAGTTGGTTATTTTATATGTTTGTAACCTTGTGACTCAAACCACACAACATGACATTATAAATCTACTCTCCTGCATTGGGTCTAGCAAAACAAATTGTGTGTGCATATTTATTATTTTATTGCTCATAGTTTAAATTCTTCATAATTATATACACATCTATATGGAAAAAGTATAAATAAAATAGTGAAATAATTTCTCAAGGATGTTACAAGTTTTTAAATGATGAAGGTGGGTTTGAGGGATTGTAAGTGATCTTTAGTATTTATGGTGTTCATGATTAAAAATAAAGGTTAAATGAAGAAGTGGGAATATAAATTTATTTTTCACACACTGAGCCCTTAGACATTATGAAGCAAACATATATTGGTATTATCTTATAAAAACATTTCTTCAATTATGAGAAATCTGTCAATTTTTTGGAGTACATGTTAACAAGATATAACATAGACTCATCCCCTATTTTAATCATTTATGGAGGTAAAAATTCAATTTAAGTTTGAATATAAATTTATTTATATGCATAATGGAAAATATAAATCAGGAAATGATGCTTAAAAATTAATAAAAATATCTCACTACACCTTTGAGTATGTACAATGTTTGACAATATTTTAAAATTCCCACACTACACTAAATTATTTGCATATTTAAATTCAATACTTTATATCTTGAAATATGTTACAATAAATTATCTACATTGTGTTGTTTATGAAAATTGACATCCACCTATGCTTATATATTAAATTTATCCATGAATTTGAGATTGGGTGGCCAACCATTCTAAAAAATGTTGAATTTATATTCTAAACTTGTATGTTTCATGTTGGTATAATTTTTTAAGCCATTAGAAATAATGATGAACTTAGATGGATAAGTTGGTGGACCTAATATCCAATTAAATCAATGCACAAAATTAGATCAAGGGGAGGAAACTAGACAACTAGAAGACACATCTAATTAACAAGATGAAGTTTAGAATGTGTTAAACATAATTACATCAAACCATGTTTTTTCAATTGTCATACTTAGCTCACAAATAGGTATTAATCATTACTTATCAATAATTATTGAAAACTTCATTACTTTACAATGTTGGTTTTATTCAATTTTTCAATCATTAAGTAATGCTATTTTTAACTTGTTGTGTATATTTGACTCGAGATGATGTAAAATATATGAAAAATCCTAGGAATATAGGTAAAACATTAAATGAAATATTACTATTACATTCAAAAATAAATTAAATGTAAAAATTAATATCAATATTATTATCTTCTATAGTGCCTTAAAAAAAAATTATCTTTAATTAACAGGATTGTTAATTAAAAACAATCTTATAAAAAAATAGACATTCCAAATTAACAACAAGCATATAAAACTAAAAGGATATTTGACCCAAGTTTTAACCATTGTGTAGACATAATTTTAATTTTAATTTTGGTTTTAATTTGATATATATGTCAATGTATAAAAAAATACAAATAAATTATTGGTGACATCTAAATGGATGCATTTTCTTTGTTTTTGGGGTTCTAAGCATTGTGCAAAAAATGGGGAAAATTTTATTAATAAGTTGGAAAAGATTTGTAATGAACCTAGAATTATTTTTTAAATTTTATATTAATATTATATTCTACCCACTAAACAAAGGAGTACTTGAAGTAAATTTTATCATTTCAAAAAAAATCTCTTAAAAATGAATTTAGAAATGGAAAATGGCTTATGGTGACATTGTTTACAAAACTATCCTTGATTGGGGATACAAATGATATAAGGATTTTTTTCAAAATGATACTTTATATATAAAGTGTTAAACATAGAAATAAATGAATTTGAATTTACAAATATTAATATATAGATTAATTTATTAGATAATTTTCAAATTGCATTACCATCTAAAGTTATTGACACTAAGATGTTTTTATTCATAATTTTACATTATAATTTATTAATAAATAGGTACTATTTAAAAAATGTTTTTTTCATAAAACACTTTAGCTATTATGAATTTATCCCCAAAGGTTTTTAATACTATGATTTTCTCAGAAATAACTTAATATTTAAAGTTCATTCTAAGTCTGTGTTAACATAGAATAAGAAAATGGTGGAAAGAACATATTTTAAATTAAATATTAGTAACTTTTCTTTTTTCTAAAAAATTATTGTATCAGATTACTATTTCAAATATCATTCCATTTGGAAATAATTTTTTGGTATTGGCAATAAAAGGATTACTATTCAAAGTTCCAAGGATTACTAAATTTAGATCATTGATAAAACATCCATTTTTTCATATTCATGTTACCAATACATAAGTCATACAGTTAGCCCTGACTTATTGAATATTGCAACGAAAAATTTTGATATTAAGTTGTGGTTTACTTACTTGAACTTCAGAGTAAAATGTTATATTATTCAACACTTTGAATGGGTATAAAATGTGGATTTTTGTTATGCATGGGATATCCTAGTGTAAAATTATCAAAAAGTTTATCATATCGAAGAAAGGAAAAATTCTAATAGTATACAAAAAAACATGCAAAAGGTTATATAAAAGTACACGAACTTGTATGTGATATAAAAATTGTTCATAGGTAAGAAAATATTCTTTTTTTTGATAAAAAATAATATATTATCTTTGGATTTTATACCATCTAGAATTTTAATGGTACACTAAATTTGGATTGGAAAATATTCACACAATTATATACATTGTTAGATAATATAGTGCCACACCAAAATATGCATCTCTCTTTGGAAATGTAAAAAAAATAGCCTTTATATACTTTTATTGAGTTATTTGATACTATTACGTAATATTTGTTTGTTACAACAAGTTATATAAACAAAGGCAATTTCATTAAATTTTATGGTGAGATGGAATTATTTTAAAGTATAAAAGTGACCGGCACATATAACATGTTGCTGACTAAGTTTCATATTTATATATAAGTGGATTAATTTTATAGTCACTTATTTTATATATATATATATATATATATATATATATATATATATATATATATATATATATATATACATATGTATATATATATGTATATATACATATGTATAAAATTATTTTCTAACAAACAAATAACTTTGTTATATACATATATATATATACATATATATATATATATATATATATATATATACATATATATATACATATATACATATATATACATATATATATATATAATGCCTAGAAATTTACTAGTTAATCTATTTAAATGAGATAATATTTCCACTCAATCACTAAAATACATGTTTAGATGTAAACATCAATCTAAAATATGACTTATTTCATTATCTCATCGTGGTGATGATTCACATAGAGTGATACAAAACATTGAATAAAAAAATTACACATTCTTTTGATATATCTATGTCAGCATCATTTTTTGATGAAATATAAATCAACCCAAACCTAAACACAGTTCAATATTTCAATGATTAAAATTATTTAAGTCATAAAAAATATGTATAAAATAGTTAGAATTACCACATTAGTAATGGTAATTCATGTATTATCATTATGTACTTGAATCATAGGAATTGAGAATGACATTATATCTGAGTTGAATCCCAAGTGACACTTTCCTGTCAATGTAAGTTCATGCCATGCCCATGATCAATAAATATGTTGTTGAGTTATTCTAGCCATGATAACCTCATTTAGACATATGTTTTTTTTCCCCTCACATCCTCACATTTATATAACTCTATGATATACCTTTGACCCTCTATTGGGTGTGTAATAAGTGATAATGTGACATATTGCTTGTCGATAGTAATGCCTCAAATTTAAATGTTGGAAAACCCCTTATTCATGCCCATGTAGTGTATGGAAAACTTAATTATCATTGCTTAAGAAAACATTTCCTATTTGTATATCATCTTACCATGAAAATATTTATTTTAAATTTGTAAGTTTGGACCACATCATACATCTTTTTTTTGAAACTTCATAGTTATTTGAGTTGTTTGAATATTTCACATACTATGCTCCATGTTAGGTTTTTAGATGGATCCACATGTCAAAATTTTATTAGGTCACATTAATATTACCCATATCCATGTAAATTTTTATTAGGATTCTTCATTGCATTATTTTTTAGGCACTAAGATTTTTCATAATAATATTTGTGCTTATCTAGATCTTAGGTCCCCTTTCTTATTCATCTCTATTTCACCCTATGTAAATATCCAATTACCATTTTAAATTTACCTTAAATAATTATTTTTATTGATTAATTTAACTTAAGTAATTTAATTCAACTAATTATGTACCTTAAAATTTAACTAAATCAACTCACATCATAATAAAGGAAAGTTGTTTTAAACTCTAACAACTCCCTCACTATCCCAAAATAGTTTACACAACCTAAGGCTTACATTAACTTCAATATTGAATGGTTTAAACATATTTGGTAAGTTTAGCCCCATATCATTTCTGATACTTGTGATTAACATCAATTTTGTTGAATTGACATCACTTTAAGCATAGGTCCCTAGCCAAAGGACTAAATTTATTCATTTGTAATTTGTAATGTAATGTTAGAGGATTTTATCTGGAACAACAGTTAGTTAATAGTTCATATGTTGGTATCCATACCCTTACATAAACACATCAACACTAATATAAATATTAGGAATCCTCTCATCAACTTTGTAGTTTACCATAGATTGGAGGCACTATAAAGGTTAGTACATTAGTTGTTTTAGAAATATTATTTGTTTTACATTTTATTTTAAGTCTAGATTTATCTACTTTAGCATTGTTAGATTATCTTAAACCATCTAAAATACCATAAAGACACCCTTTGGATATTTTCAATCATATCCTTATCCACACTACTAAAATTAAAATTGATACCATGAATTGACATTGATCCTACAGACTGACATAGATCTCAGTTAAATTCCCATTTTATTGGTAACCTGAATCCTTTTTAGTTATCACCCTAATTTGATATGTAATCCCTATTTATTAAAGCCATGCATTTTATTTATATGACTCTACCTATATTTATTCAAGATGTGATCACTATTCAAGACTTTCCCATAGTCCCACATCCTCTTTTCATAGACCAAAGCTACATTTCCTTCAAACTGGGAATTTATGCAATTATGTTTGACCCCACCTTAGAATCCATTGTTGATTAGCAAGAATTAATTAAATCTAAAGAAGACGTAGCTAAAGATTATTATAATTTATACTTTGTTAATCTCCATGTAATAAATGTATCTTAAATAGTAATCATTTCATTATCTTACCTATATCATTACATGCTTTATTGCAATTTCATTTATTATCTTTATCTACTTGAGTGGTAAGAAAGTGGGTCGACATCTTTATTAGGAAGTGTACCACTTCCTGGGACTAGTTTAGTATTAGGAAACCCACTCCTATATCATATTTATAAATATTTTTCTAGTATTTTATTATGTGCAAGTAGTCCTTACAAGACAAAAAAGAGAACTCACATTGTTAGATAAATAATGCACAATATTTCTAGTTATTGGTAATCCTAAAACCATGTATCTTAATTTACATTTTAAGTAGTTTATTTTATATAAGAATAAATAAAAAAACTTTAAACATTCTATCACACCTAATGGGACCTATTAAATGTCATCACTATTCTTGATTCTTTTTTTTATAATTTATCTTAATCAGTAAAAATATTTTCTTTGTTTGTTTTATTAAAATGTTAAAAATCAAAAAAGCAAAAATATATAGATTACTTTCCTTTTTCAAAAGAAATTATCTCTTTTCTAGTTTGCCTATTTTAGAATAAAATATGGTATAAGTAAGTGGATTAATTTATAATTTAGTCACACTCTTTTCCACACACTACCAAACCACAATAATCATAAAAATTACAATAAAAATGAGTCCCACCCAGGTAGACCCACTTGTATTTCATCATCAAAGGGAAAGTTGACTCAGTGTTCTGGCTGAGTATAAACAATTACTGGTGGTATATAGGCTAAGTACCTAATACCCTTATTGTTACATGGTCTTGGAGTGAGGGGGTAGGCCCCAATACCAAGCCACGTATGCCCACCAACATAGAATTAGAACTCATTGTACCTTTACATATATTGAGGTTCCCAACCTAAAACCAAACTTGAAAGAAATTTCTTCGAACCCTCATTAACCCATAACCCCTTTACATTCTAATTTTTTTCATTATAAACTACAAATATTTAAGTTTGTTTAAATAGTGTGTGTACTTTTCCTCACCAAAATGAGATCATAAAAAAGAGTTGTGTGTTTTACATTTATTCTTTATTTTTATTACTTTAGCACTACATGGTTATAACATGACAAGTAACTAAAACAAAAAGAATCCCCACACTCATCCTAATCTTTAGTGTAAAAATCACTGAGCCCACTACCTATCCTAATTCTATCATGGATGGTCTCCCTAGGTTTTATCCTTAGGGTAATCCTTATTTCACTAGTATACCAAACAATAATTTGACTGCCCTAAACTATTACCTTACAACATAATCCATATGGATCCCTATTTCCATTCATGTCCAAATTTCACATTCTTTTTATGATATGCTGATGGAAATATTTGAAGGGTATACCTTGGCCATGGTGTCCTTAACCACTAACCCACCACCACCCTCAAGTTTAAATAATGGCATAACACACCCTCTAGATACCCAACCACCCTTATTGTCTAGTAGTCTTACCATAACCATTATTCCAACACAAAATATTACTACACCACAACTAATAGGCAACCAAACACCCTATCCCACACTTAAAAACTTAGTAGTTTCCATTCTAGTGACTCTCCCTCCTATCTAAACCTACATTAACTTGAGTTCCCAACATACTACCCAACCTCCAATGTCTACACAACAAATCCATATAAGTCAAACTTTACAATAACAAATATCTCTAAGTACCTAATACCAAATTCCCATGAAAACCCTTATGAGTACCTATCCTAACCCATATAAACAACAAATCTTACAATTATTATTGTTTCAATATGTGGTTGTGTCTTAACTAACTATCACCACATCTACTGGTTATCCCCTTACATAACCTCTCATAATGTCTCTTCATCTTTAGCATCATTTTCAATAAAATTTATTAAGAGGCATCCCCTAATACAATACCCAACTAGACCTTATACGAATCCTCATTGATAGGATGACAAATTTAGAAGCCTCTACCTTTGGAAAAAAGAACATGCTTACGTATGAACAAATCTATAATGAACCTATTAACCTTGTTTTCCCAATCCAATCATATCCCACATAGTGGTATCTTCCTAAATTCAAAAAAAATCAAAACAAAGAAGATACTCAAAAGTATATTAGGGAATTTACGAAAATGTGTTACCTCATAGCCTATGAAATGCCCTTATTTTGAGGGCATTCCCTATGTCACTCACATGGCTAGATTTAGATTTGTATAGTTATATCCCTTAACACTCATTATTATCCTTTGGTTAGTTAGCTTAGACCTTGTTAGAACACTTCTTAATTAAAATCTCTATAAAATTAACCATTATGGACCTCTACGCCATTAGGTAATTTGAAGATGCATCTATTTCTAATTTTATTTCTAGATGGTAGGGCCTTATAAATTAGCTAACCTTACTCCTTCCTTAATTGGAATTGATTGAATTATTTTTGAGATCATGTGTAAAACATATCTTGTCCACCTTATAAGTTAAGTCATTTAAAACTTTTGATAAAGCCTTTACCATGGCTCATAAGTTATAAATCCAAGCTTTAGAAGAGGGAAAGGTTAAGCTAAAAATAAAAACTTTAAACAAAACCCTCCCAAAGGAACCAATAATCTATAGCCAAAGGGCATAACTAATATTGTTGTCTTGAAGTTAGCTTCACCATCTATGACAAACTAACTAAGCTCTTCCCATATGCAACCAAAAAGAAACTTAACATGATTCCTATATATACATAATATTTTTAAACTTTTATCACTTACTAACAATTTGTATCTTTCAAGAACTTATTGAGTCTCAATCTATTTAATTACATGCCTTAAGGGGTGCACTAGGAAAGGGGAGGGTAGACCATTGGTGTTTTGCATTATTTTTTACCTTTTTCCACTTATTATCTACACACTTGTCTCTATAAACCTTATCCCTAAGCTTTATCTCCTCTATTGCACACTCTCTAGCCATTTACCACCCTTTATCCTCATTTTCCTAACCTTAACCCCTTTTTAACTATTGTTTATACTAGGTCGACTGGGTCAAGTGTGTATAATTTTCAACTTCTATTTACTATACTATGTCAACTAGGTTGACCCTATATAATTTTGGGTAAAACTCGCTTAGGGTCTAGGTTAGATCTTGGCCAACCTAGCCTGTGACCTAGTGAATTCTTGTCTAAAATTGTGCTAGGCCATTTATGTTGACCCTATTGATTGACACTTTCATAAGGGATTAGGGTTAGATTTTCCTATATATACAAATTCATTTTTACATTATTGAGAGAAGAGAAGAATAAGTAAGATCTATTACACATTTTCTTATCCACCATTCTACTTGAGGAGCAACCTTAGGGATTCTTACTTTCTTCAGAGATATGGATCTTATCTTGTGGATAAGTCTTTTAGATACATTGATATGTTATTTAGCCTAGAGATAATTTATCCTTGTCATCCTTACATACCATAATAACCTCTTATGAATCACCTTGCCAAAGGGAGATAGTGAGGCTTGGCAGGTTCATCTTCAAAGGCAAGTATTCCTAACTTTGTTACTCCTTTGTAAGGTTAGATAGATATGCATTTTTACTTCTCCTCCATACATTAGGATTCCATATATATTGACATGAGTATATGTATTTTATGCATGCTTAGTTTTATTTTTTTCTAAATGCCACTTTGTGCTACAAGCTTTGGTGAGCACTAGATTAGATTTAATTTACTTGTAATTAAGTCTAGTGAGATATCAAAACATAGTAATCCCTTATGGTTATTTCATGATTTTTCTTGACTAGAGGCTTTATAACCCTCCCTATAATAGTGTATTATGGTAAGAGATCCCTTAATTAGGTCTAATGGATTGGCATATTGGTCATGTTCCTAATTATCTAATGCATCCCCAATCAAAAGTGTATGGTATGATATATATTCTCTGAGTTAGCATTGATTTATAGACATGATGCTTTTTTTATTGCATATATTCTATGTGAATCTAAACCTTGCAAATTTTATTTCACATTTTTTTTATTATATTATTTTATTTTAATATGTTTGTGATACTAGGTTGATAGTGTTGACACAGTTATAAATTTTGTGTGTAGGTTTGACACATAATCACATAAATATGAATCTATTTTATTTGTATAGGTTTTTCATCAGGTATAGAAAACATACTAGGTTGACCCTATCAACTCTATATATTTTTTAGACATCTAGATCAGACTATTAGGTCAACCCTATCAGCTCATACATTTGTACACATCCATATTAGTATACTAAGTATACCCTATCATCTTTGTAAATTTATAGACTTATAAAAAACATACTAGGTCTACCCTATTGATGTAGTACATTTTTTAGGTTTTCAACAAATAAGATCTATAAATCTAGGTCAACCCAGTTAGTAAAATTGGCAAGTATAAGTTAGGATACTTCAATAATAATCTTATTTTCTTCTACATCCTCCAACCCACCAAGGTTCCTTTCTATCATTCTCTATCATTTTTCATTTTTTACAGTTCTATTTTTCATAGTTTTTAGTCTTTAAAACATCCCCTATATAGTTAACTAGGTTGACCATATAGATGTAGTTTTATATTTTTTATTCTCTCTAGAAAATTAGGTTAACATTATTGATGTAGTTATTTTTAGACCCTTGATTTCATAGTATAGAAGCAACACTATTGACTCTATTATATAATCTCTACATACACTATCATCTAAATCAACATTGTATTATGTTTCAAATTTGCAATTAACATGTATATGATATTAATTAGGTCACACTTTAATTTTTTATTGATTTCATTCTTATAATCAATCACATAGTCTAATTAGGTGGTTTTTCAATATACCATTCAGTTACGTTATTTTCTATTTTATGCACACACTACCAAATCACAAAATCTTCAAATGCATTTTAACAATTGTCTACCCAAGGCCTACATGCCTACCTACTTGGATTTCATCACCAAAGGGGAAGAGAACTTGGTTCTTTTGCAAAGTATAAACACATGTTTAATGGTATATATTGTCTAATCATCTAACACCTTTATTATTATGGTGTGTGAAGTGAGGGGGTAGGGCACAATACCAAGCCAACACCATTACTAATATAGATCCCTTTTAGCCTAAACATCCTAAAACTATCCTTAGATTGCTTTCTAGTTCCTTTTTTATAGCCAACTTCTTATCAAATCTAAAATCATACTCTAATAATCTAACAACATTTAGGGTGACCACTTAGTTAGATTTTAATTTCCAAGTTGATTGCTTGTTCTTTTCTCAATTATATGTTGTATTGTAAAAACTTACATTAGCCAATCTTGGTGCAAGGTTTTTTACTATGCAGCTCAATTGGATTAGTCTTATTTACCCAATTTATTGTGTGTTTCCTTTCATTTATTTTTTTCAAAATTACTTGTAATTTTTTCTTATTTTAGTACAGTCATTTTGCTCAACACAATTTCTTACAAACTATATGTTTTTCCCTTGCCTACTATACTAGGTCAACTCTATTGACTTTATATAGTTTTTAGTCCCTATTTTATATACTAAGTCAACCCTATCAACTCTATACAATATTCATCCCCTATTTTCTATACTAGGTCAACCTTGTCAACTCTATATAATTTTTAGACCCTATTTTATATATGACGTCGACCCAATAAACTCTATACAATTTACTATAACTTTATATTTCCTTATCTTTGAATATCTCTTGCCTTATTTAGTCTTTTTCCTTCATCATGAACTTCCTATTTGAAGACAACACTGAATTGAATTTAATAGATATGATGAGTTTTAGCAAACCTCATAGGGTCTCTTATAAACAAAGTAGGGCTCCTCTCTTGGATGAGAGTAATGTTCACATATCCACTCACATAATTAAGTATAGGACACCTCATCATTCCTATTCACTTTTCTATCTTCTTTTCTCACTTGAAGATCAACTTGAACTAGAGTATACCCCTAAAACGCTCTTCTTTATCTCTGAATTTACTTGATATCAAGGAAAGGATCCTTCTACCATTTACCATCTCATGATTAGTGGTTAGGTTGAAGATCCTCATTCACCTTATCCCACATTCTCAAAGGGATTAGGGGTACTATCTTATTTGATTCTTACCCTCTTCCCTCTATTATGACCCCTTATCATACCATGAGCTCTTCCTCTTTGAATTCTTCCACCTCCTTGCCTAGTATATCCACTAACATGATGGGTTCTACATCTAGTAGGTATCTCCCAAGACCCACTATTCTCAATTATTCCACTAGTGCATAATTTTCTACCCATATTAATCATGCTTCTAGTACTTTCTCTTCTCATCCCTTAACTAGTTCCTGATTTTGCCACATAAGCAAATTTTTCTTCTAGCTCCTCACATTATAATAGTTCCTCTCAAGATCTTAACAACACCAATAGTGGTACCCAATCCACTAATACCAACTCTAATGCTTCAAATAATTCCAAAAATACAAATCAAACCCATCAACATTTATTACAAATTTATAACCAAATGAATAATCTTCAAGCTCATAATACCAATCAAATGATGAGAATGCAAAATCACCTTCTCCATCTTCAAACCCACCCTCAATCAATGCCTTAGGGCACACAAAATAAAGATGTTCCCTCACCTCTTCTTCAAGATGTCCATGGAAATTTCATCCCTCAACCTCCTCTTACCAATAAGATAATTAAACATCTTCAAAATGAGCCTCTTAAAACTCAAATTGCTAATATTGATATAAGAGGTATCACCCCTACCATTTATTATAATAGATCAACTAATCCTACTCTTCATCTAAAAAAATTTGGAAATCTATATAAAGACTAGGTCAAATTAAATACCTTTTTTTATACCAAGCTCTTATCCAAAACCCTCATGGCTGATGCTTTAGATTAGTACAACCAACTTAAAACTCATTCTATTACTAGTTTGGAATATTTATTAAATGATATAGTTTAAGGGTTTTAAAGTCATGATCTTCTTGAGAATACTTTGGCCCATTTGATCAATTGTAAGAAACTTAAAAATGAAACTACCCAAGATTTTATTAAAAGGTAGAAAACATTGTCCAATAAATGTGAACATAATATGGATGATGATAATATCTTTCATCTCTTTACCAATATTCTTTCTCCCAAGTTTTAGTATCAGGTCCACACTCTCTCTCCATGGACCTTGGAGGAGGTCATTAACCAATATAAATGTCAATATTTCCTTATGCATCAATTCAAGACACCCCAACCTTCTACGGGTACTCATATCTTACTTAAGAACAAGAATCATCATGATACTAATGATGGTGTCACAGACTCTTGTGATACCATTCATACAATTAAAGTTATCATTCCTAATCAACCTCATAACCAACTCCCCTTTCTCAATAATTCACCAATCCTCAATTATTTTCACCTAATACCATCAATGTTCACAAATCTTTATCCTCAGCTAAATTACTAAAACATCTACCTAAGAATCTACAATAAGAACTTGATCCCACTCATCCTATGAAATCCTGGTATGATCCCAACAAGTTTTTTTGGTTTCATGCTAGTTGGGGTCATTCTCATGAGACCTATAAGTATATTTTTAATTTATCTATGGACTTTCTTCTTGGACATAATTTTGATAATGATACTATCATTTATAAGCATCAACAAAGCCATGATATTGATTGTAAGGCTCATGAAACAAACACTAAATCTCAAGTCTTGGATCAAGATAATGATCATTTGGCTATCTATAAAGACCCTACTCCAAATCACAAAAACCACGAAGATAACCAAGAAAAAGCCACCCCTTCCACCAATAATGTATAAAGTAATGTTAACCCAACTCTTGAGGAGAATGTGGTTAATATGACTAATATGTGAAGGGTGGTTTTTTTCATTAATCCTCAACCTATCTAAACCCCTCCATTGTCTCGCACCTTTCATGTTATCCAAGATTCTTGTCCAAATTAAATAAATGAGTTGGGGCAACATGACCTTATAAATTTTGATGACCCAATTCCCACTCCTCCCTTGGATAATACTTCCCATCATATTTCTACCATTCCTCCATATTTTTTACCTAACACTAATGACACTTAAGCCTCTATTAACACTTCCTCTACCAATTCTCAAAGCCAATGTGAAATAATTGCTTCATATTCTCAACATAATTTACAACCTTATTCTAAACCTTCTCCCTCTTATCAAAAAAAATTCTAATACACTTCAACTCCTCCTTTTGAGGACATCCTTCAACACTATGAACCTATTTATAACAACCTTCTTATGGGTTATGATGAATGGATCCCATCATTTAAATAAATAATCTCACATCCCAAATTCCATTTATTAAGCTTATGAGGACCTATACACATCATCAAAACCATATTATGAAACTATTTTTTGAAATTAACATCCCTCATCCTCCCCTATTAAGATGTGAAATAACCTTATCTGGATCTGAAGATAGCATATTACAAAAATGTGAAGAGATGTCCATACATGTTGAAAAAATAATAGACACTTCTCTTTCCCTAAAATTTCCCATCACCTCTATGATTCCTGATGATCCTCCTCTATTCATTAATTTCTAAATTGGTGATATCCAAGTCAAGCATGCATTGATTGATGAGGGTTCTAGAACTTGTGTTACCTCTCTCAATTTATTAAAACCCTTAGATATTCTAAATGCAATATCAAATCCACATGCATCACATGTCAAGAATATAAAAAAAAGGAAAATGCCTCTTTTAGGTTATTTTTGGCTTCCCATTACCATCCCACCTATCACCATTCATGTGAAGGTGATGATATTTTAATTTCTTATATCTTTTAATATCTTTCTTGGTAGGCCATGGACTTACCATATGAGAGTAGTTAATTCTTCCACCTATCAATGCATTAAACTCCATCACAATGGAACCATCTATAGGATTTAGGGTGATATTAACCCTTTGAATTTTGAATAATTCCAAGACTATGGTGTCTTCAATATTCTTACTCTTGAACCTTTTCCCAATGTTCCATTTTATGAGTCTTAATGATTCAAATTTCCTATCAATTCCACTCAAGGTTATAATGTTCATCTTGAACTCATTGGGAATATTCCCCCTAACCTCTTAGATTATGATGATGATGAACCTAATGATATCAACCTAAAGATTAAAACTTTTGATCTCTCACCTCATCTCATATCTTAGCTTCTTGTTTCTTTGAAACCTCATTCTCTCAAACCACCTTGTGATGACAACCATGTTGTCTTGATGAAGACTCAACATTCCATTCATCACACCTCATCAGATGACAATGTCACCCCTACCTACATCATTGATCTTTATACACCTGATTATGATGATGGTTAGACCTTAGATGATTCATTTTAGACAATCTTGTTTAGGCTTATGACACTATGATTATTCATTATCATTCCTATTTCTCTAATATTTTAGTGCCTCTTCCCATATTCCATCATATATTATTCCTAATATTAACATTTTCCCTCTTTATTATAGGGTAGAGATGGTGAAAACACCTCCAATTTTTGAATAACCATGTAGGAATATGTTTATTTATCATGATATGAATGGGCTTGACTAATTTACTAAGTACCCTAACCCTTATATCCTTTTTATCCTTGAGATGTGTGCAACACTTCTTCAACATTTTGTAGACCCATCCCCTTCTTCAGTAGATCCTACTTTGGATCATGTTACTTATCTCACTTTAGCTAAGTCTATCCCTAATTTTGATCCCATCACTCCTTCATTAAGCCTAGTCTAGTCCCTTTACCATCACCACCTTTACTCGATGATGGTTTTCTTCCTTTACCATAGATGGCTCTATTGCTCACCAAATGGGTTGATGATCCTTCCCAAGATCCATTCCACTTATGTTAAACCTCCTCTTGTTAGTACCTATATTAAGCCTACTCATATGTATATCTATTACTTCCATGACATAGATAATCATTCATCAATGCATTATCATAAGCTACAAGAATATATTGACACCTTTCATCCTTATATCCCTTAATCCTTAGACAAGGCCACACCTCCCCCAAAGGTACTACCTAATTATATTCCCATTTATAGAGGGGTGTATTTTTTCTAGCACTAATGTGGTACCCATCACACCAATTATTATTGTATCCTTTAGTAACACCTTAAAAACCATATCTTAACTACTCATGCACCTTCTATCATTCCTCTCATAGGTCATTCCTAAAATAAGGTTCCCCCTTATTATCCTATAGTTTTGCCTCTCATGGTTCCATCCCCTCTTATAGTCCCTTTATCACCTCTTATACTCCACCTATGGACCTTCCCTTACCTATCGATCCTTATCCACCTATGAGTCCCTTACATGTGGATCCTTCTCCACCAATGATCCATTCATCTCCTATATAATCTACTCCCATGAGTTATTCTAATCATCCCTTGCCTGATATAATTCATCAACATGATCCATCAAGAATTCCTAACTTTTCTATTGAGGAGATTAGATGTGAAGTATTTTCACATTCCCCATTTTCATTAAAGATAGATGAGACATTAGTTACATTTCACATCTAGCTTCATAAAAATCTATCAAATGTTCTATATAATGTGTGAGGGAAAATCTATCAATACTTATAAACACATGCATGGTGTTATTAAATATTCATTTGGATTGGATGTGTACTCCAATATTATCATTATCTATTTGTTATATTATTTGACATTATGTCAAATTATTACTTATCATCATGGTGACTTTCATTTTTGCACTCTATATTACTTAAATATCATTTATATTTGATTATGGATGTCTTCTTTATCATTATTTTATTTTTCTTCTTGAGTCTCTTTCTTAAAAACTCCCTTATTTTCTTTTTATAATTATTTGCTTTATTATCTCTATATACATAGATAATTATCATTGTGACTTGGTTATACAAACCTTGTTACTTTAAGTCATTCCTTATTTACCATGTGATCAGTTAGCAAACAATAAATATCATTATAATCTCCTTTACCAGTCCACTTTGGATCTCGTTTTACCCTTTATTCCATTTAATCTTATTGCCCCCCTTTTTTGCATAGCTAGTTTGTGTTACCTCTGCAACTAGTTTTCGTTCTTCCTTACTTTTTTTATATGTCTAGGCCTTTGCTATTTTAGTATTTCCTTGTTCTAATTTACCTTGGTTGTTTTTCCCCTTGGATTTATTTTGCCTTAGCCCCCTTTTTACCTTAGCCCTGAAGTTTCATTTGGAATTTTCCAAAGGCATTTCACTTGCCTTGTTTTCCCCCAAGTGTCCCTTTGGAATTATTTCTAAGGGCACTTATTTTACCCAAGTGAACTTTTAAAATAATTCTAAAGGGAAATTTTTCATCTAAGTGTCCCTTGAGAAAATTTCTAAAGGGTAATTTTTGCGCAAGTGTCCCTTCAAAATTTTTTTGAAGGGCACTTTTGCCCTAGCCTTTCCTGAATGCCCCTTCAGAATTTTTCTGAAGGGACATTTTTTTGTCTAAGTGCCCTTCAAGAATTTTCCTTAAGGGTCACTTTTGGCCCAGGTGTCATTCAAATTTTTTCCAAAGGACACTTTCTTCCAAGTGTCCTTTGGGAAAAGTTCTCAAAGGGTCTTTTCCCCAAAGGTTACCCTTTGAAAAAGTTTTGAAGGGCCATTTCTATTGGAAATGCCCTTCAAAAAATTTTAAAGGGGATTTTGTTCCCCCCTAAGTATCCTTCAAATTTTTTTGAAGGACACTTTCCTCCAAGTGTCCTTTAGGAAAGGTTCCTAAAGGGACCTTTGGCTTAGCCAAAGCCCAAAATCAAAATTCTTGAGAGAATTCCTTTAGACTTTTATTTGAAGGAATTACTTCAAGAAAATTTTCAAGCTATTACCCAAGTCTTAAACCTAACTAAATTTCCCATGATGTGCCACAAGATGTCAAATTTAATGTGGGTAATGAGTGATTGGGACAATACTTGACATGTCGTAGGATGTTAAATTTATGGTGGGTAACTAGCCATTGGGTTGATGCATGACATGCTACAAGACATCAAATTTAAGGTGGGAAACAAGCCATTGGGGTCAATATAAATTAGGTTTCCCAACATGCTTGACTTATGAATTTTATAAGTAGAAGATCTTAGAAAACTTGAAAGGGTCTTAACAATGCAAATTGGGTTTCCCAAGGTGCTTTGATTTTAAGTTTTTATAATAAAAGTAGGTAAGAAAACTTGAATGGGTCTGTAGATGCAAATCAAGTTTAAGTAGGTGCTTAAATTATGAGTTTTATAAGTGAAGTCATTCAGAAAACCCATAAGGGTTTAAATAGAAACAAATTAGATTTTTGGAACTATTTATATTATGAGCATGAACAAATGGTTGATCGATGGTGTAAAACCAAGATTCAGGTCATTCCTTGATGACCAATCAAAAGGAAAAGACAAAGCCAAACTAAATAAAATCAATCTTTTCAATGCCATTGCACTAATTGACAAGCCAAGGAGAAGATTTTTGGAATCATCTTTAGAGGGGCAAGCCCATGGTATTTAAGAAGGTGACATGAAATCAATCAGAGTGCCCTAATAAGCATCATTGGGAAAAATCAATTGCAGCTAAGGATAATGACTTTCAACAGATTTGATTCTTCTCTTTGGCACAAGGGACCTCCCTTTTTTCTCTCTATTTGCTATAAATAAGACCCTTGGTATATTTTTATTTCATCTATAGATATTATGATGAAGCCCTACTAGAATGTTTTTTCATTTTATTGCCTTTGAGTAAAGAAGTATAAGTCTATTTTCTTTCTA
The DNA here is from genome assembly GCA_037957365.1 of Torreya grandis. Classification (NCBI taxonomy): domain Eukaryota; kingdom Viridiplantae; phylum Streptophyta; class Pinopsida; order Cupressales; family Taxaceae; genus Torreya; species Torreya grandis. The sequence continues at coordinate 240,010 of JARHVA010007689.1, read as the reverse complement.
AGTTCTAGACATTTACCTTAGCATGCAAGAGACATATAGTGAAATCAAGTGATGTTTTATCCATTTATTCTCCATACTTCATGATTTTGAGTAAATATTTGATCTAATAGGTCATGTAGAGTTCATTCTAGCTATATGAGATTTTGCATATGTGTAACCCTTTTTTAGACTATTCAGGTTATCTTTCCAGTTACTTACCTTATGTAATCTCTATCATTTTGTCTCTACATTAAAATATTTATGTTGGAATCTTATAGATCTCAAATAATAGGTTTTTACTCTACTATATTATGTAAAAGTGTAGGGCATACATGTGGATAATAACTTTTGGTGTATCACCATTTTAGACTAGGCTTTTCATTTATGCAAATGTTTGACCATTTTCATCTAAACAAGCTAGTTAAGCAAATTTTATTATATAAAAGCTAATACATGGAGCTATAAATTTCAACCTAGAGATTAATTTCCACTTAAAGATACACCCATGGGCTTGGAAGTGTCCCAAAATTTCCTAAATCTAGAGGAGGCCTGAACAACACTCTTCTAGGGTGTAAGATTTGGAGACAATAGTTTTGGCACACCTAGTGGGATTGAATTATTTTTTATTTTCATTTCAAGGTGAATTTTGGTCTTGACAAGTATCATTTAGATTTTTAACTATATAATTTGGTGACTCTAAAGGGTGAGAATCCCTAGTTCTAGACCAAATTTCCCATAGTTTACTTCATGGTCCTCACTAGGTCATCTAGGATATTTAACCAAGAACCTCTAGCTAAAGCTCTTTTTGAGGAATAGCACCCTAAACCATTCCTAATGCTTAGAGATATTGGTCATGGTGGTTTTTAAGAGGAAGAATAAGATATTAATGAAGTTTAAGAAACTAAAAATAAACAAGTAGAAAATAAAGAAGACATGGATAGGCATCAAACCTTCTTTGATTTTAATACCCAAAACCCAATAAAACTTCCTACATATGACCCTATCCCTCTGAATGCTACCAAAAGTATTCCTATTTTCAATAGATAGGGTCCTATTACCCCATCTAAACATATTATAGACTTCTCTAATTTCTACAATTTCCATAATGTTACTAGGGCCAACATAGCCATTAATCTGATTGCTATGTCTTTAAAAGGCAAAGCACTTGACTAGTATAAAACATTGGAAGGGGGTTACATTAAAAGTTGGGATGGATTTAGAGATCTATTGGTGACAAGATATGAAAATAAGAGTGATCATGCTTCCCTAATACATCAACTGAATCTAATAAGAAGAGGTCCAAATGAATCCATGCGAGATTTCAATGAGATATTTCAAAGAACATGGTATAGTCTACCACCAATAATGAGACCTCCTCACAGATTTATGTTCCCAAAATACTTCAAAGGGATTAATACTGATGTTTCTATTATGTTATAGTCAATGGGAGGATTCACTCTTTTAGGTGCATATGAGCTAACAATTAAGGCTGAGAATAGATTATTTTAGGCTGGAAATCTTCCTCAAAGAGTTTCCATGCCTTTGTTGTCCCACATTTTAGTTTAATCTCCAAGCATTTCACAATTTGTTAATTCCAATGTGAATCCAAGATCCTTTTCCAAGAAGGTGGATAATGTTTTCAACAAGGATGAATAAATTAGATCATTGAGAGCTTAGCTCAAGCAAGCTCAATATCAGGCAAGTGCTCCTCCTAATGCATAATATTATCCACAATAAGGATATAGATCTCCATCCCAATACAATTATCAAGGTAGAGGAAAAATCAACAAGGTTACAATAAGTAGCTCAGTACATATAATCCAAATTCTACTCCTATAAAGGCCATTGTTTCAGTACATACAAATCTAGTGCAAGGAAAGGATCATTTACACCAATAGGGGTAACCTCAAGGCTAGTTTCTATATGATGATAAAGGAACCAGCCATGCTTTGACAACATAAGAGGAAAATACTCCATACATGGTAATAGAAGAGGCATGTCCTAGCTAAATGGATAGTCATGGAGAAGGTAGCAGTCTAAGTGTGGGAATGATGAATTTCCAAGCAAAAAATGATTTTGTGTTGACTCAAGGCATGTCAGTTGCAACCAATACAAGAGATAATAAGAGATCATTATGATAAGGTCAATAAACATGATTTGATTCAAGTTATTCCTATCCAAGGCCACCAAGTATCAATCAAAGTGTTTCGCCTATTGTAAGTCATGTTTCCCAACAAAATCAAAATGCAAGTGGGGCTAAAAAAATTGTAATGTAGCAAACTCAAGCTCCCTCATTACCATAAGAAATGATAAAGAAGGTGAATTATCCCTCTCTAAAAATTATCAATTCATTAAATATCACCAAGACAAGTATATCCCTTTAAGAGGTCTTGCATATACCTAGTCAAAAAGAGCTTTCACAAGAGCAGCTAACAAGTATTCATGTGACTCTTCAAGTTTTAAATCATAATGGTTTGGCTCTTATAAATTATCCAAATCATATTTTGGATCCCTCAACCAAGGTCAAAAACCCTCCACATATCTACCTCATACTCATTATGGGAGATAAGCTGGTCCATAATTGTATTTTGGATAGTGGAGCAAGCACTACCATCATGCCTAAAGTAGTGGTTGATAAGCTAGGTTTGAACTATGAGCCACATAACAAGGGCATGTTATAGCTAGATGGTACTCCAACCAAGATGGTAGGATTTGTCAAAGGTATAAAAGTGTTTTTACATGGTTTCCAAAGCTTCCCTATCATGAAAGACATTGTGCTAGTGGACCTTCTAGAACACTTTGTTATATGCTTGTCAAGGGACTTCACAACCAAGATAAGAGATTACCTTTCTACTGATTGCTTTTTTCTATCTTTAAAGAAAAGGTATGGTACCAAGTTAACTATAGGGACTCATCCCTTAGCAAGGTTCCATAGTGAGCCATACTTGGAGAGAATGTTGAATTAGAATTGTCTAATCAATAAGGAAGAGGAAACGGTCATGAATGGTGAAACATATTCCCTTCTTGAAGGTATTTTTTTATCTTTATATTGATCAGCATAGTAGTGAAACACATGGCCTTGATATTTACACTTTCATTGAGGAGATTTATTTGGGATTTTATTGTATGCATGAATAGAATGGTATAATTCCTTCACTCACCAATGACGATCATGAACTTGATAGCATGTGGGAAATGTTCTTTGATGGTTCAAGGAATAAAGTAGGTGTAGGAGCTAGCATCATGTTAGTTTTTCCATCAAGTAATCATTACTACTCTTCTTATAGGTTTCAATTCAACTACAGTTGCATTAGGGAAGAATATGAAGGCCTAGTTCATGGTCTCCAATGGGCAAAGAGGGGAGGAATCAAGAATTTGAAAGTCTATGGAGATAGTGAGTTGGTCATTCATCAAGTAAGAATTCAAGCTAAAAAAAATCCTTTCTTAAGTCCTACAAGCATATCATATGGGATTTTCTTGAAAACTTTGATGCCTTCAACATACAACCCATACCAAGAGACTTGAACAAACATGTTGATAGATTGGTTACAATAGGAGTACATTTTGACTCAGTTGCTACTGTAGCAAAAGAGAAAGATTAATCTCATATCAAGATCATTATGAGACCTTTCATTCTAAATAATGAATTGTCATGAAAAGTGCTTGAAAGTGATGAACACATTACACACTTTTTGAAAAATGAGGTAGGCTTCTCCTCAAGAAATCAAAAGAGGTTACATGATCATGATAAATAGTAAATTATATAGCTGAAGAAAAATAAAATACCCAAGGGGATGATTACCTTAGAGAGAGTCTTCAATGAGGATGATCAAAAGAAGAATCAAAGAATGAGAATTTCAACAAAGGAGGAAAAATATGAAAGGGTTCTAATTTTCAAAGATAAACTTTTTAAGATTGGCAAGGTATGTTCTTAGCTATAAAGGCAAGCTTTCATTACATTATTCAAAGAGTTTCATGACATATTTTCTTGGGAGTACAAGGAATTGAAAGGGTTTGATATATTTCTATCCCATCACACCATTGATTTGGATCTCAAAGCTAAATTGGTAAGACAAAAGTAAAGGCCTATTAATCCCAAGATAGAATAACTCATGAAGAAAGAGATGACCAAGTTAATTGAGTCTAGGATTATATTTTATATCAAACACTCAACTTGGGTATCCAAACTTGTGCTAGTTAAAAATAAGAAAGGATAAATCAGACTTTGTGTGGATTTTCATGATCTAAATAGAGTGTATCTCAAGGATCATTATCCACTCCCTTCCATGGAGTAAATTCTACAAGTTGTTCCAAGTTCTCAACATTTCTCAGTTCTTGATGGTATTCAAGTTATAATCAAATATTGTTAAATTAAGAGGATAAATTCAAGATATCCTTCACCACCAAGTGGGGGGAATTTTCCTATAAGATGATACCATTTGGTTTATCCAATGATGGAGCTACATTTTAAAGGGTAATGGAAATAGCTTTCAAAGGTTTGATCAATAAGTTTTTGCTTATTTACCTTGATGATATAACCATTTTTTCAAAGGATTTTACTGATCATATGAGACATCTAAGGCAATTGTTTAAGAAATGTAGGGAGTATGGCATATCCCTCAATCCAAAGAAGTACATCTTTGTTGTCCATGAAGGTAAGCTTTTGGGTCATGTTTTTTCAAAAGAAGGCTTATCTATTGACCTCAAAAGGATTGAAGCTATTTTAGTCCTATTCTTGAATCAACACAAGAAGGGGTTACAAATATTCTTAAGGAAAATAAACTTTGTAAGGAGGTTTATCACAAACTTTGCAACTATGGTAAAGCCTATCATATCCATGCTAAAAAAGAACCAAGTTTTTACTTGGACAAACAAAGGTAAGAGAAATTTTGAAGTATTCAAACAAGAAATTGCAGAATCTCCTACTCTCTTAAATCCAAATTTTTATAAAGATTTCATACTATTTATCTTTTATAACCTTGACACAATCTTAGTTATGCTTATGCAAAAGAATGATGAAGATGTTGAGTAGCCAATTGCTTTTTTCAGCCAAGGACTGGAAGAATATGAAGTAATATATTATTTTGTAGAGAAGTAAGCCCTAAACATCATTAGAGGATTGAAAAATTTTAGGCATATAGTTTCCAACAATAAGATTCATGTCATGGTTTCCCATCCTAGCACCAAGGAGTTCCTCCTAAGCAAGGATCTCAATGAAAAGAGAACTAGATGGATCACAAAAGTGATGGAATATGATATTGACATTAAGGTAACCAACTTGGTAAGAGGAAGATGTTGTGTGAACATTTAGAATCTGATTTTCAAGATATAAAGGAGCAAGCTTTGGCTAACCAAGTTCAAACCTAACCAGCTGATTAAATGCAAAATCAAAGTTGGACACAAGACATCATTGGTTTTTTTCAAAATGGTGAGTGTCCCAATGGATTTTAAAAATATCAAAAGATGTATTTTAGGCTACATGATATTCATTATTATCTTTTAGATGGCATTCTCTTTAAAAAGGATGAGAAAAATGTACTGTTAAGATGCATTAACAATGATCAATTTGATATGTTTCTAGAAAAGTTCCATAACAAAGAAGATGGTGGTCACATCTCTCTTAGAATAATAGATGCAAAGATAATGAGAGTTGGTTACTATTATTCTAGAATTTTTAAGGAATGTTATCATTAGGTTAAGGTTTGTCTTCAATTTGGTTTATTTTTTGGCAAACCAAAACTTGCAGCTCTTCCATTGAATCCTATTCAAGTGGACCAACATTTCATGCAATGAGGCCTTGACTTCATTGGCATGATCAACCCTCCATCAAGTGCTGGACATAAATTGATAGTGACTACTACAGACTACTTCACAAGGTGGGTAGAGGATATTAAATTGAAGGAGGAAAATAAAAATGCTATCTTAGAGTTTTATGACAACATTGTGATAAGGTTTGGATCTCCCTATGTCATCATCTCAGATAATGCACTTGCCTTCATAGGTGCTAAATTTTTTGATTAGGTAGCAAAGAGTGGGGTTTAATTAAGTACTTCATCCAACTACTACCCTCAAGTTAATGGATTGAATGAGTCTACCAACAAGAACCTTATTAATATCATTAAGAGGACATTGGAAACCAATCAAAGAGCATGGTATAGCAAGCTAAAGATATCTTTATGGGCAAATATAATCACTCCCAAGAAGTCAATTAGTAATTTTACCTTTGTAATTATCTATGGGAGAGAAGGTAGGCTATCCATATCACAATATCTCACTACCTTAGAACTTAAACAATAGCTATAATTATTTGAAAACACTCCCATGGAGGTTAGATTGATAGAATTAATGCAGCTATAGGAGGCAAGAGATGATGCACACAAAGCTTTGGAACACCATCAAGTTCTCATGAAGGAATCATTTGAAAATATTATACAGGCAAGAGTGTTCAAAGAAGGTGACTTAGTCTTAAAATGGGATGAGGAAAGAAAAAAACTAGGTAGACATACAAAGTTTGATACTTTGTGGAATGGTCCTTACATCATCATCAAGTGAAAGAAAAGAAACTTATTTCAATTATCCAAGATCGATAGAGAGTAGCTACCTATTATGGTCAATGAGATCCACTTAAAATCTTACTTCTAGACTTTGTTGGCCATGTCTTATAAATACTTATTGATTGTGTGTTTCCTTTGTTATTTTTGTTTTCCCTAAGTGCTTTGTAGCATAGGTATTTCCCTTTTAGGTGTTTTCTTTCTTTGTGTTTGCCTTTCTATGTTTTTCTTGTATTTTCCTCTCAAGCATAGGATTGTTCTTTTAGCTTTTGTTTGCCTTATATGACTCCATTCCCAATGGAAGGATGTAGGTAGTTGGTCTTGGACATATCAGGCATGTCTCCCTTAGAAAACACTAGATTGTTTCCCCCTTTTTTTGGATAGCCATTTTATGTTACCTCGTTAATTGGTTTTCATTATTTCTTACCCGTTTTCTATGTTTGGGCCTTTTCTATTTTGGTCTTTCCTTGTTATGCTATCAATTCATTATTTTTCCCCTTGGTTTTTTTTTACCTTAGCCACCTTTTTGCCTTAGCCCTAAAGTGACCTTTGAAAAAATTTTAAGGCACTTCACTTTCCTTGTTTTCCCCCAAGTTTCCCTTTGAAATTATTCTAAAGGGTACTTATTTTACCCAAGTGACCCTTTAGAATAATTTGGAAGGGCACTTTTTCTTCTAAGTGTCCCTTCAAAAAAGTTTTGAATGGCACTTTTTTCCCAAGTGTCCCTTCTGAACTTTTTCAAAGGGCACTTTTTCCCTAGCCTTTCCTGAATGCCCCTTGAAATTTTTTTGAAGGGACATTTTTTTGTCTAAGTGCCCTTTGGGAATTTTCTCGAAGGGTCACTTTTCACCCAAGTGTCCTTCAAAACTTTTCTGAAGGAAACTTTCTTCTAATTATCCTTTAGGAAAAGTTCCCAAAGGGCCTTTTTTCTCAAAGGTTTCCCTTTAAATTTTTTTTGAAGGGCTATTTACATTGGAAATTCCCTTAAAATTTTTTTGAAGGGGCTTTTGTTCCCCCTGGGTGTCCTTCAAAACTTTTCTGAAAGACACTTTCCTCCAAGTGTCTTTCAAGAAAAGTTATCGAAGGGACCATTGTCTTATAAAAAGCTCAAAAGAAAAATTCTCTAAGAAATTCCTTTATACTTTTGTCCAAAGGAATTACTTCAAGAAAATTATCAAATTATTACTTAAGTAATAAACTAAACTAAATTACCCATGACATGGCATAAGATGTCAAATTTAAGGTAGGAAACTAGTTGTTGGGTCTATGCATGACGTGCCATAAGATGCCAAATTTAAGGTGGGCAACTAGCTATTGGGTTGATACATGATGTGCCATAGGATGTTAAATTTAAGGTGGGAAACTAGCCATTGGGTTAATCCATAACATACCATAAGACATAAAATTTAAGGTGGGAAACTATCCATTGGGGTCAATACAAATTGGGTTTCCCAACATGTTTGACTTATGAATTTTTATAAGTAGAAGATCTTAGAAAAATTGAATGGGTCTTGGTAGTGAAAACTAGGTTTCTAAAAGTGCTTTACTTATAAGGTTTTATAAATAACATAGGAAAGAAAACCCAAATGTGTCTGCAAATGCAAATTAGGTTTAAGCATGTGCTTGACTTATGATTTTTATAAGTGAAGTCATTCAAAAAAATTGAAAGGGTCCGAATAGAAGAAAATTAGTTTTTTGGAACTTCTTAGCTTATGAGCTTGATAAAATGGCTGATCAATGATGTACAATCATGATCTGAGTCATTCCTTGAGGACTAATCAAAAGGAAAGGACAAATCCAAATTGAATGAAAGAAACATTTTCCATGCCATTACACTAATCAACAAGCCAAATAAAAGTGATTGGAAAGCATATTTAGAGGGGAGAGCCAATGGTGTTCAAAAAGGTGATGCAGATTAATCAGAGTGCCCTAATAAGCATCATTGGTAAAAATAATTTATAGCTAAAGACAATGACTTCCAATAGATTTGATTCCTTTCTTTGGCACAAGGGACCTCCCTTCTCTCTCTCTCTCTCTCTCTCTCTCTCTCTCTCTCTCTCTCTCTCTCTCTCTCTCTCTCTCTCTCTCTCTCTCTCTATAAATAATACCCTTGGGCTATTATTATTTCATCCATAGATATTATGGTAAAGCCCTGCTAGAATGTTTTGCCATTTTCTTGCCTTTGAACAAAGAAGTATAAGTCTCTTTTATCTATAGGTTTTGGACACTTCCTTGGGAATTAAAGAGATATAGAGTGACAACAAGTGATTTTTTATCTTTATATTCTCTATCCTTCATGATTTTGAGCAAAGAGTTGATCCAACATGTCATGTAGAGTGTATTCTAGTTGTATGAGATTTTACCTATGTATAAACCTTTTTTGGACTATATAGGTTGTCTTTCCAATTATTTACCTTGTGTGATCTCATTAATTTTATCTCTACATTGAAATATTTATGTTATAATCTTTTAGATCTCAAATAATAGGCTTGTATTCTATTGTATTGTGCAAAAGTGTAGGACATATGTGTGGATAATAACTTTTGGTGTATCACCATTTTAGACTAGGATTTTCATTTATGTAAATTTTTTACCCTTTTCATCTAAACAAACTAGTTTAGAAAATTTTATTGCATAAAAGCTAATACAGGGAGCTAACCCTTTCAACCTAGAGGTTCATTTCCATTTATAGGTACACCCACAGGCCTAAAAATGTCCCAACATTTCCCAAATCTAGAGGAGGCTTAAACAACCCTCTTCTAGGGTGCAAGACTTGGAGACAACAATTCATTTTTCACAAACTAAGCATATACATGCTTGATACTTGAGATAACATGTTGGTTCATTATTAAGCCTAAGTGTCATATTTAGTCTTATCTTTAGTCACTTAGATTCTTTTAGCCTAAGCCTAAAGCTCATTCATGTGTATCACTCTATCTCTCATGATTGGTCATTCCAAGTCTATATGGAGGAGGAATATTAAAAATCCTTAAAAACATTCAAATGCCAAAAATCATTTAACAAAGGCAATGATACAAAAGGCAAAACATTTCAAAATTATTAAAATTCAATTCATACTAAAAGATGTGTTTCAAAGCACATCTACTTCTTCTAGTCGAATATCAAACTACATAGTTGGCCTCACATAGATCTAAGGTCCATTGGGGTGTGATAGGCTAGTAGATTAGAAAAGGAAAAAAAAAAATTCTTTTAGTGCTACGTACTTTATCATGCAAGTACCCAATATTTGTAGTATACCAATGACTCTATATGGGGTCATAAAGAATGGATAACACATTGTGGGAAGGTATGTCTATTTTAATTTTATTTTACCAATCTACCTTCCTGATTTGATCTTAGTAGCACATTTATTTTCCTATATATCTTTATGTCTATAGAGAACATGTTTCCTTTGTACATTGATGGTTAGTAGTCACTTAGTGTCTTTTCATGTCCTTACTATGCCTCCTATCTCCTAAGTTCTTACCATAAGATGCCTAAGTTATGATTTTTACACTCCCTTTTTCACTCCCTATAGTTGTCATATTTCCTCTTGAGAAATATTATTTTGTTCATTAATCACTCCCCTAGGGATTCCATTTGTGAGTTGCATTGTAATACCATGGATAGGAATTGGCCTTCCTCACAAATTACCATAATTTCACATTATTAATACCAACATCCCCTTGTTACTATATTTTCACATTTATTAAACCTCATTGGGGTTTCCTTTGTGAGTTATAGTGTAAGACCATGGATAGGACCTATCCTTCCTCAAAAAAAATTCCAATAATCTAAGTTACATTAAAAAATTACATGTGTCAAATATGAGATAAGATATGATTGTTTATGTAGTTACACATCATTGGCATGATTCCTAGCTTGATTTAATATGTTTTATTCTTAATTCATTAATTTTTTACTTTTATCTTCTTATTTTTTGATTGCATGTAAGAATCCAACCTTTTTTTTTGAATTTTTCATACTTCCCAACTTGAATTAGTGTGTTAATTTTAAGACCAATTTTTCCAAAAAAAAATTCTCTTATACTTCCCCACATGATTTAGTATGATTTAATGACTTAATTGATTTTTTTATACCATTTTTCCTTGTTCATGCTTTCCACTTTCTTACATTATTTTCATACTTCGAAACATGATTTAGTGTGATTGTACTTGTTTTAATTTGGTACCATTCTTTTGCTTGGTTTAAAAACAAACCTTTTTTTACCATCTTGTTAACCACCCTTTAATTCTTTATACTTAGTCATTTTATTATTATTACACAATTCCCAACATGAAATAGTGTGTAGTACATTTTTTGATTGATTATATTTTACCAAATCCTTTTTTGCCTATTTATTTTTTAACCATGCATGTGTCCTACATAATTATATAAAAGAAACCATAAATCATATATTTCCCATAACATATATAATAAAAAAGATAAAATACATTATCTAGAAAGAAATATATCCCAACATCCACAACCACAACCATAATGCAAACACATAAAATCAGCATCCAACTACCAAAATGAGACATATATATATATATATATATATATATATATATCACATGTTTTTTTATATAAAAGTACAAAAATACATAGCTCTAGCTCTATGGATGGGCCTCATCATGAATATCTCATGGCCTAGTTATATTGCCCATAGATGCCTTGGTTTGAATCCTCCAAACATAATGTTTTAAAGAGACTATTTTAGATCTCAATCTTGATACCTACCCCTATAGATGAGCCACTTGAGCCTATACCTGTCTCAATTGGCTCAGGGTTTCTATTATGTGTTGCTCTCTCCTAGGATTTTACCTATCCCACATATGTCATGATATCAATATGCATATATTTATCCTAATCCAAGGCCTACCATGACTATACCTCTCCTTCACCCACCCATATATATGGTTTTATCCCCTCTCTATGTGCATATAAACACCTTATGACCTTTCTTACTAGTTTGAACTAGCTCACTTAAGTTGGGGTAGATGGTACCATGAGATCCTCTAGTGTAGTAGGTTCGTATGGAGTTAGTGACTCATCTAGGATACCATGGAGCGTTACCCTCATTAAGGACCCCCATATATTCTCCTTTTCCTCCTCTATAATATCTTCAAAAATAAAATCATATAGATATTAGATAACATTGATATCCCAAAATCTATCTATCTATACTCTATCTCAAATAAACTTAAATAGAAATTCATCCATATTTTATTATCTGGATATGTGTTGCCTACCACCATTTCTCCATCTGTGTGACTACCAAGCATAGTCTCCCCAACATTGCATCCTCTAATAAACTCATCTATCAGTCACATCTTAAAACAAATCCTAGAGTCACCACTCATACCCATCTTAGGCTACACCTAAGAGGTCTCTCTATTACCCAACTATATCATATCCTATTTGATGGGTCATCTAGGATGAAAACCATTTCTACTTTATCCTACCTCCATTAATGCCATGTTTATGGTGGTCACTGATCCTCTAGCTATGGTGCTAGTGGTGGTCCCTATTGTACTCTTACATCAACATATATCATTTCTCCCTTCACTACCTATCATGTTTGACCTATCCATGGTCTCTCATGATGTGGTTTGATAACTGGCTTAGTAATTGGTGGTTCTAATCCTCTTCTCCCCTTGACTCTCTCACATATTGGGCCTAAAATATTGGCACAAATATTAATGCCATTGGGTGAGGATGTATTATCTCTCTTGGTACCCATGCTACTAGATGCAGATCCATCTATTAGGTATAATGACTATTAATCTTTATCCATGCCAATGCTAGTGTCATTATCTCCTAACTCAGCCATATTATAACAATTTGCCCATAAGGATACCATATAATGTATAATCACATCATCATATAAATAATTGGTATATGGGTCATGACCCATGCTACTTGATCTTATCACCATATTTTAACTTGAGGCAACCTATCATCAATTTCATGGGCTAACCTAGTTCGCTGATACATAGGGAACCCCTCATATATCCATGTAGTCAAAAATATAATGATACTTATCTAATTATGACCTCTATATAACACCCCATACATGTCATGAATAATTTATACCTAGATGATTGAGCCTAAGTCATAAAACACTTCCTGCTCTAATATCATCTGGCATAAGGTTATCACAAATAGTGGTACCTTGCCATCTGACTGTGACATAACACATATGCTATCACAAGTATTATCAAAACCTTACAGATGTCTATAATATGTGAGGTATAAAAATCAAATAAACTAACACTCAAACCAAGGTATATCCTCTCTAAGTCTATTATCCATATGGTGAAGGCTCTCCTCTCCTCTTCACTATTTAGTACTCCCATAACCACATGTGTACCTATTATTGGTAGTCCCAAGATATCATGAACTCAATCCAAAGTGATACCCAGCTCTATGGTATCCACCTCCACCTCCCACCTAAATGTATTAGTCAATCGTTCCCAGGCTCCCAGGAACATGACTAGCAAATATGAACTTAGTGGAATCCTACACATCTCCATGATATGTCATAAACCTAAGGCAATCAATTTCTCTCAATATCTAATAGATAATCACTCTAATAAGTCAAGGAAACATATTGAATCCACAAAATTCAAAATTTTGGGCTATCCTTGTAACCATAAAACAACAAAATATGTATTAGATATTCCATGTCATTTATAATCAAAATACATTATTTTCAAAATTTTAACAAACACAAGCCTAATTTGCTCTAATTTATTCAGTTTTAATCAATTTGACCTATTTTTGGTCTTCTCATCCATTTTATCCCTTAATTAGACATTTTGGTCTTTTTTATCACTCTTTCACCTTGTTTCATTCATTTTTTGTACTATTTTGATCCCTTAGTCAAAACTAAGTTGACCAAAATTTCCTTATTTTAAATAGGTTGACTTAACAAAAGAAGTTGACCATTTAATTTTCCCCCATTAGTACTAAGTTGGTAGTGTGTATTTTTCTACTAATGCAGTAGTAATATACTAAGTTGGTAGTTTGGAAAACATACTACATTAGCACATACTTACTAGGTCAGTAGTGTGGATTTTTAAAAATATCAACCTACTAGGTTGACTGGGTTGACTTAGTTGTTTTTACCTATCAACCCCTTACATTTTCAATATTAAATGCCTTTTGGTAGTTATTACTTTGATTCCTTCAAACTAATTTCCATACTTGGTTTTTCTACCCTTATCAAATTTTTTGGGTTCATTTTGTTTCTTAGAAATGATTTAAAACACAAATTTCTAAAAAATACTTAAATTCCATAAAATATTCAAAAACTAACTTGAGATTCTCAATTACCTACCTATGCTACACCCATTTTCACCACTGGTAGTCTCTCTCATCTCACCTATCATATCCTTTACATCCTCATTATTTTGGTCTCTAAGAGCTCTTTTTCTCTCCTTCACAAGTCAAAAATAATAAATGACTTCCCTTTGACCTCATTTAACCTTAGTTTTAAAAAATCTCAATATTTCAAATAGTTTTTGTTATATTCTCTATTTTATTCATATATTTATTTTTACTACTCCCTTTTTCAAACCATAAAATATTTTGGAATGATGATGATGCAGAGAATATTTTCCACTACTATACACTTATCTTCCAATTTTTTTGAATTTTGGCTATTTTTTGCACTAATCTCTATAGGTTTACTTAACGTTCTTCACATTTGGATGCCTTCACTTATTTATAGTCTCATTTTTTATCTATATCACTAAGGTAAGTAAAGGTATGTGTTTTTAAATTTTGTCCTTTCATTTATCTTATTTTCTCCTTAATGCATCTTACTTATCATCAACATTATATGTTATTAAGTTTTATTCCTAAAGCACCATCCTATGTTACACTCACGTGACATGTGATGAGATTTTAGTGGGTAATATGTAGACACATAATATTTTAAAAAAATTATCACTTATTGACACTTTACATCCTTTAAGAACCCATTGAGTCTCAATATCTCTAAGTGCATACCTTAAGGGGTGCATCAAGAAAGGGGTGGGTAAACCATTAGTGCTTTACAAGATTGTTGTCCCTTTTTCCACTTATTATCTACAAACTTATCTCTTGAAAACCTTATCCCTAAGATTTTTATTCTCTATTACACACTCTCCAATAATTTTACACAATTTATCCTCCTTTTATTATACTTATCCCCTTTTTGACTATTAGTTGTATTAGGTCAATTGGGTCGACCTTATATAGTTTTCAGTTTTTGTTTACTATACTAGGTTGACTAGGTTAACCTTGTACAGTTTAGGGTAAAATTTAATTAGGGTCTAGGTCATCTCATAGCTGACCTATCACATGACCTAGTAAATTCTTGTCCAAAATTATACTAAGTTAATTGAGTTGACCTTGTTGGTCAATACTTTCATAAGGGTTTAGGGTTAGAGTTATCTATATATACAAGCTCATTCACTATTATTGAGATAAGAAAATAAGAAGAGCTATTGTGCATTTTCTTATCCACCATTATACTTGAGGAGCAATCATAGGTTTTCATACTTTATTTGGAGATATGGATCTAATCTTGTGGAGAAGTTTTTTGGATGCATTGATAGGTTGTGTAGCCTAGAGATGATTTATCCTTGTCATTCTTACATACCACAATAACTTCTTGTAAAGTACCTTGGCCAAGGGAGATATTGAGCCTCGATGGATTCCTCTTCATAAGTAAGTATTCCTAACTTTGTTCCTCCTTTGTAAGATTAGATAGATATGCATTTTTAATTTTCTTCCATGTATTAGGATTCCATATACATTGATGTGAGTATATTTATTATATGCATGTTTAATTTTATTTATTTATAACCACCAATTTGTGACACAAGATTTGTTGAACACTATATTAGATTTACTTTAATTGTTATTAATTTAGTGATATATCAAAACATAGGACTCCCTTAGGGTTATCATGTGATTGTGCTTTACTGGAGGCTTTTGAACCCTCCCTAACATAATTTATTATAGTAAGAAATCCCCTAATCAGGTTTAGTGGATCCCCATGTTGGTCATGTTCTCTATTATCTAAAGTGTCCCCAATTAGAAGTGTATGCTATGATCTATCTTCTTTGAGTTATTATTTATTTATAGACACGATACATTTATGATTTCATACACTTCTCCCCTAATAAATACACACCTTTGGGGGAATATTATGCTAATATTTTAGACAAACTATTAAAGGAAACAATTATTGAGTTCCCTCCAATTTTACCTAATGATGACTTGCAACCGAATCCAGGTTCATTTAAATAAAGTATTTTTGCACTTACCATTGTGTGCCCAATCATGAAATTAATATGTGTTAAAATTTCAAAATCCTATTACAAAATCTCATTGGTCAAGGGAAGTTACAACTAGATAATCTAAATGTACCTCAAAATCAATCTATTGACATATTTAGGTAGCCATTACCAAACCAACTATCCTCATCTAATTTTGTATAAATAAATATAGGAAGCACCCCAAATTAGGACACCCATGTAATGAATACCATCCATGATCAACTTTTACCTAAGGAAGTTGATAATACACCTGAATCATCTTTTGTAGAAATAATAATATTGGATATCCTTATAGGAGATACTATTAAACTATCTGAATGAGCTAAAATTATTTATGTCATCCAATCGAGTCTTATGGATCTAATTACATGGGAAAATCCAAAATAAGGCTCATCCAAACATATTAAAAGTCATCCATGAAAATTGGATGATAAAAATGTTATTCTAACCATGTGTGATAAGTGTTTAGGTATGGCAAAGGGTAAAGATTTGCAACACCCACCTATAAGACTCAAGCTCCCCCAAAATTAAGATATTCATAAAAATATTTCCAAAAACTCTAATGGCATTAAAATATGAAATATGTCCATGCCCAAAGAACAAACTAAATCATATATATTAGGGCCCCATCCTTCCTCTAAATTTTAGATCTCAATTACATAATCTTCTATCAAGGGATCTAAGTTATCTCAAAATGATCCTTGTATACTACTTGTTGTTCCCCAAAAATATTTTTTGGGACAAGATTTGAAATATTTTGGTCCTACATACCAAAATTGTCTCTTCCCCTTTCAAAATTTGTCCTGGGCATTCAAATTCCTCATTTTTCAAGCTTCTCAAAAAATCTACATACCCTTTAGGCCAAGTTCAATGGTATTTACAATTTGATTTCTATGGACTTGGTTTCTATGAACTCTATAGGTAGGTTAATTTTTATAGGTTCAAAGGCTTCTGCAGGTAGGTTAAATCAAAAGA
Source organism: Torreya grandis (assembly GCA_037957365.1). NCBI lineage: Eukaryota > Viridiplantae > Streptophyta > Pinopsida > Cupressales > Taxaceae > Torreya > Torreya grandis. The sequence continues at coordinate 223,170 of JARHVA010007689.1, read as the reverse complement.
ATCAGTTTTCAACACTTAGTCATTTTTGGGATTGGTTTAGTGCCTTGGTTCAATTAGAAATGTCCATTGGCAAGCATTTAAGCAAGGATCCAACCATTGAACCATTGAACCTTGAACCATTTTGGTTCAACGGGTTTACCAAGTTCAAAGGTTAAACGTTATTGGTAAGAGATAAGTGCTTCATCAAGGTTTAAGATTCAAAACAGAAGAAGGCTTGAACCATTGAACTGTTGAACCATTGAACCACTTTGGTTCAAAGGTTCATTGGGTTCAAGGTTCAACAAGTTTAACGCATTTGGTTCAACAATGGAATTTCCAAAGGACTTAGCCAAATCAAAAGGAATGAACCATTGAACCATTGAACCAAAGCTTGGTTTAATGGTTGGTTCAATGCTTTGGTTCAATCAAATGGTTCACTCAGTCGGTTCATCAAATGGTTCATCCACTTGGTTCAAAGCTTGGTTCATCAGCTTAGTTCAAATCTTGGTTCATCATCTTAGTTCAAAGCTTAGTTCATCATCTTGGTTCAATCAAAGAGATCATCAACTTGGTTCAAAGCTTGGTTCAAAGCATGGTTCAAGCTTGGTTCAAAGCATGGTTCAAAGCATGGTTCAATATTTGGTTCAAAGGAGTGGTTCAAAGCAAAAGTTCAAAAGATCCTCTCAAAGGATAAGTGCCCTTGTGGAGGGCACTTGGTCAGCAAAATCACCCTTCGAAAGGTTCATTTTCAAGGAAATCACAAAGGTAATTCTTTTAGATTTTTGTTTAAGGTAGTCAAAAAAGACTAAGGCAAGAAAAAATTCTTTCAAAATTTTTATTCGAAGGAATTCCTTCAGATAAAAAGTTTGAAAGAATTTAAGAAAGAAGTTGCAGGTAGAAAGCCTGAATAAATTTCCAAAGGCAAAGACAAATCAAACAATTCTATGGAATTTTTGTCCATGGGAAAATGCCTATGAGAAAAAGCCTGGGGAAAATGCCCGCAGAGAAAGCTCGAGGAAAAATTCCATGGGAAATGTTCTGAGAGACTCCAAAGAAATGGCCGCCAAAGGACCCTGAAGGGCAGGTGCCCTTACGGGGGACTCTCAGCTACCAACTTAAAGGATGCTCCCCCAAAGGTGAAGGGTCACCTTCCCTTTGGGAGGATGCAAAATAGGAAATCTGAAGAAGGACCAAAGGGGTGACGTGCCCAAAGACGTCAAATTCAAGAACAATGAACTAGCTGTTGAAAGCATATTGACGGGTGCACGAACATCAATTTCAAAGCTCATAAAATAGCCATTAATATTTGTAATCTACAGACTTGAATGCATTCATAGGCTTTAAGGCCAATATTAGTAAGAAGTGATTAAGGAATAGAGTATCAAATTGAATCAAGGACTCGATTCAATTAACTAAAAAAGGAGGAACGATGAAGAAGGATCAGATTGCCAGGTGGACATTGAAAGATGCAAACTTTCAATAGCATGACTTGTTTCTCTACATTGAGAAAATAAAATGGGTAGATTCCCCTAAATTCTAGCCTATCTTCTTAACAAATTTTAATGCAACATGATGTGTTACTGTTCTCAAGTCCTTCTTGAAGAGGCTATATAAGGGACTCTCTTTTATTGTAAAGATATCTCTTTTTTGACAATCAGAAATGAAACTTTTCCCAAATTAAAAGGCGTTACTAAGACTTTGAGCTCAGATTGTTGATCATATTTTATTATTGGAATAAGAAAGAAAGTGACTTTTTAGAATTTGTGCTGTAATATCTTTGTTATTGGGGAAATTGTTCTTATGTCTTTTTCCTTAATATATTTTCTGTTCCTTTAATTTAACAAGTAGAATTAGTGAAAGTAGTCAGGAAGGTGTCCTAAAGTCAACTGTGGAGAGATTTTGTGCCCCCATAATTTCCTTTCAATGTGTTTTCTCTTTGTTTTTGTGTAAAGGACCTTGGGACAACTTTGTGCCCTCATTGTCCTTCGTATCTCACTCTTGAGCAATTCAGGTGGAGACTTTGTGCTACATCTCGATTTGCTAGTTACTACATCCTTGTTTACATTTTGTAATTACTACCTAAAGTATTCTTGTGGTTTGGTAAATAGTAATTTTAAAAGAAGAGGAGTGATTTCTATCATTTCCCTTGAGTTTTTTCCTTTGATTCGCATGCATCATCTTTGAAAAAAGAGAGATGGATGGTTTGTCCTACCCTTGAGTATTATTTTCTATTTTTATATATATATAGGGAACCTCCCTTTGATGAGAGGAGAGATTAGTCTCCTTTTGATGTGGTAAACCTACACATTTGGATGACCAATCTTCCTACTTTGGCTGATCAGACCTATTTTGTTTATTAGTACGTTGATCGACAAGATATTCAACTAACAATTTTTGGCGACTCCACTGGGGATATACATAATTTTGTGCAATTTGGAACCTCAAGTTTTAGATTGAAACATCACCTATGTCTTACCAATTATCATAATAACCCTTATCCATTACAAACTCTAGTGATTCTATTATTTGTCTTACCCATTATCCATTTATAGCCTTACCATCTTTCTCTACCTCTATTATTTTATTTGGTCTGTAAAACCAAAGCTGTTGGGAAAGAGTGCACAGTTTAAAGTCTCAAGCTTCAAAATGAAGCAAGGTCAATTATTTTCTATTTTTGTTTCACAATCTGGTAGATTCAAGGTATACATGAATCCAAAGGGCTAAAGGTATTATTGACCGTATATTCAAGTTAGTACAACAAAGTGATTTTGATCTATTTCCTTCACCATCTCATCTCTAACGAACCAATAACTTTCCTCCTACTAAAGTCAAATCTCCATTGCCAGATGAAGTATCCCCTTTTTCTATTGATAAATCTTTGCCAATAATTACCCCTCTGAGATTTGTTATTCCTCATTTTCATAATCCTATAATGGCAGTTCAAGGCCCCTGGGGTAATGCTTTTGGTCCTCTCAATCTTACTCCACCTCTACATGAGCTTCCATGTAGTTCAAGGAAGAATTTCCCCAAATTCTATGGTGATGGGAAAGTTCATCCTGATGAACACATTGTAGCCTTCAGCATAGCTTGTGGATTAATTGGAGTAGAATTTGAAGATGTAGCAGTCAGGCTATTTATAGAAACATTACAAGGTGTTGTTGTAGATTGGTTTTATCATCTACAGGCAAGGTCAGTAACTGATTAGAATACCCTCAAAGCTAAGTTTGAATCCAGATTCAAACCTGTAGAAGATGTACATGCACTTCTAGCTCAACTTACACAGATGAAGAAAGAACCTCATGAACTAATGAGGGACTTCATATCCAAATTTGACAAACTGAGGAACAAAATTCTTGTAATTTCTCAACCTATAGCTAAGAATCTCAAATGCTTCTTCATTAATTCTCAGTTACCTAAAATTAGTTTTCTTTTGAGATGTACTAGTCAAATAGATCTTGCTGTAGCTCAAATTTTGGCCATTGAGGTAGAAGATGATCTCATCTTCGTAGGGAAGATAAGAACATATCTAAATAGAAATAGATCCTCATCATCTTCTGAATATTCATCTATAGGTACCAATGATCCAATGGTGCAAAATCTAACAAATGAACTACAAGCCTTAAAAAGACAAATGGCACAAGGAATTTCTTCTGCTCCTTCATATAGAGATATGCTAAGAAGGACATTTCCAAATTATTCATATCAAGGCAATGCCACCAAGAATCAAGGGCAGCCAGATCGTCTTCCTCCCCCACAAGGTAAACTTGCCCTTGAAGCTCCTCCAACCAACTCAATAGTTAGATATTTGGAAACAAAACATGCTTTCTCTTTCCAACCTAAGTTTGAGCAAGAAAATGACATTGATCTCTTCACAGAGGATCAAGAAGAATCAGCTGGCGATTCCCACATTGGTTTCTTGAATTACCAGGATGAACCCAAAAGTAAAGGAGAAGCTATTGATGGATCATATGTAGTGTTTACTAGGTCCAAGAACCAATCAATCTAGCAAGTTGATAAAAAGAAGATAGAGGAGCAACCTCAACCAATAATTACAATTGCTAAGCATGGAACTACTCTACCTTTCTAGTCAAAGGATCTGGTGATCACCCTAAATGTAAGTACATCAATTTCACCTTCACCTTCTACTTCAATTTCACAAACCAACCCTCCTCCCATCCCTCTTAAAACCCAAAAGGTTGAAATGCTTTTCTCTATTCCCAGTCTAATTCAGCCATTTGACATAATTGATCATGTCAAGAAGACCAAAATTCAAATGTTTGAATTTGAATATTTGCAGTCTAATCCTGATCAATTGGATAAGTTGGTCCAATGTGTCAAGAACCTAACCATCCCTGCAAGAAAAGAAGTTAAAAAAATAATTCTTGATTCCCCAAAGAACATGCCCATTCCAAATAATTTTGTCATTACTCCTCCAGCTGCCCCTAGGAAAATAGAACCTTTTTATGTTTCCTTATTGATAAATGGTTATCAGCTCAACAATTACATCATTGATTCTAAGGGATATGACAATGTCATGCCTGGTAAAGTAGTTGAGTCTCTAGGCCTTACACTAACCAAGACATTTGGGAGATGTTTCTCCATGGAGAACAAGTAAGTACCCCTATTGGGGCAAATTAAAGATGCCCAATTTGCATTTGCAGCGTTTTTAGACAAGAGAATCAAGATGACTGTCTTGGTGGCTGATGTTCTAGCATCCTATGGCATTTTTCATGGATGAAATTTTTGCAAGGATGTGGGAGGAGAAATAAGCATGGACCTGTCTGAAGCAAGGATCCCTGTCCAAGGCTTAATGAAGAGATTGCTCCCTGAAAAGGAGGCAAAATACATGGTCACCCAAACATTAGCCCCTACAGCACAAATTCTATTTGAGTCTTCAGGCAGGGGTAATTATTTCTTGACCATAGAGGATGTTCTTATTTTTACAGATGAAAGTCCTATAGTTGACAATTTAGGAATTGATCCAAACAAGACTTTAGGAGAATTGGTAGGGTGCAGTACAAATAAGGAAGGATCTTCCATCTCTAATGAAGAGAAATCTGATAGGAGATCAACTTTTGATGATGCTTGGATCTTGGAATCTGATGGCATCAATTCTTCCACCAAAGATGGAGTTGGGACTGTGTTGATATCTCCTCAAGGAGATATTCTTCCTTCATTAAATTTGCAAGTCAACAACACCAACACAACTAGATGTGAATCTCTGTTGCTCAGATTGAAGATTTTTCAAGATGAAGAGATCAAACTCCTCCACATTAAAGGAGATGCTAAGCTGATAGTTTGTTAAGAGTTTGATGTGGACAATCCAATCATGTGCTAGACTCAACTAGAAGAATAACCAATTATGGTAATGGACCATGCTCCTACAAATCAAAATTAGGCAAAGGAACCCTTCGCTAAGAAAGCAAGGAGTTATGGCTTTCAAATTGAAGACCACATCCTTCCATGGGACAAGAAGAAGAAAAAGCCAAGAGGAAGATGCAGAAAATTGGTTTCCTAGTGGAAAGCTCCATTCACCCATCACCATTTCTAGGGGAAAAATGGTTTCCTACTGGTTTACCAAGATGGTGCACTATTTTCACTATCTCTCAATAAGCAACATCTAAAATACTTTAATTCTTGAAGTATCAGATCATTTCATCTGTACATATGTATATTTGTATAGTTTTTAATTCTATTTTGTTGTGTTTGTTTCTATTTTTGATGTCTTTCATTTTTGGGTAGCATGACTCCATAGCACAATGGCATACTTCAAGGCACTGGAGATTCTGAATTCTACTCCCTTCAATTCTTTTTTACAATTGATAAAAATTCCCCAACTAGAGCTAGCTATTGTCCCCCAAAAATATCACTCATTTTTGGGACAACATTTGAACTATTTTGGTCTTACAGACCAAAATTGTCTCTTCCCTTTTTGAAATTTGTCCTAGGTATTCAAATCCCTCATTTTTCAAGCTTCTCAAAAAATCTATGGACTCTGTAGGCCAAGTTCAATGGGCTTTACAGGTTGATTTCTACGGACTTATTTTCTACGGATTCTATAGGCAAGATCATTTCTATAGGTTCAAAGGCTTCTATAGGTGTGTTCAATCAAAAGAATCAGTTTCCAACACTTAGTCATTTTCAAGATTGGTTTAGCACCTTGGTTCAATTAAAAATGTCCATTAGCAAGCATCTAAGCAAGGATCCAATCATTGAACCATTGAACTGTTGAACCTTGAACCATTTTGGTTTAATGGGTTCAACAAGTTCAAAGGTTCAATGTCATTGGCAAGAGTTAAGTGCTTCAACAAGGTTTAAGGTTCAATGGCTTCAAAACACTTATTAAAGAGAAGAAGGCTTGAACCATTGAACCATTAAACCATTGAACCACTTTTGTTCAAAGGTTCATCGGGTTCAAGGTTCAACAGGTTCAATGCATTTGGTTCAATGATGGAATTTCCAAAGGACTTAGCCAAATCAAAAGGAATGAACCATTGAACCGTTGAACCAAAGCTTGGTTCAATGGTTGGTTCAATGCTTTGGTTTAATCAAATGATTCACTCAGTTAGTTCATCAAATGGTTCACCCACTTGGTTCAAAGCTTGGTTCATCGTCTTAGTTTAAAGCTTGGTTCATTGGCTTAGTTCAAAGCTTGGTTCATCAGCTTGGTTCAATCAAAGAGATCATCAGCTTGGTTTAAATCTTGGTTCAAAGTGTGGTTCAAAGCTTGGTTCAATGGTTGGTTCAAAAGAGTGGTTCAAAGCAAAAGTTTAAAAGAGCCTCCCGAAGGACAAGTGCCCTTGCGAAGGGCACTTGGTCGACAAAAACACCCTTTGAAAGGGTCATTTTCAAGGAAGCCACAAAGGTAATTCTTTCAAATTTTTGTTTAAGGTAGTCAAAAAAGACTAAGGTAAGAAATAATTCTTTCAGACTTTTTGTCTGAAGGAATTCAAGAAAGAAGTTGCGGGCAGAAAGCCTGAAGAAATTTCCAAAGGCAAAGACAAATCAAACAATTCTATGGACTTTTTTTCATGGGAAAATGTCTACAGACTTTTTGTCTATGATAAAAAGCCTACGAGAAAAATCTTGGGGAAAATTCCTGCAGAGAAAGCCCAGGGAAAAAGTCTGCGGGAAATGTTCTGAGAGACTCCAAAGAAAAGGCCACCGAAGGACCCTGAAGGGTATGTGCCCTTGCAAGGGACTCTCGGTTTCCAACTTAAAGGATGCTCCCCCAAAGCCAAAGGGTCACCTTCCCTTTAGGAGGATGCAAAATAGCAAAGCTGAAGAAGGACCAAAGGGGTGACGCGCCCGAAGATGTCAAATTCAAGAACAATGAACTAGCTGTTGAAAGCATATTGACGGGTGCGCAAACATCAATTTCAAAGCTCATAAAATATCCATTGATCCTTGTAATCTATAGAACTAAATGAATTCATAGGCTTTAAGGCAAGATCATTAAGAAGTGATTAAGGAATAGAGTATCAAATTAAATCAAGGACCCGATTTAATTAACCAAAAAAGGAGGAATGATGAAGAAGGATCAGATCGCGAGGTGGACATTGAAAGATGCAAACTTTCAATAGCTGACTTGTTTCTCTGCATTGAGAAAAGCAAATGGGTATATGCCCCTAAATTCTAGCCTATCTTAACAAATTTTAATGCAACATGATGTGTTACTATTCTTGAGTCCTTCTTGAAGAGGCTATATAAGGGACTCTCTTTTATTGTAAAGATATCTCTTCTTTTACAATAAAAAATGAAACTCTACCCAAATTGAAAGGCATTACTGAGACTTTGAGCTTAGATTTTTGATCATATTTTGTTATTGGAATAAGAAAGCAAGTGACTTTTTAGACTTTGTGCTGTGATATCTTTGTTGTTTGGGAAACTGTTCTAATGTCTTTTTCCTTAATATATTTTCTGTTCCTTTAATTCAACAAGCAGAATTAGTGAAAGTAGTCAAGAAGGTGTCCTAAAGTCAACTGTAGAGAGAATTTGTGCCCCCATAATTGCCTTTCAGTGTGTTTTCTCTTTGTTTCTATGTAAAGGACCTTGGGATGACTTTGTGCCCTCATTGTCCTTCGCATCTCACTCTTGAGCAATTTAGGTGGAGACTTTGTGCAACATCTCAATTTTCTAGTTACTACATCCTTGTTTACATTTTGCAATTACTACCTGGAGAATTCTTGTGGTTTGCTGAATAGTAATTCTGAAAGAAGAGGAGTGCTTTCTATCATTTCCCTTGAGTTTTCTCCTTTGATCCACACACATCATCTCTAAAAAAAGAGAGATGGATGGTTTGTCCTACCCTTGAGTATTATTTTATATATATATATATATACATATATATATATATATATATATATATAGGGAACCTCCCCTTGATGAGAGGAGAGATTAGTCTCCTTTTGATGTGATAAATCTACACATTTGGATGACCAATCTTCTTACTTTGGCTGATTAGACCTATTTTGTTTATCAGTACACTGATCGATAAAATATTCAACCAACACTACTAACACCAAAACCTCATATTAACTTAAAAAAAATTAATATCCCTAAAACATATCTATAACACCCTTGCTACCCATTGAAAATACATGTACCACCAACACAAAAATGAAATCACCGAAGTAAACATGATATAAAATTGATACCCTAAAAAGTAATGAAACCTAACCAAGATCCTTAAAAATTATATTATGCCACCATACTCAACCAACCTATACAAACCTCCTTAGTCACATTAACTCATATCAAACCATTTAATCCATGTATCCAAAAACTTGTATGGTCCAAGAAAAACAAAGTGTGTGCTTATCATAGTATACCTAAACACAACATTAAAAGTTGTAATGCTCTCAAATTCATGATTTAAAATATTTTTGATGATGATGATATTTTAATTAAATAATTTGATCTTATCTTTGATTCAAACACTAAACCTACTATTATGCTTGATACTAATATAGTAAACCCATTATAAGGTAAATCAAAATAAGTATTTAAATTAAAGTTAGTAATCTTGACGTGATTCCTAATCAACCATCAAGACCTTCAAAAATAGATAACTTGGGAACTTAGACAAATCCCCCCTATTTCAAATTTATACAATAAATATAGCTACCCAATCTCAATCATAGGCCCCCAAAACCCAAATATAAAACAAAACCAAAGTGTCCATAATAAGAACCCCTATTTAACCTACAAAAACCTCTAGACCCTCCACTATAAAACCTAAAATCTCCATTTTAGGGAAAACATAGAAAAATAATTACTCAAAGCTCATACAAATATCAATTTTGAATAAAATCCACCAAACTCTAGTCAAAATATCACTATATAACCTAATTTATAATTTGCCTTAGCATCATCAAGTAATGATATAAACACTTTATGTCATACAAGTATAAACTGACAAACCCCAACCTATGACCAAGTTATTTGGAGCTTTGTATATGGTTTCATCTATCATTTTTAATGATTCTAAAATAATCCCATTACCATTTGAAGACTAGGACTTGCCCTTATTTGTCACCACACAAGTTAATCAAACTCAAATCAAAATATTTATGATTGATAATGGGGCTAGTATTAGCATTATATCCTCACATGTATTTAAACAATTGTAACTTATAGAAATAGTTATAGCTCAATCTCAAGGTGTATTATGAGCTTTTAATGATATAGTGGCTTAAACACTAAGAACCATTATCCTCCTTATACAAGTAGGTTTTTTTATATTTCATGAGTTTATGCTATAGAAGGTAAATTCTAATAAAATATTATTTTAGGACATACTTGGATTTGTGATATGTAATTTGTGCATAAAACATAAACATGAGGGCCAAGTGCACACCATCCCCACTAATCTATATCCATTTGAAACATGTAACCTGACCTTTTAAAAAAATGGCATTTTACTCCCTCTAAAAAATGTGACCCAATCACCATCATTCAACAAAGTGTTTAGTATTTTGATGATCCATTCATAACAAATCCTCGATAAGGCTTCTATAAAATCCATAATAAGAGAGTACCAATTATTAGCAATTAACATCCTTCCTACTCCTTAAGAGTTTGCTCACCTAGATAAATAGTGTGACTACTATCCTAACCTTGGGGATGTTGTTCCTCTTGGGCCCCCTTTACTATAGACTCATTTGGTATATGGAGGGATCGATCGATCATCCTCATATCTTGATATCCCATCTCATGCTAAACCATTATCCTCAAACTTCTCATTCCTAGACAAACCATGATTTTCTTAGATGTAATTACAATAATGCACCTAAAAAGGCTTTAGTATGGGATGTTATGAGAAAGGACCACATAATGTTACCCTAGGAGATTTTAGGAAACCCAAATAAAACATGGTCTTGTGTTTAACAAAACTCCTAAATCTATTCCTTAATTCACCCCTATATCCAATCTCAAAGAGAATGTTGTAGTGTCATCATCTAATGTTTTCAATGAAACATATGATATCGTTTATATCCCCCCAAATTTTTATAGTTAATAAAATCAACCTAAGACCTATCACATATCTTATCAATGGAGAAACTAAATACATTCTCCTTACCTACCCTAATATGGTAGCAAAATATTCTCCTACCATCCATGTTCTTCAATGTCAAGATGATGAGTCTATCTTGACTTACTTAGGCATTAAAAACTCACACTTATGTAATTATATACCAAATAAAGTGTCTAAATTTTTAAACTAATCTACCTTAAACATTACTATAGGGTCTAAAAATTCCCCATGCATACTTAAGGTTAGTAAATATGTAGAACATCAAGATCATCAAGACTTCACCACATTATTGGTAGACCATAACAAGGGTTTTTTTTAGTTGTATAATGATATGCTAGGTATTGACATTAATATCATTGTTCATAATATTATGACTATCCAAGAAGATAAACCAGTGAAGCAAAAGATGCATCCCTGCATTTCACTCTTAGTCAAGGAAGAACTATAGTGATTCTTATATGTTAATTTTATTTAGCCAATCGATCACCCTTAATGGTTTTCAAATATTATACCTATCAAAAAACCCATAGGGGGGTCTCCATATTTGTACCAATATTCAAGACCTAAACCTTGCTTGTCCTAAATATGACTTTTCTCTTCCTAACATTGATCAACTAGTGGACTTGATAATAGGACATGAAATGTTTTCATTTATGGATGTATTTTATGGATATAATCAGATCCTTATCACCCTAAATTACTAGGATAAGACTTATTTTATTACACTTAGGGTAATTTTCACTATAATTTTATGCCTTTTGGCCTAAATAATGTGGAAGCCACCTATAAAAAAGATATGACTTATATATTTCATGATATAATCCATAAAACTATCCAAGTTTATGTAGATAACCTTTTCAGTAAGTCAAATCTCTAAAAATACCATCTCTCCATTATCAAAATAATTATTTATTACCTAATCCAATTTCATGTCCATCTCAACTACAAAAAGTATGGTTTTAGAGTCTTGACCAATAAGATCCTAGGTTTCATCATCTCCATCCAAGGTATAGAATTTTATCCCACTAAGATTAGGGATATCATAGATATGTTGCCTACATCAAACCTTAAGCAACTTTGTAACTTTCAAGGAAAATTGTAGTCCATGTGATGTTCTATCTCTTAGCTATTAGATAGATGTCAACCATTCCATCACCTCTTAAGGAAGGATACCTAGTTCATTTAGGATTCTAATTTTAAAGATGCCTTTGAAGCTCTCAAAAAACTATCTCCTCTCCCTACCATTTCTTATTCCTCTTAAGGAAGGGTGAACTTTCTTCTTATATAGTTTAGCCACATATCACGCTCTAGGGTCTATATTTACCCATCATGATGAGCATCATAGAGAACATGTAGTGTGTTACTTAAGTTATACTCTCATTAAATATGAGACACACTGTACACACATGGGAAAAAATTATCTGGATTTGGTTTTTGTGGATTAAGCTTCACTAGTATATTCTTAGTCATAATATATGAATAATTATGAACATTGATCCTATTAAGTCTATGCATTTAAATCCTTATCAAAATCAACATATGGATATATGAATCATACTCTTAGAATAGTTTGATGTAGATTTTTTAGATCAAAATTTACTCAAAGGCTAGATCATTACTAATTAGTTTGTTAAGGCACCTCTTATGGGTAGTCAACCATCTAATTTCAAATTCCCTTATGAATCTATCACTTTTGTAACCTAGTGGATCCTAATTATCAAATGAATTTATTCTTTGATGGATCCAAATGTGAGCATGGGGGTGTTGGAATTATTTTGATGCCTCCGAAGGGTGCTCATATGCCTTTATCCTTTAAGATAGATTTTGACTACACTAATAACATGGTAGACTATGAAGACTTTATCATAAGTCTTCAAACTACTTTAAACCTAGGAATTATGTCTATATATATGGATATTCTTAGTTTGTTGTCAATCAAATTGATGACACGTATCCATGTAAGAATGACATACTTCAAAAATATAAAATGTAAGCATATCAAATATTAGTTTCCTTTGATTTTTATACCATCCAAGCCACTCCTTGGTCAACTAATAAGTTTGTGTATACCATGGCCTCCCTAGCTTACTTTATCCCACCTTCCCCTCAAGAATCTGGTCTCTTTATGCTGATTCACAAAATCAACGATCCCTCTTATATCATAATTGATTTACATTCTATCCATAATGTGGAGGAAAATTACTTGGATTTTTGGTACACATAGATGTTCAATTCTTTATCTAAATGTATTATCCCTCCTATCTATCTTGGAATGTTAATCATGGTTTTCAGTAGTACACCACCCTTTATGTTATAATATGGAGTGTTCTCTATAAGCAAGGATTTGGTGGTTTTCTCCTTTGATGTCTTCAGTGCTCTAAGGCTACCCTCATAATCCAAGAAACACATGATGGTTTGTGTGGGGGACACTTTAGTGATGTAGATCTTTCCAAGATGATTCTTTGAATAGGTTATTATTATCCTACTCTAAATTGGGGCTATTATGAATATGTTAATAAATGCATGAAATGCCAATAATGTGTTAATCTCTCACATATCCCTAGTCATGTATTAAAAATGGCCTAGGAATTTTGGCCATTTTCTTAATGGGGGTTAGATATTATAGGATGAGTTAATCCCAAATCTTCCCAGTGATAGTTTTATCATTACCGCAATTGAATACTTCACTAAGTGGGTGGAGGCTATTCCCCTTATTTCAACCAAAGAAGACAAGATTATTGATTTATTAATCATCATATTATCTAACACTTTGGTTTCCCTCATAAGATAATTATAGATAATGAAAAATATTTTAAAAATAAGCAAGTCCAAAGACTATGTGACTCTTTTGACATTAAGCTAATATTTTATTTTCTTCATTATTTATAAGCCAATAGATAGGCTGAAGCATCTAATAAAATCCTAATTAAAATGTTAGCCAAAGTAGTTAATGAGGTTGGGAAGAATTATAATATTCATATTCCCTTTGTCTTATCATGTTAATGTACTAGATTTTGAACCTCTTTGGGTTTTACCCCTTTCTCTTTGGTCTATGAAATAGAAGTTATCCTCCCTCTAGAAATACATATTCCTTCTCTTAGGATTTATCTTAGAGATATCATTCCTGAAGAGGACTATCATCAAGAGAATTTAACATAGCTTGAACTCTTAAATGAGTACTGATCCATGGCCCTTCACCATCTCTTTATATATAAAGAAATAATAAAATGTACATATAATCAACATATAAAATAATGAAAGTTTAATATTAGAAACCTTGTCCTTAAATAAAATTAGCATGTAAAAAATATGAAAAAAAGTAAGCAAGGTAAATTTTCTTTGAATTGGTTTGGACCATATATTATCACTCATAAATACACATTTGTGGCATATAATTTGGCTATTCTTGAAGTAAAACTAGAATGTGAGCCTCTTAATTATTTACGTCTACATCTTTTCTATTTTTAATAAAATTAAAAAAACTATAGTCATCATAATTTCTCCTCCTGTGGTCTCAAAACAACCTAAAGTCACATCTCCCATCACCTAAAAAATCCCCAATAATGATAAATAATCATGTGGATATCTAGAATAATGCCTATTCTTACCTTAAATATGGACACCCCATCTCTATTCACAACATGTTCTAAATTATAAGATTCACCTATCACAGGAAGGAGCCCCAAATCATTATTTCCTAAAAATTTCCCACTTAAAAACCTTTATTTTAGGGATAGAAATTTATTCTTATGTAAAAATATTTAAGCTAGCTTTGGTTACCTTAATTTTAAATTAATAATTAGGGATAAAATATATATCAAATCAAAAGGTAAAAATTATAGACCATTCCCTTTAAGGAAAACTATTCATAAAATGACATAATATCAAATATTGATCCTTTGAAGGATAGTTGTGTAAGCATATATCCTAAATTATATACCACTCCCTCAAAGGATGGTTTTCTAAAATAACAATGACAATTGAAAACTTTCTGCATTGATTAGTTTTCTAAAACATGCCTCCATAAAGAAAAATACCTAAGTAAATATATAAAATATCCCAAGAAAGCTTCCCATATTGATCAACTTTCTCCAAAATTTTAGAACTCCTGAATCAATCATTTTACATAAAAGGTTCTAAGGTTAGCCTTCTGAGCACTAAAAGAATGAGATGAGACTTATATTCTTAAATACATATGCTTTGACCTACATCATGTAAAAATAAAATCCATATTAGTTTTCCTCTATTAATTCATAAACTTAATTGACATAGGGTTGTTAAAATTCATTATTAACAATAAACAAATGATGCACATGTAGATGAAAGAAGTTTTTTATCTCTCATTAAAGTTTAAGCCAATAATGAATCATGCATATCTCCTTTATTCTTTTTCATAATCATTAAAATTTAATTCTAATAAAAATTCATAATTTCAAGCTATAAATTCATTAATCCCTATAAATTATCTCATAATAAATATATAATAACACAAATAAAAAATTCTAGAAAATAATTATATCATAATTAATATATAACCTTGACAAAAATTAAACACATCACATAATCTAAAAATCACATCACATCAACATAATCTAAAAATTTACAAATGCTAACTCATAATAAAATTATGGAATTTGTGTGTGTGTGTGTGTGTGTGTGTGTGTGTGTGTGTGTGTGTGTGTGTGTGTGTGTGTGTGTGTGTGTGTGTGTGTGTGTGTGTGTGTGTGTGTGTGTGTGTGTGTGTGTGTGTGTGTACACACATACAACTCATGATTATCTCAAATTATAATATACCAGATTGCTCTTTGTCTAGTAATAGTGTACAAGTGGCTCTATGGCTCATATAATGTAAAAAATATGGCTAATTAATAAAGTGGATGCAACTCAAATGGATGTTATCCTTACCTCCATCCCTGAAACCTCTCCCCCATGATATGTAACAACCCCACTGGGTTTTACCAAAATACATATATTTTTTAAAAATAATTGCACATATTCATCTTAAAGATTTCACCATGAGAAATACAATTAGTGATACTTAACTAGCTGCATTGATTTAGTAAAACAAAAATTTTATAGCTAACCCACTAAGGATCATCATGAACATATATAACAATCATGAACAATGTTGAATAAATAATAAATATTGCATCTAATTCATTAATGAAATAATACAAATTTAGCCACAACTGATACAAAATTACAGTCACTATTTTAGAGATACAATGAATAAATATTGAAATTTTTATAAATAAATAAGGTCTCAAATAATAATACATGATACAAAGATCTATAGAGCATGAGTCTCCATGACTTAAGAGTCTCCACAACTCAAGTATAGATCTATAATCTCAAGTGTAGTCTCTAGGGTAGTACTCTAGTTGAGAGGCAAAGCACTATCCTAGTGTTTTTCCATAGTAATTATGGACCATAGATGCCCTACATTATCTCCCAACAAGGGGGATGGCCCTCCCTTCATATATGGGTAGAAAATAATGATGCATGAATCTAGAGTGATAAACCAAAACCCATGTGTTTTATATATCAATTACATAATGTGTACCATAAATAAATCCATTCTAACATGATATCACACAAATATGAAAACTATATCAGCATATGAAATAATAATGTTTAACTATAAACATTACTTTAGATAAATATTTCAATAATTAATGATCTCTAGGATCAATCATTTTCATACATACCACTCAATTGAATTACACCTCATCTTGCATTGATGGTGCTAACTAATCTATTAGAACCCATCACACTACTTATTTGGTGTCATAAATGTGATATTTGGTTATTTATATATAATAATATAAAAACCAATATATTCTAAAAAAATATTCCCTATTAGCAGATAAAAATATGCTAAGCACGTAAATATCATTTACATTCATTTAGTCCATTAAATTAAATGCAATAAATCTATGATTCTCTAATTTATTATAGAATAATAAATAAAATCAAAATACAGTCCTCAATAGAAACATGCCATCGGGTTAAAAATAATATCTAGACTACAAGTTACTAAACATCAATATGTAACTTTAAAATTTATTTCCTCAACTTTTCATATAATAAACACATTCTATTTCTTGTTCATATTTCCAAAGTATAAAAAAAATCAATCTTTTAACAAATTTAAAATATGTATATTAGCATTTAAATTCCTTAGATTTAAAACTTCAATTAAACATCAAACATATAACAGACACACATAATTACTTGTTAAGTAAAAATACTCATCATAAATATTTAAACAACAAATAAACATCTCTATATGGAATATATTTTCAGATTTACTATATGATCATCAAATCACATGTATATTCCATATATTTATGCATATATTATAAACACTCAGTTTTAGATTAAGAACCCATTGAATAATTGTTCAAAGTGTGAATAAGGTATATTATAGATATTTGTATATTATCATTCAATCTAATAGAACACATTCATATGTATTGTTTCATATAACACCTCATAATCAAAAAATTCATACATTAGTGATTAGACTAAAATATGTTCTAAATTGTAAAAATAAAATTGGTTATCAATTCAAACATAACCATCATGGCTTTAATAATTCCTTTTAATTCAAAAAACATAATCAACACATTATATCTATTTGTTGCATGTTGATTCTAAAATTTAAATAAATATTTAAGGGCATCTAATATATACTTATATATTAATATTGTATACGTAACCAAATATAATAAAATTTATCAAGATCAAACAAAAGTTTGATTCATAGTTGAATGCAATAAAATATATCATGACTAGTCAATAGTTTGACACAGTTGAATGGTAACTATATACATATTCATATGAATTACCAATCCTTGAAATTATAATTTATATTTTCCCCAAACCATTTCACTATCATAATTCAATGCCTACTCTATAAACCTCATTCATTTTTGATATACGGTCAATGTATATGTATATATGTACCTTAATTTTTTTAATTGATTGCCTATATAATTCAATCATTTATAATAAACCTTTTGACTCCCATATTTTTCACAACCTTATTAAACTCATAAACATTATGATGTCTTTACAAGTTCCTTAATATGTGTGTGTGGCGGGGGGGCATACATGTTGATGTGGATACACCCCAAGACATCAAGTCCCTATAGGGTGTATATACACACCCTTGTATATATAAATATGTTTATAGGTGTGTAAAGATAAATGAATAAAATAATAACTAAAATTCCATTTTATACATCTAAATAAATTTCATACATATTTGACCCTTATAACAAAGAATAAAATGACTATATATACCTCCTACCTGATTCTTGGTTAATATATCCAAGTCTCATATCCTTATAATAGTAACCTAAAGAATATCTCAATGAAAATATTTTTATATGCTATGTTAACTAATTATAAACCCATTTTATTTACCCAGGGTTCTTAGCCATACTCTCAATACACATAACTTATTTAAATATCTATACCAAAATTTACAAATTTTGACACAACATAAAATAAAATCCATTCTTTATAGGGTTTACGAGAAAATCCTATTGTGTAAAGTAACTGTTCCTAACTATGGTAGTTCATAATGTTTTTGGGTTATATGATGGGTTATGTGGATGGTTGAGCCATCCATAGGGCCTATAATTTATCCCACTAAATATTTTTTAATCATATAAACTAAAAAAATTTCATGCTTTTATTACTAGAATCCATAACAAAACATAGATTTATTAAAGCAAACCAACCTAGTTACACAATTTCCCATGATCATGCTAATGATTTGAGTTATTTTTTTCTCACTCAAAATTTATCTTCCAATCCCATATATACCACCTACCTCTCCATGATCTCCCTTCATCATTATATTCTTTTTCAATCTCATAGCATGTAAGAAAACTCTCCAATGAATTTGTCATGATTAACCAACTAGTAGTCAACCAGTTGTTTCCCATGTAAATCAATAGAGCTATTTCCCAACTGGTATTCTTAACACATAGTCCAAGCCAAGTTAACCCTAATTATATAAAATGTTCCTTAATTAAATAATAAACTTTATATCATCACCTTCAAACTATGCATGTCAACATTGACTTCTAAAAAGCCATCGATTATATGAAAGTCTTAATCATTGTATAATTCTATGGTATGTCAACTAGTCTTCATAAACAGTCTAAATGAAAAATCCTAATAACTATATTTCCATGTCATTTCTACCATAAAAAATAATATAAATCCATTTAAACATATTTACCATTATAAAAGCATTTTACTTTCTAACTAGTGGTTAGTTTAATAGGTCAACTAAATAGCTTTTTTGACTCTTACTTACTAGTAATAAACACTTTGAAAAACACAATGATTTCACCTAATCATTTAACAATATTATCATTTTTAATATATTATAAATATTAAAACCTTTGTCAACACTAAATAAAATACAATGGCATTTTCAAATAATGTTATTGGTATCTTTTTGACATTAGGATAAACAACTATTATAATAATAATAATAATAATAATCTTCAAAATATTAATATCATCTTAATCCTATAGATTAAGTAATAAAAATAAGACCTATCTACAACTTAATATAGAAATGAATACATATAATCACACATGATAAACTATGTATGACAACAAAAATAACACTATCATCAACAATAATCAAGATATCACTAGAAAGCATATCAAAAATCACTTAAATGAAAAGTAACACAAAACCTACTACAACTATATAACTCAAACAATTAATAATAAAACATGATTTAATATTGTGGTGTGTGCGTAGGTTTTTGGGTTTTTCCTTTATCTTCCCCAAACATCTCCATCTACACCACCCTCTCTAATGATGCCCTCCCTCCATCACACTCTGAGGGATGAATATGTTTTGCATCCACCTCACAAAAATGAAGGTAGCTAGCTAGAAAAACAAATATATCCATAAAATATTGTTATATAAACTAATTAACATGATCATAATGTATATAACATAAAAATACAACTAACTCATAGCTAATCAATCATTTAAATTAAGAAACATATAAATGTACCCTAATAGACATATGACATAAAGCATAATCAAACAATAGTTAATCAACTATCAACCATAATAATCCATGCAACTTACAGATAAATTGGGATGTGACATCCTTCCCCCATAAAGTTGATCATCATCCTGATGACATTAATCTAAATATGAGTTTTAAATTTAAAATATTATTCAAATGAAAATAATATAATATGCAGCAATAAATCAAGCAAAAAAATGTGGAAACAATTTGTAAAACTCATCATAGTCTTCCCAAGTGGCATTATCTTTAGAATATCTATCCCACTAAACCTTGCATTGTGACACTTCCTATTATGGAAATTAAGATTACGAGTGTCAATTATTTTGATTGGTTCTACCATGACCACCCTAGTATGTATAACTTGAAAATCATTTCAATCCAGCACATGTGAAGGATTAGCAACATAATTTATAGGATAAGATAGAATATATTATTCAAAAAATCTATATATGGTTGAATTTCAATCCTATACACTATAGGATTGACAATTCTAAAACCTTGAAGGGTCCCACATATATTGGTGAAATATTCATTGACTTCCTGAACTTAATCAAGATTTTTTGTGGCTTATCTCAAAGAAACACTTTATCACCTACAAAAAATTACCTTGTTATTCTCTTCAAATCAACATAAATTTTATATCTAAATTTGGCCTTGGTCAACCTCTAATTGATTGTCTTGACTTAATCTTACATTTATAAAAGCATATCAGGTCCAAATACTACCATGTCTTCTAACTTGTCCCAACTAATTGGTGTTCTACACCTCCTTTTGTACAATGCCTTAAATGAATCCATCTTTAATATTGATTGGTATAATTTATTGTAAGAAAACTCAACCAATAGAAGGTACTCCTCCCACTTTTATTTTTTTATTCATGAAATACATACTAATAAGATCTTCTAAAATATAGTTAACTCATTCCATTTATCTATCGATAAGTAATTCTAAAATTCAACTATGTACCTAAGGTTGAATTCAAAGTTAACTAAACTATAGAAGTCATCCTCAGATCTCAATCTAAAATTTTATTCTTTGGAAAACCATGCAATTGATACACCTCCTCGATAAATTTATTCATAAGCATAGGTGCATCATCTGTCAAGTTACCCAGTATAAAGTGGCCTACCTTGGTTAGTTTTTCAACTACAACCAAGATCATATCATGTTAGTTCCATGATAATAACAACCTTTGGACAAAGTCCATGCTAATCACTTGCCACTTTCACTATGGTATATAGTGTGGATATATTAATCTATTTATATTCACATGTTCATCTTTCACACATTAACATTCCAAATAATCAGACACAAAATCCACTGCATCTCTCTTAATTCCTTTCTAAAAATATAGTGGTATAAATTCAACCATGAGTTTGGTTACTCTCATAGATTTATTGAATATGGGGCATTATGAAATTACTTTAGCACTTTGCCCCTTAGATTCTCTTTATCAAGCACATACATCATACCTTTCTACCATAAAATACCATCACTTTGTATCTTGAATCTCTTATACCTAGTATTATGAGCATTCTTAGATAATTCTTTCCTAACCTGATCATAGAATTCATCTCTTGACAAGAATTTTATTACCTAGTCTCAGAAAGTACTCCTGATAGTAGCTATGACTGTTATGTACCTCCTATGGATTATAGCATCAACTATTCTATTCTTCTTGTCTTTGATATAATTAATATCAAAATAATAATTAGATAAGAACTCTAACTAACATCTTTGATGAGCATTCAAGTTTGGGTGGGTGAAGATGTACTTGAGTCCCAAGTTATTAGTCTTGAGCTCAAATGGTTTTCCCAACAGATAACACCTAAAAACTTGTAAGGGATGTATAATTGAAAAAAGTTATAGGTCATGAGGGGCATAATTCACCTCATAAGGCTTTATTTTCATAGACGCATAGGATACCATTAAGCCATAATGCATAATATCTCCTCTAAGTCTATTTCTAGATGCAACAATAGTCACTAAAAATTATCCATTAGGATCAGTAAATCTTAGCACTAGTACTATAGTAAGCCTCCTTCTAGTTCCTAAAAGGCTATTTCACACTTTTTTGATAAGATGAAACCCTAATTCTTCTTCTGAAGAAATTTAATTAGATTATTTATCTTAGATAAACTTAGAATGAGTTTCTTATAATAGCCTACTAGCCCCATGAAACTCCTTACCTCATGAACATTCTTTGGTACCAGCCACTCCACTATATCTCTTATCTTTGTTAGATCTAATGAATACCATTTTTAGAGATAATATGTCCCAAATACTAAACTTTATTTTATAAAAATACACACTTGGATAACTTGACATACAATTTGTACTTTTGTAAACATTACAAAATCAATTTTAGATGATGTAGGTGCTCTTCCTCATCCTTGTAATAAATGAGGATGTCGTCAAGAAAGACCAAAATAAAATGATCTAGGTTGTATCTAAATAAACTATTCATAAGATTAATAAATGTTACTAGAGCCTTTTTCAATCCAAATGATAACACTACGAACTCCTTGTGCCCATATAAAATTTTGAATGCTATTTTTGGAATATCCTCATCATATATTATTAACTAATGATTCCCTGCTCTAAGATCAATCATAGAAAAGATTTCTTATCTTCACATTTGATCAAAGAGATCATCAATGTGTGGTAATGGATATCTATTCTTGATCATTTCTTTATTCAATATCATATAATCTATACATTGATGAATAGTGACATCCTTCTTCTTGATGAAGATAACTAGTTCACCCTTAGGTGAAATACTTAGTCAAATCATTCCTTTCAACAACAAATCATAAATTTGTGCCTTTAACTCAACCAATTTAATGTTTTTGATTCTATATGTTACCTTATACTATGGTTATGATCTATCTATGATATCAATATAGAAATCAAACTCATATTTAGTAATTTTTCTATAAAAATGTCATGGAATTTTCTTAGAAAAGGATAATATTCAATATATGGTTCCATATATTCATCCATCTCATTAATATTAATGATAAATGTATAACATCCCTTTCTTTGAGCTTCTTTGAGTTGAATTTCAAAAAATTGCCTTATCTTCAACTCCCTTCTCTCACCATAAAGTTATGTCTAATTTCTAAAATCATCTTGACACTCAACCTTCTTCAAATAATAGTCAACCTTGGATTTACGATTTTCAATCCAATTAACTCTTAAGATCACATAATATAACCCTAATGATAATGCAAAAATATCCACTACTAGAGTGAATTCAAGAAACCTAATCTTCATTTTGATTAAACACATGTCAACTTTGACCTGAGACTCATTCCCATACTATATTGACCATGTATTTTCCATAACTCTAGAGTTTCTAGATAATTTAATAAATATTCTAGGAGAAATGAAACATTATATAGTTCCCATGTCAGTCAAAACAAAAACTATTTGATCAATTAAAATACTTGATAGTTCTATGGGTAAAGATTGATACTCAAGCTGACAATTGTCAATATTTAAAGGAATCTATTGTTGGAGCACACCTTGTTGAGAAGTATAACCCTTATTATTTGACATTTCCTAAGGACACTCTCAATCATAATGGTCACTTTCATATATAAATCAACCTCCAACTAGTACTTTCTTGTTAGACTATTGGTTCCCTTGAAACCACCCTTGAAACTGTTTTAAGGTTTCCTATTCCTTGAGCCATTATTGAACCTAACATTATAATTATTGAACTAAATTTTGGAGTCTCCACTCCTTTACTTCTAGTTATTATTTTTAAAATTTTGTTTAGAACTTCCAGACTTCTTTTTGAGCTTATCTTTGACTTGGGAAAGATTTCAATTTTTGCTCCTACTTGACTACCTTCTTGAACACCTAATCCATGGTAAATGGACCATGCACATCTACTTTACAATAGATTTGGTGTTTTAATCCCATGATGAATTTATTTTTTCTGAACCTCTCATCTACCTAATACTAAGGTACATACTTAAGGAGATTACTGAATTTCTCCTATTATTCATTTACCAATAAATCCCCTTACTTAAAATTTTAATCAAAGTATAGTTGTAAAATCTATCATGACCTAAACAGTGTCACAAACTATTCCTAAGTGGTGGTGGTTAAGTCAAGGATCATCTTAAACTTCTTATTTTCCTATTAAGTTATTGTTGCACTAGCAAGTTGATAATCTCCCCAAACTACTTTCATGACTTCAAAGTAATTTTGAATCTCAAAATATTTCTCCATTTCTATTAGCCAAACTTCATTTCCATCACCCAAAATAGTTCCATAAAACTTGGGTGACTTTACCTTTTTCATAATATGTGCCAACTCTGTATCTACTTGAGCTCTTACATCCTATGGTACTTGATATTTCCTCTACACTTGAGGATGTTCTTTCTTATCAAGATGCTCTTAAGGTTCTTCCTAATCATTATCCTCTTCATGGCCATGTACTTACTATTTTAGGGCCATGACTTGATCCCTAGACTCTTGCATGGTTACAAGTATTTGGTCTAATTTTATAGTTTTCTTAGTGGCAAACTAATTTGGATCAGAAGGGGGTTTGGTATTTGAAGCACCCTCACCTCCTAGTATAGTATGCACCATTATTATTATTACTTAAAAAGAGAATAATTTTTCATTAGTGGACACATTAATTCCTAGATTTTGAGCCTTTGGTAAAATATCACAATATAACAACCCCATTGTGTTTTACCAAAATATAGAAAATTAAAAAAAATTACACATATTCATCTTATAGATTTCACCATGAGAAACCTAATTAGTTATATTTAACTATCTACATTGATTTATTTAACCAAAAGTTTTATAACTAATCCATTTAGATAAGGATCACCATAAATAGATATAGAAGTCATGAACAATGTTGAATAAAAAATAAATATTGCATCTAATTCATTAATCAAATAGTACAAATTCAACCATAGATGATACAACATTATAACCACTACTATAGAGGTATAATGAATAAATATTACAAATTTTAGTAATAAACAATGTCTCAAATAATAATACATGATATAAAGCTCCATAAAACATGAATCTCCATGACTCAAGCATCAATTTTAAACCTCAAGTGTAGTCTCTAATGTAGTACTCTAGCTAGGAGGGAGAGAATCATTTGAGTGATTTTCCACACCAACCATGGACCATATATCTCCCACACTATCTCCCAACAAGGGAGATGTCCCTCCCTTCATGGATGGGTATATAATGATGGTAAGGGAATCTAGAGTGAAAAATTAGAACCCATGGTTTATAGATATCTAATACATAATTAGTACCATAAATAAATTCATTTTAACATGATATCACATAAATATGAAAACCATATCAACATATGAAATGATAATGTTTAAATATAACAAAACTTTAGCCAAATATTTCAATAATTAATTATCTATAGGATCATTCATTTTCATACAGACCACTCAACTGAGTGACACCTCATCTTGTATTATGGTGCTAACTAATCTAGTGGAACCCATCACATTTCTTATTTAGTATAATAAATGTGAGATTTGGTTAAATATAGAAACCAATAGATTCTAATATAATATTCTCTATTAGTAGATAAAAATATGGTAATTATAAAAAATATCATTTATATTCATTTAATCCATCAAATCAAATGCAATGAATCTAAGATCCTCTAATTTATTAAAAAATAACAAATAGAATCAAAATACATTCCTCAATAGAAACTTTCCATTTGGTTAAGAATCATATATAAACTACAAGTTACTAAATATAAATATGTAACTTTAAAAGTTATTTCCTCAACTTTTCATATAATAAACACAACTTATTTCTTATTCATATTTCCCAAATATAACAAAAATACAATCTTTAAACAAATTTAAAAGATCTATATTTAATATTTAAATTATTTAAATTTAAAACTTTAGCTAAACATCAAACACATAACAAACACACATAATTCCCTATTATGTAAAAATAATTGTGGAAAATATACAAACAGTGCATAAACATCTCTATACGGAATATATTTTCAGATTTACTATATGATCATAAAATCACATGTATATTCCATATAT